>CM021101.1:478121908-478403686 GCA_007115665.2 Sequoiadendron giganteum | reverse complement strand
AAATCTTCTCCCTAATTTGTAGGGTTTATAAAGTATATAAGAGCAAGGCTCTTCTTTAATAAAATTACTCTGATTATTTAATAAATCAACATAAATGTCCTCTCTAATAATTCTAGTGATGGTGTCCTTCGTGGGAACAAACCAGGGAGGGAATCCAAGGAGTACATGAAAAGGGGTAGCCTATCAATAGAGATGCCAATAGAAAGAAGAAGCAACCTCATCTCCAAGTACCAACAATGCTGGCAACCAATAGGAGGCAAACAAGCAATGAGGACAAGTGAAGCCATCCTTAGGAATTAGAAATCCCCATGGAATTTGTGCTTTACTAGTCATGAGGATTAGTATTGTTTCATTGTTAGCATCATTGAAACAAAAGTCTTTAAAAAAACATGACTTATCATGACAAACCATTTCTTGTTTCCCTCACTGCCTTTTTCCTTGAAAGATAATTTTTTTTTAATGCATCTGATCAGCCCTTTTTTCGCAGTTGTTAGACCAATAAACTCAGCGATAAATGGCAATTTTTCAGCATAAATATACCACCACTCTGCCCCTTCCCCCCTTCAGTTTTTCAGTCACTCTTTCTGATTTTTTTGGGCAATTTTATGGTCATTTTTCTGAAGTACAACTAGAAACAACTGTTCTTGTCATCTTATTGATGTGGCCAGGTGGAATCATCATGTTTCCGTGACTATGTTAATTACAATAAAAACAAAATAAGGAAAAAAATAAATGCAGGTTAGAAAGAAAATTCAATTTAAAAATATGAAGAGATTACATGAGCATATAATAACTGTCATAATAAACAAAATTATTGTCTTGATAAACAACCCCTAAGACGAACAAGAAATAAGGGATTGGCCAGCATGATATATTAGAAATCCATTCCTTGCTGGAGAACCCAGAACTGAAGTTTTTTATTTTCAGTTATCTTTAACAGCACCCTCTTAGTAGGAGATAGGAGGCTTAATTGTTTAAGGAAGAGCTCGGTTGCATTTACCAGTAGTCTTCTCAACGAAAGTCAAAATGAGAGCTTTGGAACAGCATTTGGAGAACCACCGATAACAATTTCTGTGAGAGTTATTTTTTTGACTTTACTACTAGACACATGCAAAAAAAGATGCACATAAAAGACAAGTGCAATGTTCAATAAAATGCCACAATGAATGTGTTCTCTGGGAATGTTATCTGGCTATGCTTAAAATAGCTGTTCAACACAAGGCTCTGAAATTATTATCATATTTCTTTAACAAATATGTTCTCATGATCATCTATTGCCAAACATGCTAATCTTTAGTTTCAAGAGTTTCAACCAAACATGACACTCTTTCTTAGTATTGTTCCAGCTGGCGCCAATTAGGGAGCTTGAAACTGGGCTTGGAGTTCTATCAAAATTATTAATAAGCTTCATCTGATGAGGAAGCGATCACCAAGACAGACATGTGTCCAAAATGTGGAAGATTGAATCAAAGTAGGAGAGAGCAAAATGTTGGAACTTTATCATCGTAACTGCTGCCCCCAAGTTGATCATACTTTGTAGCAGCTAGCCTCCTTGGCTCCACCAGCTTTGTGTTACTTAGTAGGCTGACATTTGTATTTTGTAGTTTGTAATTGATTTTAAAGTTCAAATTTCAAAGTCAAACTATATGGTGTTCACTATAATCAGTGATCTTAAAACTAATTGGAAATATCCATATTTCAAAAGCCTGGTGTACACTCTCTCCTTTACTATCACTCTCTCTCTTAATGCAATTAAAATGGCTTTAAATATAAAAATGTAAGTTATTTGTCTTGTTTTCAAATTTGTCAGTGTTGTTTGGGTTCCCAATAAATTGGAAAAATCTATATCTTTGGTTTGCTGAGTTATTCTTAAGAAAGTTTTTTCTTATTTGGTTAGCATAATCATTATTTCTTTGCTGTGGGGCAAAAATCTTATTCCTAGGAATCATGGCTGCCAAGTCTAAAAAAAATGAGGAGATACAAGAACTGAAAATTTTATAATGTAGGGTGCAAAATTTTGGGATTTGTAACAATGAAGCTTTTACTACTTAAAATTCATTGGATTTGTGACAAATAAAACATTTCATAGGATTTCCCCAAAGTGACAAACAATAGAAGTTACGAAAGCCTTTCAAAACTCCCCTAGGAAAATAAAGTTTCGGACATAATTCCTCTAGTATAATTGATAACAAAAAAATGGTATTCTTCCATGAAAGTGCCAGACAAACCAATTTCTCCACCAAGTTTGCAGTTCCACAGAATAATCTTGTAAAATTTACTCCTCTCCCTCTCAAGACTTATCAAGGTTATGCTCCTTAGGGAGCTGCTCTATTAAAATTTTCTTGGAAAATGAGTTATTCTTGAATGCCATGCCAACGAATAAAATACAAGGTACCCATCATAATTTAAGGATTAACAAGCAGATCTATGCTATAGTATCAATTTGGACTCATACATTGCATGACCTGTCTCTCCAATGCAGAACCATCTGGGCATAGAAGCAAAATCCCGCTAGTCTTGAAGTCTGGTTGCTTGCAACAGATAATGGATTGCACAATAGTGTGCAATAGTTGGTAGGCGCACAGTAGCAAAGAGATCAAGTGCACCCTGGGTCACACAGTTTTGGGTTGTGCATAGTCGACATGACATCTACATGGAAAAAGTGAATGTGGCAAGTGGCGATTGGACTGCATGTCAAAACGATCAGTATACATGTTAAAGACCATACAATATACATTTAATTGCAAGATTTTCTTCAATTGGTGGAAGATTTAGAAGCATTTAAGGCATCTGGTGAGTTGGTAAATTCAAATGTTGGAGTGCACTGCATTAATGACTGCTCTGAATTTTGGCTGTCAAAATCTGATTGTTATTCAAGTAGAAATAGTAATACTGTGTAGAAAGTTGAGATCTTTGGTTCCTAGGTCTTTTTAGTTCCTTGGTCTTTAGTTGGCCTCATGATGAGAAATGAGTTTGCATGTATAGTTGAGCCTGAATGACCTTGTGCTTTTTGTATTATGTATTCTCTGCCATTAGCATTAATAAAATTAAAAAATCATCATTTCTGCCATTCTTCTGTGTCCTTTCTTGTTGTATGTGCTTTTGTTTCTGCTGTGCCTTCATGCTATGTCACTGGACTTTCCTTAACTGGAACCTCCCATCATGGCTGTTATCACTCTCATTCAAAGATACAAGAAACACCATGAGAATCTCTGAGGTCCAATGATCCTTGATGATCTCTATATTGGTAAACTGAAATATATTCTGCTCAATTTAAACATTTCTAATTTTATAGCATCACAGTTACATCCTCAAGAATCCCTGAAAAATGGTCATGGACAAAATAAAATGGTTACTAAAAATCTAGTCCAAAAGTCTACAATAGAGAAAAGACACTCAAGTGTTCTTCCATTTACTTTTCACTTTCTAGTATTTATTTGTAGGATACTTCAAAACTAAATAGATATATCCAAATGAAAGAATCTACACATAAGAAGGTAACTTCAAATTTTGGTTGGTTGGTTGGTCAGATTTTTGCTTTATTTATGTCACAATCACATCGGAGTTTGTGGTTGACTTATGCAGATGTCTTCCAAAACAAGATTAGATTTTCTGAAATCATTGCATTGCTTTATTTTTATTTTTAAATTGTGAAGTTTAATGTGCCATATGGTTTATAACATTATAGATAGTCTTCCTATCATTCTGCTGAAAAGAAAAAAACAAGATAAGAAGACCAATCTTCCAATTGTGTCAATCACCTTTTTCAAGACTTTGCTTTATATGCCCTTTAAGAAGGCCAAACTTATAAAACTCAGAAAACTTTATCCCCACAGCCATTTAGAAGCAGTTAGCTATAGTTTCTTCTATGTAGGAAAAGAAATGAAATTTGAAAAATGACAGTTCAAAAATGTCCTTGAAAAAAACCTTATCACCAAAGCTGGCAAATTACTAAAGCAAAAACAGCACACAAGAAGCCACAAAAATTACCAAATACTTTAACAACCGTAGATTAAAGCCCTTAGTATTCGTCAAATGATCTAGAAGACGTCCCGGAGTTCCTACCTGTTTAAAGGACAAAATTAAAACGTTAGATTTTAGCTTTTCTATCCTAAATGTTTAAGAAAAATTATAAAAAATGTTAGATTTTAGGTTTGCTTATAGCTTATTAGAAAAACAAATTTGCAATAATACTTTTCTCTGAAATCATGGAAAAACAAAAGGAATTTTTTAAAAACATCATCTTGAAAACAATGGAAATATTAGTTTATACAAGGTACACAATTGCAGCACCAATTGAACATTTTTAAGATGTCATAGAAAATGTATACAAGATGATTTAAATATAATTAAAGACCAAACTGCAACATGCGATAAACACAGTCTTCTCCAACCATATAAGTGTTTTTAACCAGATCTACAAGTCTAGACATCTTTACCAAAACTATCTTGCATTTTTATATTATAAAATGAACTGTATTGTAGAGGGACCCTAGGCATTTTTAAAAGATCAATAGCCAAGATGGTAAACCCAGTTCCTGATCTCCTAACTCTCACCTTTTTCTATCTCAAAGATGAACTGTATTGTAGAGGTTTCCTTGCCTCAAAGTTGTTCAAACTTCAATTCAATTAGCCTATTTATCAGAGGCTTTCAACCAATAATCTTTATATAGAAAGAATTATGCACTTAACATATATTATTCTGTATGTAATTAAGCATGGATTTAAAGAATAATGAGTGGTATTATAGTGCTGAGATGTAATGTAGAAGCCGTATTAAAAAAATGTGCACAAACTGCATCTGCTCCCTCCAAGTAGCCATCTAAGCTCAACTGATTCACCGTGGTGGGTAGTGTTTCTGCAACCCTAATCCACCCCAATGCATCCTCTCACTTGCTTACTTTTCCCCCACTTGGCCATGACAATCTTGACAAACTCAAGTTCAAATTGTCGCTGAGGGCTATTTGTTATGCTGCTTCTTGGTCGAGCAAATCTGCTCCCTCTGCGAATTTGAATGCTATTGTTCTCCTACTGGATTCCACACCAACGGTTGAGGTTTTTGTGGAAAATGTCATTCACTTTGTCAGCATGTTGATGGGACCTGCCCTAGTTGGTCAATTCATTGGATTTTGGCCAAGCTCCATTCCCTTGGATGAATGAATTTCCTCAGTTTGGGCATCTAAAACGTCTGCATATGAATTACTGTGTGTGCTCATGGGTACTTCATAGCCATTTTTGAATCCAAAGAGGAGCATGATGCTATATTTCAAGGTGGTCTCTAGTTCATGGGCTCCAATGCTGTGTTCCTAAACTTCTAGTCTGCTCACATCGACCAACAAGTGGATGTGCTCACTTTATAACCTATTGGTAATAAAAACAGGAAATTTCTTGACTCAATCTCTCCTAAATCTGTTAATGTTGAATATGCACACATTTGTGTGCAAGTAAATCTTTAAAAAAGCCTTCCTGAAGTCATTGGCATAAAGGTTTTAGATTGGATCCATACTCAAGTGTTGGACAATGAATCATTACCCTTCAAATGTCTATCTTGTCATGACTATGGTCATTTCTCCAGGGATTGACCTCTCAATCAAGAAGCCCGAGCTAGAAAATATCTGTCTAGTAATCATGGATTTCAAAAAGTCGCAAAGGAAAAGAGGAATAGAAGGTTCAGTAGTAGAAAACCCAAACTCATCGAGTCAAAACCTCCTAGAAACTCAAACAAATTTGATGCGATTATTTCTAACCAAGAAAACGACATTCGATCTATATCTAAACCTAAAGAGGAGATCTAGGAACAAGCAATCCAAGAAGCCACTCACAAAGAAGTATTGGGCAAATAATAGCTACAAGAAGACCCACCTAAAGAATCATATGCTGAAGCAGCTAGAGTGAACTACGACTCAATCAATTCCAGAAAATTTCTTCAAAGGCAGGAAACTCTCTAAAAACTGATATTGGTCTCATGTAACTGTTAGGACCTAAGTGATGCCCTTTAAAAGAAACTAACTCAAGGGTTTTATCAAAAACCATCGCCTTTCTCTGAAACCAAACTAGATCAAAAATATGCTTTTGATACCCAGAGATCTATTTGGAACATATCTAAAGTAGAAGTTATCAGTGCCAGAGGAGCATCTGGACATCAGAGTGAACACTGACTCTCTCTAACCTTTAAGTCTGGAGGACTCACATTCACGTACTTGAATGTCTATGCCCCTAATTCTCAAATCAATAAAAAACAATGTTGGCTCTCCATTTTATCCTCATCGAGGGACACAAACCTTGTAATCTCATTTTGAAGGTAATTTCAACCTCATTCTCTTCCCCTCTAAAAAAAGAGATGGTTCAAGAATTAGAGAACCTTGCAGGAAGCATGTCCAAGATATTATATATCTAGCTAGTCTCCAAAATATCAATCCCTCTAGAAGGAAATACACAAGGTCTAGTAGTAGAGCTGAAGATAATTCCATTGCTGAAAGACTCAATAGATTTCTGGTCCAGGAAGACATTCTAACCTCCTTCCCTTCATTTGTTAGTAGAATCATTCAGAGCACAGGTTTTTAATCATAAACCAATTCTTTTGGACAGTAGCAGCAGTAATAAAAGGGGCCCTGTACACTTCAAATACAATGCTGATTGGGTCCATTTGACTGGATTTTCTTCTGAGGTTGAATGCAGCTGGAACTCTTGGTGTCCCCCTGGCAATGCTCAAGACAAATGTAGGGTCAAAATCTCCAGATTGAAAGCTGATCTTCGAAAATGGATCAAATCTCATCTCAATTCAAAGCAATTGCTTCTACTCAGGCTAGGAGAATTTGAATAACTTTTGGAAATGAAGCCACTTAAATCTAAGAGAATCAATACTTCCCAGCTGCATGAAAAAGCTAAACAGGGAGAACAATTTTGGAGGCTCAAATCCCACATGACTTGGCTTCCTGAAGGAGATGCCAATACCAGATATTTTCACCTCAAAACCCACAACAATACCAAAGAAACATGATCGGAGAATTAAGGCTTGACAATGGTGACATGATCTCTAATATAGAGGAATCGAAGATGTTGCTTATGATCATTATGAAGTTTTTTATCAAAATTTGGAAGGAGATTGAGACCCCACTGTTATGAAGTTCTTTATCAAAATTTAGAAGGAGATTGAGACCCTACTGCCCAATTCTATCTTCGTAATAATATTCCAAAAGTCCTTACTGAAGACACAAAAGTAATTCTTTCATTCCTGGTTAAAAATGTTGAAAAAATTTTGATAAGCATATTTTAAGTTTAAGCAATGGGTGGCTTAGTCTTGCTCACAAAGTGGTTTTGATCAAATCTATTATCTATAGCCTTCCAATTTATCAACTAATGATTTATCATACCCTTGTTTCAATTCCCCATGCTTTTAGTTTAGGAACTTTTTAGGGCAAGGGGGCAAGCAAACTCATCAAAATAAATCCCATCTTGTCAGTTGGAATCAAGTTACTAAAGAGAAACCACGTGTTGGTTTGGGCATTAGATGAACAATCACCATGAGCATTGCTCTTGGGACTTGTCTGGACCTTTCTAAATCCTTCTGCAACTCTTTGGAATCAAATGACAAAATCTCACTCACAAATATGGTGATGGCAATCATCATCTGAGTGTACTCAATAACATTCTTCAAAAGCCAACTGTTTCTAAAACATGGCTTTGGTCAAATTTGTTGGGACAATAATAAATAATATTTCTTGGCATATTGGAAGTGGATGCAGCATTAGATGTTGGGATGAGCCTATCCTTGGTAACAAACCCTTAAGCTTCTTCATGCCTAGGGGTCTTCTCTTGTCCATGAACCAACTTGAAATTGAAAATCTAGCTAATCTCATTCACAGCAAAGGAAGTCACTTATAGCGATCTACTCTTGATAGGCTTAATGAGATGCATCAAATAGTGAGATCTAATTAGGAAACAATTCATGGGCATTTTTCCTATTGATTCAGACGATAAGGATGGCCTTATTTGGGGCAAAATAAATTCTACAGCCTACTACATGGCCTGGGCTGGAGCCCATTCTATCCATGAAGGTGAACATCTTGACTGCAATCTAAACAACATATGGGACGTCAACATCACTCCTAAAATTAAATCTGAGAGAATAATATTCTTACTAGAGGAAACCTCATCAAAAGAGGTATCTTGGAGAACCTCATTTGTTTCAGACGTTTTAAAGATTGCAAAACTCAAACTCACCTTCTTTTTTACAGTAAAGAAGCCTCCTCTATCTAGATCTCTCTTGCACTCAGCTTTGGAGTCTGATTGAGAAACAGATTGAACTCAAAAACATATACTTAGCACTGGAATACCTGCTATATCAGCTCACTCAAAGGAAAGACTCTAATCAAATACTTATGCTCTTCATTACCTTTAATTTGCATGTGGTTTATTTGGATGGATAAGAACAAAAAAAAATTAGAAGATACTAATACCTGTTGGTGTGTGTTTTGAATATGCTACCGAACACAGAATAAAATGCCAAGGACACTCTATCCTCTCTTGAAAAGTTAAGGCAGATACTAAGAAGATAATGCAATAACTCCAATGTTTCTTTGGTCAAGTCATGACATGTGGATAAGGCCAGTGGGCGTTGTGATTTGCTGGTAATCACAAGGGGACTTACGTTAAAGTTTATTTGCAAGTTGAGGACTTAGACAGTTTTATCATTGAAGCTCTTTCTACCGGATATTTTAGATTTTCCAAAAAAAAGGGAAAAAGATAAGGGTTTAGAAGTCTAAGCTATGCCTAAGAACTCAAGAGACGGCAGTGACTAGATAAAATGGGGTAACTGCACTTTGTTTCGCCTCCTTTAGGACAAACTTACGCAAAGCGGGTGCAATCTTCAACGGAGGTGATAATGATTTTCATGTTTGAATTGATAATTAAAACAAACAGAAGTTAAGCATCCACAACTTAATGGCTCGGGCTAACTTTACACATTGAATGCAAATCATCCATTCAACAAAAGTATGAGCTTAATTTTGTCCACCACTACTATCAAATCTATCATTCACTAACAAACGTATAAATAAAATACTAATTTAACTCTATAAGTGTTGAAGGAGAAATATGAAAACCTTGCACACTACTTGAAAACAAAAGTGGTTCTTAGCAAATCATGCACAAGAGCTTTTATAAACGGAAATAGTTTTGTCGCAACAATCTCATACAACTCACTTCACAAATTACAAATGAGAGTATGCAAGTTTATATAGAGTTTACAAAATTGAAAGAATGGCTCAGATTAAAAATGAGCCGACGGCCAAGATTGAACAAATAAACCCTAATTAGGATTTCTCGAAACAACACCAGTGAACTAAGGGTTAACAACAGTGAGTTAGTGCCCAGAGCTATTTTCAAGGAATCACATCTCGATCCTCCCGAATTGTCGTGTGCTCGACGAATCTAGACACGATTAAGGCAACTTCATCTATGGTGACCTATGGAAGCATTTTATCATGAATTCTAGACCATCGACACTCTCGGCGCACCTGACAAAGGTATTCTCCCACTCCGGCTTAGTCTTCTCAAAGGAGTCTCGGATGCTCAAGAAGTTCGCCAATTTGGCCTAGTCCTACCTCAAGATGGGTCCAGTGATAGCAAAGATGTTTTCCTGGACCTTTCCCTTCAAAACCTCCAACTGCAAGTCGTTCTCTCGTAGGGCTTCCTTGTCCAAGATGTCAGAAATCATGTTGAGAATCTTGGTCTGGACTTCTTTGACCTGCTCCTCCAGCTTGAGACCGTCAACCTTTACCCTTTCCAAGACCTCCCCTTGTGTCGTCAAGGCCCAATACCAGGTATGGAAGTCGTAGGCTGCTCTCGCTACAATGACGCCTCCGTCTATCAGCTCTTGCTTAGGAACTCCTTTCAGAATCCTAAGGCAAGGGATTATTCTTTCCTGTATATTTGGAAGGCTCTCCCATACTTCCGCCAAAGCGGCCAGTCTAGAAAGTAGTGAAGTGGCCTGACCGTAAACCAAGGTCAACCTCTCCATGAACGCCTCAGCTTCCATGCCCTTGACCGCTATCCATTCTTTGGCCTCCCGAACTGTGACCCTGTTTTCTTCCATCTCCTTGGCTGCCTCCTACGAAGAGTTCGAGAGAAGAGGAGTTGTCGTGTTATCCTGAAAAAGTGGCTTGATCAAATGTTGGATATACCTTCAAGCGCTTAATCTCTAATTGGCACTCTTTCCTCTTTGCCACCTCCTTCGCCAACCTTGACTTGATAGTGGACACAGAATTGTCCAAATCTTCAATTTCCTGGCCCTTCATGGTTGGACCCAAGTCAATGGTGGTGATGGTGTAATCCTGCGGGGCCACGTCCTCCCGTGGCTTGTCCACTATAGGCATTGCAAGCTATATTGTTTGATTGCCGGCCTCATCTCTTTGTATGCTTGAGAACTTCTTTGCTAGCTTCTTGACTGCAGTTTGTGTAAGTCTGGCCAAGAAGTCCGTAGTATCATCCTCTTCCGGCTCTTCCAATGGCACCTGTATTTTCAGCCTTTCCCTCAGCCAGTCCGGGATTGTGAGTTGCTCCACGCCATCATCTTCCGGCATACCTTCTCTATCAGGAACGTCCAAAATTCCTCAAAGGGCTGAAATCATTCCTTCCTGGAAATCATCATTTTGGGCGCCCATATCATCGTCAGACTCCAATATTTTCGTGCCCGTGGGAGACAGTGGCGTGTCATTGCTCGGCTGAAGTTCCACGTTATCCTCAAGAATCGGGGAGGGATCCCTAATGTCGGCCAGTGAAGCATCGACAGTAGCCAGCATCTCTTCAATATTTCTAGATGCGGCAGAGCGTGAAGGCTTTAGCTTTGCCTGTTTTTGAACTGGCTCCTTACTCACAGCTATCTCCTTCCTTTTCCTGGAAGTGGTGGCCTCTATCATTTCTATGTCCTGGGATGCATCTGCATTAGAAGAATAGGACTCCGCCTCACTCAACATATCATAAGTCAGTGTTACCCTTTTTCGCCTTAGCTCCTGAATCTGCCAATCGACCCACCACTATGTATACTTGATGACAAGCCTCATCAAAGTATTCAAATCAGCATGCTTTGATTCTGACCACCTAACAGTAGGCAAAGGCAAACTCACATCGAAGCATGGTTGCATTTGTTTTCCATCCTCTTCCAACTGATCTGGCACTCGACAAAGCTCCGTTGCCCTAATCAAGCTGACAGGCAGTCTAGACCACATCCTTCGCCTAACCTCAAACTCATCCACGGCATCTGCCCAGAAATCCTCCAATTCAACCCTGTGCTTGTATCTCCTTCCATCCACTGCCTTGATGTGATGATGTAGGTCAAAATTGCCCCTAGATTGATAAGTGGTAAAAGGATAATTCTGTATCTCAAGCCTGGCACTATCAGCGGCCTGGGATGATGGACATGACTCCAGCATGTTCCCTATGAAGAAGGGAAAAGTGACTGTCGCCTTTTGCTTCGCCCTTTGGAAGCCTTGAAACTCTTCTAGCTGCCTCAGTACTTCAAGCAGGACCATTTTGTTTGTGGGGAAGATTGGCAATCGGTATGGGTTTCCGGTGAATCCCTGGATTCTGATGTAAGTATACCTTGGATATTGGATGAACCAAGATCCTTACTTGCCAATCAAGCTTTTGGCCTCATGAGTCAGCCGTTGATGTGTTCCTCCCTGGAGTATCCTTGTGATGTACATAAGGAAGGCGTCGTGAGCTCGCCTGAAGTGTGCCTTCTCTTTCAACTGTAGCTATGGATAACAGTCATATGCCTTCAACTCATTTGCTCCACTGCCAACTGTGCCTTTGCAGATCAAGCCTGCATATTTGTACGTCCTAGCCAACATATAGATGATATAGGAGCTCATGTAGAACGTTTTAGTCTTCTCCAAAATGATAAGCTGCCCGTGGAGATTGTTACTTATCATGCGCGACCAATTGAACATCTTCACGCCCTCCGTGAGGTCCTTAATGAAATAGTACATCCATGGCTCGAAAGGTGCCCCCAAAGGATTGCCCGCTATCCTGTTTAGCAAGATGATGATGTCTCCATAATCCTCCTTGAAGTCTGTACGCAGCAGCTTCTTAGGCATTTTCTTGATGGAAGGTCTTGGCTTATCTAGCCATGACTTGTTGAGGTTGGCAGCACAAAGGTTAGGCTTTTCATCATACAGCCTCTGGGCGTCCTCCTTGGTCTTGTAGATGGTCTTAAGATATGTAGGAATGCCAAAAGCCTCCTGTATGGCCAACTCTCCTAGATGAGCTAGTACTCTCCCATCGGGTGCCACAATCCTCCTTGATTCAGCATCATAATGAAGTGCGCATTCCACCATTAGCTCAGCACATTCAACCACAGGCAGGAATCCGGCAGCTTGGAAAATTTCGTTCCTCACCATTCTTCTGGTGGCAGGCATTGGTAAAGGTCCATTGTGCTCGTATATCCTTCTCTTGAATTCGTCGAGGTCGATATGGCCAAGATTGGTGTCCGTAATGTTTTTCCATTTTGACTTTATTTTGGTCTCCGGCTGCGATCCTTTGCTAGCGAACTTCATCTGCGCTTTTCGGGATGACTCTCCCAGATTGATCTTCAACCTGCAAGTAAAAAAATACTTAACATTAATACAAGACCTTTTTGAAATTGATTTATTCTGAGGTTTTGTTGGACAAAATCGTACTTTCAGCTTGTTTAAAGTAAAATTTCTGTGAAAAAGCAAGCTGAAAGTAAATAAATTCACGAAAGAATTGAATAAAACTAGTGCCGGAATGAATGTAGAAGATAGAAAATAGTAGAAAAATATTGCCAATCAATTTCCAAACCTCTGAGATTGACCTCTGGCTGCAAACGAATCAAAATTTCTAGAAATTTGACAGAGGAAGTGCGCCAATCTGCTGGGAAATGCGATTTTCAGCAAAGAAATAATTTATTTCTCTCTAAAGATCACGCCTTTCAAAACAAAATAACTTCTCTCAACGCTATTCTCACTATCTTTTCCTTCGCAAATTATCCCTTGAAGATTCGAGAGATATAACTTCTTCTCAATCGAAATTGTGAGAAATGAGTTGTTGAGACTCATTTATGGCTGAGAAGTGTGATTTTCTCAAGGAATTGCCTTCTTTTTCCTAAGTTTCTTTCAATTTTAGAAACGTTTTTCCTTCTCCGATTTGTAAGTTTCTAATTTTTCTCTTAGTCGTTGAGGCAAGTTTCCAATTGTTACCTTTGCGCCACCTCTATCTGAGATCTTCAAATTTCTTAAAAAATTGCCTAAGTGTTGAAGAAAATATCAAAAGATATTAAATTAATTTTCCAACATGCTTTAAATCCTCGAATCATGGCAAATTTAATTTTACCTAAGGCAAAAATGATTTAATCTTCCAAATAATCTCCAGATTTCGAATTTTTAATTAAAATTCCCCAAGTGTTGGGAAATAATTAAAAATATTAAATTATTAAAATTCCAACCTGTTTAAAGTTGATACATGGCTAAATTCGTTTGTCCATGGCCAAATATTTTATTTTCCAATTGTCTGCCTAGCCAAAACGTGCTCAATAATTCGTCTGCTAATTTTCAATTCTCCGGGCGTACTTCTGGCTTCTCCGGACGTTTATACATAGCCAAACACTTCATTTTCTCTATGCTTCTGGGTTGGGCGAACTTGGAGATTTCTCTGCCACTTTGCCATTTTTTATTCGTGCCTTAGGCATTTATCCAAGCTGAGAGGGGCGGACTTCATACTTGCTCTGCCAGACATTCTTCATTTTGTGTCAAAGAATTTTATTCCGTTACGCCAAGGAGTGATTTTTTGTGCCGGCCTAACCTCTTCTTCCTCTAGATGTTTCTCCATTTTTTTTATGCCTTAGAAAAATAAAATTTTATTTTCCTAAGTTGGGCGAATTTCTTCACATTTCCTTGCCAATGGCGTATTTTATCTTCCATTTGTCTAGGGCGGACTTCACCCTTCTCCTTGCCATGGCGTATTTTAGCCTTGCCTTGTCCAATGGTGGACTTGGCACATGTTCATTCCATTCATCTTTCCCTTTCTCCCCATGGCGGACTTGGGCTTCTTCCTTGCCATGGGCGGACTTTGGTTTTGCTTTGCCTTGGGCGGACTTCACCCCTTGGCTTGCCATTCACTTGGCTTGGGCGGACTTCTTGTCTTGCTTGCCATTGACTTTTTTGGGCGGACTTTGACCTTGCCTTGCCAAGGGCGGACTTGGCCTCTTCTCTCGCCTTCCACTCCTCCTTGTGCTTAGGGCGGACTTCACCCTTCCTCAAGCCATGGGTGGACTTGGAGGCCTCTCATGCCATGGCGGACTTCAGCCTTGGCTTGCCAGTGCCTACCTTTGGCTTGCCAAAGGTAGGCCGGACTTCATACTTGGCCTGCCATTCCTTGTTCATGGGCGCATTTCTCAGACTTAGCCATTTTTGCTAAACTTCTACTATTTACTTTGATTTTCATGATTTCTAGAGGCGTGTTGACTTCATGCTCTATGGGATCCCAAAATAGAAACTTTCCAAAAAATAGAAACTTTCTAAAAATAGAAAAAGCAAAAAGCATCCTAAAAATAGGAACTCCAGAATGGCCTAAAAATGCCAAAAAGCAAAAAAGCAAAAAGCAGAATCCCTAAAAAATAGGAAGTGTCAGAAATGACCAAAAGCACAGGCAATCCTCATCTCCCGGACCTTCCAAGCCCTTCTGTGACGTTTAGGCACTCGAACGGGTTCAAACTCTTAACTTGGCCGGACTGACTCTCAAAAACTTTACTCAAATTTGAACTCTAAACCGGCAACGCAAAGGGGGAAACCAAAACTTGGGGGTCCCCATTTGCAATGGGGCGATGTGTGAAATAGGTCACAACAATACCCAAATAATGTTTTGATCTACAAGATACAATATGCTATCATGGAAAATGCCAAAGCTTGTTTCAAAAATAAACAAAATCTGAACATGCTATCTAGATCTAAACACACCTCATATTCAAAATATGGAATCTTGTAGATTTTATTAGCAATGCGCTTCTTAGGAAATACACTTCAACTGTCCTACTCCCTTTTGATGGGGCTTCAAAGTCTAACCCTAGTATTGCTGCTGCTTAAGGCATTCTGTGGTGCGGACCTCAGTCTAAGATTTTAGATTTCAGCATGCCTTTTTTTCAAGCCTCAAATAATGTTTCTAAACTTATGAGCTGCAAGTTCGATCTTCATCTTGTGGTCAAATAAAAGCCCAAAAAGCTAACTGTTTATGGAGCCCTCATGTTTATAATCCAATGGTTCTCCAGCAATCAAGTGGTCAGATCTATCCAATTTTGTCTTTTGCTAACCCAAGTTTCAAATATCTTGCTAAACTTTGACCAAATCAATTAGCAGAATATCCCTAGAAAGCTGAATCATCTTTCTGACAAAAAGGCCAATGAAGTTATTATGGTGCGCCTGCTTTCAGCCTGTACACAAAATTTCAGAATTTGAAGAGCAGAGCTGGATCTCTCCAAGGGCAAGATTATTCTTGGAATGAACTTGCCCAACATGGTGAATGTTAAGGACTTGTCGTTTTGATCGGATGTTGTCTTTTTCTTTGGATATATAACAGTAGATAGAGAGGCAAAAGGAAACTGAAAATAACTGGCAAAGAGAAAAAAATTCTAATCCAAACCATTTATAAATGGACACAAAGAAACAAAACTAAACGACATATTTGGCTGAAAAATAGAGTTATTCCCTAGATCGGTCAGTTCGAGAAAACACAGTAATGGTTTGAAGTCCCATCATTGTAATCGGTATTGTCTTGCAAGCAATAAAAACAATTTACATTCTGTTCTGATTTCTGTAAGGTGTATTATGCGTTCTTATAGATTTTTCATAATAATCTGGATCCTCAGAAGACTACAGGAGACAACATTCAATAATTGTTAGTCTTTATGTGTTACAAAAAGAAGCAATATTGACAAGAGTTAAGAATGGTCAAGAAGAGACGAGCAATAAAGATAAAGAAATTAAACAAAAAACTGTATTAGTTTTTGTGTTCTGCATGTAGCATACTCTTAAGAGAGAAGTACAACTACTTATCTTCTAGCAATCATATGCTATGAATCTTTAAACAACTCTTAAGTCTAGATGCTGCCTATAGATCCCTAGATCTGTGTTCTGACTTTTCTGAATGTTACGGATATTATATTACATTACAAGAAAGAAGGTTGCATAAAAACGGTTACAAAGTAGATGGGATTTAAGTAGTGAGTAATAGGTCACCTTCCCAGAGATGTGATGATTGGTTTTCCACATAGAAGCTGCACAGACGAGTGTACTGAAAATACAGATGTTGAAGGATAATTTGACATGGTGTGACATGGCATGAAAGTTTATGATGGTGGGTTAACCAAACAGAATGTGCAGGTGATGTGTGCCAACTTCTATTGGTCTTGTCAATTTGTTTGTGGAATGTGGAAATGAACAAGATTGCATCCACTTTTTGGTGTGGAGTTGTAAGGTTGAAGCACAACTGGTGATGGTGTAATAATTGTGCACTCTAGCGCAATCAGGCATGGCACAAAGCAACACAGCATATCTAACAATGCAAGAGTAAGCATGTGGTGTGGCACGATTTGACATGAATCATCCACCCTTTCATCAAAAGCAATGGTCTCTACCACATTTTCTACCATCGATAGACACTAAGTTCTAAGCTATGCGAGGTTGTATCATAAACCCAGGTCAGCATCATGTCTTGCCTTGACAGTTCAAAATAACTGGTGTTTTTCATGCCAAGTTCATGTCATGTAAGCCTTAATGTCTTAGTCCTCAAGCATTGGATGTAGATGTTCTTGATCTAACTCCAAAGTCACTACTAGGTAATGCAAAGGTATTCCAAGAACAATGATATTGACTGATGACGCAAGAGCGAGCCCATGATGTGGTACAACTTCGTGTGAAGCATTCACCCTATCTTCAAAAGCAATAGCCTTCATTGCATTTTCTATCACCAATGGAAACTAACTTCTAAGCTACTTGAGGTTGTACCACTAACACTGATCAGTGTCACGACTTGCCTTGACCATTCAAAACAGTTGATGTGTCAAAGAACAACAAAAAAAATTGATCTATTCCAACTCATCTGCTACCACAATCTTCAATTTTCTCATTATATAATCATCATCATAGATCTTGGGCAATGAATATATATTCTTGATTGACATTGCTGACAACTAGTATGACAATAGAGTGCCACACCCTTTGCCAAGACGAATTGTGGGAATGCCCTAAATACCTAGGTTCCATTCCCTTGGGCCTAGCCAATTCTATATTTGAGCATTAGGATCTATGTGTCATTTGCTACAGTTGGTAGTCTTATTCTTTTCCACATACTTACAATACTTTCCATGTTAACAAAACTGTTGAAAGGTCATAGTGTAAAGTGGATCCATGCTATGATTGTTCCCTTCAACTTTTAAATTGCACTCATAGGAATGATTGTGGTGCATGCCTTTTTCTTCTTTGATGGGATCAATTAGACAATTCTATTCAGGTTCCCAATGGATTAAAATATCAATCACTACAATTTGTAAGCCCATGGTTGTGTGCTTTATGCTAGCAACATGAGGATCTGCATACTTGTGATGTTTTGACTCTGATGCTGTAAATTTCTTATCAATTTATGCTTCATATAATAGATTTTTGTATTCCTTCTTAGCTATTTGAACTTCAATTTTCATTCCTTCTTTATCTTCCTTATCTGGTACAAGGTCCTCTACATTCACAATTTCTTCAGGCTAATCTAAGTCTAGGTGCTTCTCCAATACTAAATTAGTGTAGTGCATTTGCTCCTTACCAAGGCACTTATGACTAAGTGTACATGACTCCTTCCAAGAAAACAAAGTACTTCCTCCTAAGCTCATTTCTGGTGTGTTCATTTTACTTTTTTGTGTGGGACTCCCTTTGATTTATTGTGATAGGGTTTATTAGGAAACGGTTTATATTTTGGTCTTGGTTGTGGCTCTGGGTCACGATGCTCTTCATTTTGCAAAGACATTTTCTCTTTGTCATGCTCATTGATTTCCTCATTAGCCTCCTTTGACTTTCCCTCATCTTGAGATGTTTTAGTTGGAACTAGAGTTTGCTTGCCATTCTATGGCTGCCAATATTTTTGTAGGAGTTTGTTCACTATATCTTGTTTCCTTTGTCCCACTACACCTCTAACTCTCTTCATTTTCATGAAATTTAGGAAAGGCATTTTTTATGTATCTCTATTTAACTAGCCATGATGTCTTCCTTCACTAGCGTTTGAATTGCTACTATAGGAACGTCTTGTTTTTATTGCAGGAATGTAGGTTGGAGAGGTTTTCACAAAACCACCCATTGTGCTTTGCTTCTTGTTGTCATCACCTTTGTTCTCGATATAGTTGGCTCCCAAAGCGCTTGTTCCACCAAACATTAGCGATTTAAGGAATCCCAATCTTATGCAATATATTTTGACTATTCAAATTTCTTACCTAAATAATTAACCAAAACCTCATAAAACCCTAGATTATATTAAATGTTTACACAACAATCTAAAAATCCTAATGTTCTGCTTTAGATTTCTTTATTGGGCCCTAAGTGGCAAACCCTAATTTGGTCTATCCAACCCTAGCAGACCCAAAACATTCCCCTTTTCAATTTTATCTATTAACAGTAAACCCTAATGTTGCAGACGACTCGCAAGATGAAGATGAAACAAAGTTTTAACACATTTATAGATTATCAAATCAAATCAAATTCGAACACCAAACTGATATTAACAATCAAAATGAAGCTAACAAGAGCAATAGAAGGCCGAAATGGAACTTTTCCAACTTCCCTTACAATAATAGGTCAAGAAGACAACTCACATGCCATAATAGCACACCAAAGAAATGGAAACTACAGGTCTTCATGCTCAACAACTACAAGTGTTGAGTAACAAGGAATCGCTTGTTGTTGCAACCATTTGTTGCAAGCATGGATGTGTTTGGTGGTGTTGTCATTAATGTTGTCATTGATGTCAGCACTGTACAAGTTGAGTAAGTTGGATTTCGCCAATTGCTTTTGAGAAAATTTGAGAAATAATGAAAGTTGTATTGTGGGCGTGCTCCGATATTGTGGTCCGCGTTTCTCCTATGTTGACCCAATGCCGATACGGATTTATAGGTATGTTCATAAGCTTCAATGGATTGTATATTCTGAGTTTTAGCTTCTGGTTCGATGCAGAGTAAAAGTTATGTTCACCGGTGTGTGAACTAGTTTGTTAGAGTTATCTGGTTATTGACTAGGAGAAATGTTTTGGCTCCGCAGTCTTCTAGTATTTGGTTTCAGATCTTGCGGATCTAGGAGATTACTCTTTCTGATGGTTTATGTGTTCTGACAAAATTGCTTGTGATTTGGCGCTTCGGAAGACCTGCTCTAGAGTCTCTATGTTTTTGTTGATTGTCCCAGTTGAACTGGTGAAGTGTTCTCTGCAAATGAAGTTCGTTGAAGTTGTTGCAAATGTATCTAAGTTGTTCTCAAAGATGGTAAAATGACTCATGAAGCATGTTGAGCAATCCGCGTGCGGTTATCTTGCTGAAGATGCAAGTACTTCAAAGATCATTGGTGTTTTCATTAGGTTTGGCCGGCCTGCTGTCTACACGTTACATGTGGCTTTTGCATCAACTTGAGAAAGCATGTGCGTGATCCAAAATATTGTTTGGGTCCTAAATTATAAATGTATTTGGTCCCCTCACATTCTTATCCACCGCGGGAATGTTGAGTAGCTGACCTAGTTTGAATTTGTAAAATAAAATTATATAACCGACCTTGCAGAATGTTCCTGAGGTTGAAGATGGTATAAATACAAGTTAAGTTGTAGCGAATTTGATATCCATCCATCATTCGATTCGAGCAAGAGAAGAATGTGCAAACAAGTGCGAAAAGCAGAGAGTGGAAGAGCGAATTGTGGCAACGGTACTTCATTGTATTCATAATCTTCTAATCAAGTTGCGAAGTGTGTGGAACTCCTAGTGGTGGATCATTATCTAATTTCTTTGTATTTTTCTGTAGGCAGTGAAGCCTCTCTTTCTGGATAGTGAGTCCTAAGACAGTGAGCCCTTGATCTGGGTAGTGAGCCTTTGTATTTGGGCAGTGAGCCTTTTGTATCCGGTATTGCATTACTCTATACTGTGAGTTAATCCTCACCGCGGTTTTTCCCTCATTAGGGTTTCCCATGTAAATCTGGTGTCTGTGGTGTTGTGTTTTTGTTATCTACATTTTCATGTTCACACTTAATAACAGATTGAAGCTAAAGTGGAATTGAATAAGTTAAGAAGTAAAAAATTTGATACAACTAATTCACCCCACCCCCCGTCCCTCCCCCCTCTCAGTTGTCTTGTGCATTTCAACAATTGGTATCAAAGCTTTGGTTCCTCGGTGAAAAGCTTAACCGCTTGAGGTAGATCAGATGGCGCACAAGTTGCAGCTTCCTATGTTTGGTGGAGCTGATTACAATGATTGGAAAGAGCCGATGAGAAGTTATCTGATTTCACTCAATTTTAATACGTGGAAAGCTATGGAGACAAAGTATGTGATTCCTACAACCGGACCTTCCTCTGCTGATGAGGTTGCAGCTTTTGAAGAGAATGAAAGAGCAAGGTTTGCTATCTTTAGTGCATTATCTAAAACTAAAAGATCAAAAGTTATTTCTTTAGCTACTGCAAATGAAATGTGGACAAAATTGAAAGACATTTATGAAGGAAATGAGAGTAAAATTATCAAGGAAACTAGCTACTAAGCGAAAATTTGAGAATTTGAGAATGGAAGATGGAGAAGATATTGCAAGCTATTATCAAAGAGTTGAAACTATAGCAACTGAAATCAAGAATCAAGGTGGTACCATGAAGGATGAAGATATAATTGAGAAAATCTTAATGACCTTACCAAACAATTACAGTGACAAAGTATCTGCACTTGAACAACAATATGATCCGAAGACATTCACTAAGGAACATTTATTTGGTGTCTTGACTGCATTTGAGATGAGAAAATTTGCAAGAGACAAGGAGAAGACTGAAACAGCCTTTAAAGCCATGAAGATAGAAGATGATGATGATGATGATGATGATGCAGAAGATTTGGAAGCAAATTTCACAAGGAGATTGAAGAAAGGTACTGGTAAATACAAATGTAAGTTGCCCTTTAAGTGTTTCAGTTGTGGAAACATTGGTCATTATGCATCAAGATGTCCTAATAGAGCTACACAAAAGAAGAATAAAGATAACAACAATAATTACAAGGATAAAAAGGATAGGAAGTTCAAAAAGTTGTATTGTGTTAAGGAAGATGCAGGAATTTTTGATGATGAATCCAACCTTGAGGAAGATAAAGATGAATGTTTCTTTCTAGCCCTTGAAAAGAAATGTGCAAAAGAACCTAGTCCGGAGTATAAGAAGGATGAATCAGAAAGTACTCTGGTAACTGTTTTTCATGCTAGACAAGATGAAGACTTTTGGGTAATTGACAGCGGATGTTCAAATCATACGACTGGAGATAAGAGTAAGTTTACTAAACTTGAGAAGCATGATGGAGGCGGTCATGTTTGGAGATGATTCTGGTGCTAAGATTGTTGGTAAAGGAACAATTAGCTTTGATGGAAAACATAACACTGATGATGTCTATTAGTATTATGTAAAAGGTTTAAAGCATAATCTCTTAAGTGTTGGACAAATGTGCAGCAAAGGTTTTAAGCTTGTGTTTCAGGATAACACTTGTGAGATCAAAAAAGGATCTGGAACTGTGGTTTCAACTAGAAGAAGAACTCATGGAAACATCTATCAACTCAAAGGCGATGATGGTCAATGTTTTGTTTCCCAAATTAGTGAGAGTTGGCTCTGGCACTAGAGGATGGGACATGTGAATTTTGATAATCTGGTTAGGATCAGTTCTAGAGAAGTTTTGAGAGATCTACCTAGAATCATAAATCCTTCAAATTCAATTTGCAAAATTTGTCAGATGGGAAAACAGACAAGGAACAATTTTAAAACAAAGGATCAATCATCTACCGGAATGCTAGAATTAATTCATACAAACCTATGTGGTCCTACAAGAACTGGAAACCTGAGTGGTGACAGGTACTTTATGCTTTTAATTGATGATTACTCTAGGATGACTTGGGTTACATTTCTTAAAGAAAAGTCTCAAGCCCTTGACAGATTCAAGGTATTTAAGGCAAGAGTAGAAAATGAGGTAAACCTGAAAATAAAATGTTTGAGATTTGATAGAGGTGGAGAGTTTACATCCAGTGAGTTCAATGCATTTTGTGAAGAGCATGGTATAAAAAGACATTATTCTGCTCCCAGAACCCCACAGCAGAATGCAGTTGTAGAGAGAAAGAACCGTACTGTGCAAGAGGCTGCCAGAACTATGATGAAAGAAGCAAATATTCCTGATATGTATTGGAGAGAAGCTATTCACACTGCTGTTTACATTCTTAACAGAGTTCAAGTCAGAGGTAACAGCACTAAGACCCCTTATGAGCTATGGACTGGTAAGACTCCTACTGTAAAGTACTTTAAGGTATTTGGTAGTAGATGTTACATTAGAAGAGATAAAGAAAATCTTGGAAAATTTGATACTAGATGTGATGAAGGAATTTTCCTTGGATATTCAAATAACAGTAAGGCTTACAGATGTTTTAATAAGAGACTAAGAAAAATCATTGCAAGTACTAATGTGAAGGTTGATGAAGCTATGTATAAACCAGTGGAAATAACAGAAGTTGAACCTGATGAACCAATCTGTGTGCAAATACAAGAAGAATAAAAAGAAGAGAAGCAACAAAGTGAAGAAGAAGAAATTCCAGAACCTGCACCCAAGACTCCTAAATATGTTCAGAAAAATCATCCGGAGGAACAAATAATTGGAGACAAAAGTGAAGGAGTGAAGACAAGAAGCAAAGTGGTTGAGGTAAACTTGTGTTTACTTTCTAAAATAGAACCTAAGACTGTGAATGAAGCTTGTGATGATGAAAGTTGGGTTAGAGCAATGAAAGAGGAATTACAGCAGATAGAGAAAAAAGAGACATGGGAACTAGTCCCTAGACCTGCAAACAAGAATGTAATTGGTTCTAAATGGGTATTCAGAAACAAATTAAATGAAGATGGTGAAGTAGTAAGGAATAAAGCAAGACTTGTATGTAAAGGATATTCACAAGTTGAAGGAATAGATTTTTAAGAAACTTTTGCACTTGTAGCAAGGATGGAAGCCATTCAGATGTTCTTGGCATTTTCAGCTCATAAAGACTTCAAAGTATATCAAATGGATGTCAAATCTGCATTTCTGAATGGAGAATTGGAAGAAGAAGTGTATATGGAGCAACCGGAAGGTTTTTCACTGTCAGACAAATCGGACATGGTTTGTAAGTTGAAGACATTATATGGACTAAAGCAAACTCCCAAAGCTTGGTATGCCAGATTGGATAGATACTTGACAAAGCAAGGATTCAGCAAAGGGTCCACAGACAGCAATCTTTACTTCAAGGTTGAGAAAGACAAGATTCTGATAGTTGTGGTTTACGTTGATGACATCATTTTCGGTGGTAATGAAGGTATGTGTAAGATGTTTGCTGAAGAGATGCAAAAAGAATTTGAAATGTCTATGATTGGTGAACTGAATTTCTTCCTTGGACTTCAAGTTAATCAAACTGACAAAGGTATATTTATTTCACAATCTAAGTATGTTAAGGAATTATTAAAGAAGTTTGGAATGGATGACTCTAAACCGGTGTGTACCCCTATGGTAATTGGATGCAAGCTAAGCAAGGATGATGAATCTGCTAAAGTTGATCAGAGCATATACAGATCCATGATTGGTGGACTTTCATATCTTACTATTACTAGACCAGACATTATGCATGCAATTTGTTTAGTTGCAAGATTTCAAGTAGAACCAAAAGAAGCACATGTTAAAGCTGTAAAGAGGATATTCAGATATCTTAAAGGAACTCCAGACTATGGACTATGGTATCCGAAGGAAAATGATTTCACTTTGAATGCCTACACTGATGCTGATTGGGCTGGATGTGTAGATGACAGGAAAAGTACAAGTGGAGGAGCATTCTTTCTTGGAGGAAGATTAGTTTCATGGTTGAGCAAGAAACAAGATTCAGTTTCTTTATCCACTGCAAAAGCTAAATATATTGCAGCAATATCTTGTTGTACACAGGTACTTTGGATGAAGCAAACTTTGATGGGCATAGGCGTGGTAAGTAATGAACCTACTTCTATCTATTGTGACAATACAAGTGCTATAAACATTTCAAAGAATCCAGTGATGCATTCTAGAACAAAGCATGTATCTATCAAGTATCACGTCTTCAAGAAGAAGGTATTGAGGAATGAAGTTAGACTTGAATATGTACCTACCAAAGAACAAGTTGCAAACATATTCACTAAAGCCCTTCCAAAGGATACTTTTGAGTATCTCAGAGGAAAGTTAGGGGTTTTTGCCCCTCCTTCTTTGAACTAAGTGCACATGGAGGTGCATTAGTCCAATAGATTCACAGACTCTTGTGTTTTGGACTGATGATTGAGGTCTACTCCTCAGGGGGAGTAGAGAAGTGCATTGTTGCAGTATGTGATGTGGATGTACTCCTTAGGGGGAGTGAACAAAGCTTTGTTTGGCAAGAATTTCCTTTACCATTGATGTCAAAGGGGGAGAGAGAATCATGTGAAAATTCTATGCTTGGCAGGTTGTCGCTTATGAAAATCATGTAGGATGTGGGAGAGAGAATCATGTGAAAATTTTATGCTTGGCAGGTTGTCGCTTCTAAGAATCATGTATACTGTCTTTGATGGTTTTCCACATCATGTGTTGCCATCAATGACAAAGGGGGAGATTATTGCAAGTATGGATGTGTTTGGTGGTGTTGTCATTAATGTTGTCATTGATGTCAACACTGTACAGGTTGAGTAAGTTGGATTTTGCCAACTACTTTTGAGAAAATTTGAGAAATAATGAAAGTAGTGTTGTGGGCGTGCTTAGGTATTGTGGTCCGCGTTTCTCTTGTGTTGACCCAATGCCGATACGAATTTATAAGTGTGTTCATAAGCTTAAATGGATTGTATATTCCGAGTTTTAGCTTCTGGTTCAATGCAGAGTAAAAGTTATGTTCACCGGTGTGTGAACTAGTTTGTCAGAGTTATTTGGTTATTGACTGAGAGAAATGTTTTGGCTCCGTAGTCTTCTGGTATTTGGTTTCAGATCTTGCGGATCTGGGAGATTACTCTTTCTGATGGTTTATGTGTTCTGACAAAATTGCTTGTGATTTGGCGCTCCAGAAGACCTACTTCGGAGTCTCTGTATTTTTGTTGATTGTCCCAGTTGAACTGGTGAAGTGTTCTCTGCAAATGAAGTTCGTTGAAGTTGTTGCGGATGTATCTGAGTTGTTCTCAGAGATGGTAAAATGACTCGTGAAGCGTGTTGAGCAATTTGTGTGTAGTTATCTTGTTGAAGATGCGCGTACTTCAAAGATCATTCGTGTTTTCATTAGGTTTGGCCAACCTGGTGTCTACACGTTACATTTGGCTTTTGCATCAACTTGAGAAAGCATGTGCGTGATCCAAAATGTTGTTTGGGTCCTAAATTAAATATGTATTTGGTCCCCTCACATTCTTATCCATTGCAGGAATGTTGAGTAGCCGACCTAGTTTGAAATTGTAAAATAAAATTGTATAGCCGACCTTGGAGAATGTTCTTGAGGTTGAAGATGGTATAAATACAAGTTAAGTTGTAGCGAATTTGATATCCATCCATCATTCGATTCGAGCAAGAGAAGAATGTGCGAAAAAATGCAAAAAGCAGAGTGTGGAAGAGCGAATTGTGGCAACAGTACTTCATTGCTCTGTATACATACTCGGCGATTAATCGCCAAGCAGCCGAGTAATCGCATGTTTTTTGGCTGGGCGAGTAATCTTGACTTTTACTCGCAGGAAACCCTAGCCGAGTTTTTTTACTGTTTTTTTCCGAGTACTCGCCAATTAATCTCTATTTGCTCGCAAAATAATCGGCACAGAAAACGTAACACGTTTTTGACACGTTTTTCAAGTCGTTTTTACCTTTTCGCGGGATTTTTTACACATTTTTTCCGCGTTTTGGATGCGTTCATTTCATTTTCCGCGATTTGCAATGTCGGCTGCGTGATTTATTTCCACGATTTGCAGTTTACATTTACCCTTTTCATTTTCCACGATTTGCAGTGTTGGCTGCGTGATTTATTTCCACGATTTGCAGTGGTGGCTGCGCGACTTGGAGTCTGCGCGATTTCCAGGTTAGTTCCTGTTCGCATTGGCTGTGCGGCGCCTGTGCCAGGTCGTGGGTATTTACTATTATCATTTTTTCAAACATATGCTAATATTAAATGAACATATGCCTGAATATTAAAATTTAAAACTTCATACTTCATACTTCATAGTATATGTTTGAAAAAATGATAATATTAAATGAACATATGCCTGGAAATGATTTAATATTTTTATTATTTTATATATATGCTTCCAAACGTTTATGTATAAAATAATAAAAATATTAAATTTTTTTATTTTTCTACATCAATTTAATATTTATTATTATTCTAAAATTAAAATTTCAAAAGTTCATATATTATTTTATTATAAATTTATAATAATATCATGGGAGTCTTAATTTTTAATATTCATAATGATAAAATATTCACTTTTGTACATCATATTTAATAATTTATTATTATTTTAAAATTAAAATTCCATATATTATTTTATTATAAATTATAATATCATGACAAATAATAATATCTTTTTATATTATTATTTGCCATGATATTATTATAATTTATAATAAAATAATATATGAAATTTTAGTTTTAAAATAACAAATTACAATAAATCATAAATTTGATGTCAAAAATGATATTATTATTTACAATTTTCCCATGGTATTATTAATTTATAATAATAGAATAATATATGAAATTTTACATTTAAAAATTAAAATAATAATAAATATTAAATCTGATATAGACAACACCAGCATGTTAAAAATTAAAATAATAATAAATATTAAATCTGATATAGACAACACCAGCATGTTTACAGTTTTTCTGATGTGTGTGGAATCTGGATTGTCATTGTGCAGCTGCATCAGCATATGGATATGAGTAAAACTGTAAAAGTTTAAAGTGAAAAACTCATATCCATGCTGATGTAGCTGCACAATGACAATCCACACATACACACAAATTTTGTTCATCTACATAGAATAAGAGATTACTCGCCCATTTGCAAACTATGATCGAAAGTCTCAAACTTCAAAGTACTTTTATAGTGGAATATCTGCAATAAATTATTAAGAATGAAGTTTTAAATTTTAATATTAAATCTGATATAGACAACACCAACATGTTTACAGTTTTTCTAATGTGTGTGGATTGTCATTGTGCAGCTGCATCAGCATATGGATATGAGTAAAACTGTAAAAGTTTAAAGTGAAAATTGAAAAACTCATATCCATATGTTGATGTAGCTGCACAATGACAATCCACACACATACACACAAATTTTGTTCATCTACATAGAATAAGAGATTACTCGCCCATCTACAAACTATGATCAAAAGTCTCAAAGTACTTTTATAGTGGAATATCTGCAATAAATTATTAAATACAGTATGATAACAGATAACCTGCTGCTCCCACCTGCAAATTTGCAACAACCAACAAGGTTAGGAGTTAGGAGTTAGGACTGCAATGCCAATTTGCATACAAGTAAATTAAATCAATGTGCATCCAACAAAAAATAAAAATATAAGAATAAAAAAACTGAAATTAGAACAGATAGCATACTAAATGAAATGTCTCACTTTGATAGTTTACAACTTTATTGTTTGATAATGACTGAAATTATAAAGTTAAACAATTAGTTGATTGTTCCTTTCACTTTGTATTGGATCTGTTGCATCTTCTAATATATTTATTATTCAACTTCTAATATTGCAGGTTAATATTTAATCACAATGGCATCTGCCTCTGCATCTGGTTCAGACACAGCTGCCTCAAGCCAGGCCATTGAAAGGAGACCCCCTGGTAGCCGTGATCCCGCTTGGAAACATGGCTATTATGGGCCAGTACCAGGGAGTGTTATTTGTACTTGGTGCAAGAAGAAGATTAGTGGAGGCATCAATCGCCTCAAATACCATCTTGCTAGTATTCCTTGCCGTGATGCAAAGGCATGTAAAGAAGCCCCTGAAGAGGTGAAACGAGAGATGGCAGCTCTTCTTGCAGCACTTGATGAAAAAAAATTGGAGAGGGCAAAGACAAAAGCAGCCATACAAGAAGCCATTGCTCCTAATTTGACTGAAGATTCTGAGGTGAATATGCAAGGCATTGTGGGCTCTAGTCGCGGTCCACGTATACGTACCCCATCCACTTCATCCACTTCAAATAAATTCCAGTTTTTTGTCCCTAGAAATGTTCAAGAATCACAACCTTCATTGGAAGGTACTGGGTGGAATAGGGAGGTGCACAAAGAAGCAGACAAGGCTTGTGCAAATTTTTGGTTTTATAATAACCTTCCCTTCAATGTGGCAAGGAGTCCATATTGGGAGTGTTTGGTGACAGCATTGACAGTTGCAGGGAAAGGGTACAAGGCCCCTAGTCCAAGAGATTTAAGTGGCAGGTTACTTGAAGATGCTATTGTAGATGCAAATGGAATTGTGGAAGCTGAAAAGAAGAAATGGCAAAAGTATGGATGCTCAATTCTTTCAGATGGCTGGACAGATGGAAGAAACCGCACTCTTATCAATTTTATAGTGGCTTCAAATGGTGCGTTGGTTTTTCTAAAGTCAATTGATGCCTCCAACATAATAAAGAATGCAGAAAATTTGAGTTTGATGTTGGAGCGGGTTGTTTTAGAGGTGGGCATAGAAAATGTTGTCCAAGTTGTTACTGACAATGCGGCGGCATATGTGGCAGCTGGTAGATTGCTTCAAGCAAGGCATCCAACACTTTTTTGGACCCCTTGTGGAGCTCATTGCCTTGACCTTCTTTTGGAGGACATAGGAAAAATTGATTGGGTGAAACCAATTGTAGAACAAGCAAGAGACATAACAAAATATATATATAATCACCCATGGGTTCTTCAATTGATGAGAGATCACACCAAGGGGAAAGAGCTTGTGCGATCGGGTGCTACAAGGTTTGCAACTAATTTTCTAACGTTGCAAAGTATCACTAGTTTATTGACTTCCTTGAAGCAGATGTTTGTGAGTCAACCATGGGTAGACTCAACTTACTCAAAGAAGGCTGATGGAGAAAAGATTGTAGCAATAATCTTTGATGGTCAATTTGCAACTAGAGCATTAGAGATTGTCAAGGTAACTTAAACTCTAATGAATTTTCAGATTTAATCCTTTATTCTTAATTTAAAATTCTATAAGTATTTTGTTTCCTTGTAAGGTGTAATTTAAATTTAGTTCTACTTTGTACTTTATAGGTGACTGAGCCATTGGTGAGGGTTTTGCGCTTGGTGGATGGTGAGAAAAATGTGATGGGATATCTTTATGAAGCAATGGATAGGGCCAAAGAGGCCATCCAACACTATTACATGGGGGATGCAAATAGATTTACCCCTATTTGGGAGATCATTGATCGAAGGTGGAACAATCAACTCCACCAACCCATTCATGCAGCGGGGTACTTTCTCAACCCCAAATTCTACTTCTCTGATGGCTTCACGGATGCTAATGGAGAGGTTATGGAGGGCCTATTCACATGTATTGACAGGATGACACCTTTACCTGAAGTGAAAGACCTCATCCTTATAGAGTTGCAACAATATAAGGCAGCTAGGGGGCCTTTGTTTTCTTCCACATTATGTGAACGAGGAAGAGAGATCCAAACACCAAGTAAGAAAAAGTGAAGCCTTTATCTTGCAAGTTATGAATTACAATTATTATTACTTATTAGTTATTAACTTATTACAATATTGTTTATCAATATTTACAAAAACTTGAATATCTTATTTGTAGGTTCTTGGTGGGATGATTGGGGTGGAAGAACTCCAAATTTGCAAAGGCTAGCCCTCCGAATTTTGTCTCAACCTTGTAGTGCTTCTGGCTGTGAACGAAACTGGAGTTTGTTTGATTCCATTCACACGAAGAAGCGTAACAAGTTGACTCAACAACGCCTCAATGATCTTGTTTTTGTGCAATATAATCTTCGGCTTCGCACAAGAAAGGTGCAGGACTTTTCAGATGAGCTCATTGATTTGGATGACATTGATCCATACAGTGATTGGACCGTACAGGATGATGAGGCCTCCTTGTTTACAGAGGATGAGATTGCTGATTTCGAGAGGCAAGCTATGGAGGATTTGCCTGCAGTAGAAGTAGGGGAGATTGGATTGGATGACATTGATGTGGTGGAGGAGGAGCCACTGCCACCTACCAGCATGGTGGAGCCACTGCCACAATCTTCTACGGCAAGCAGGGAGCCAGAATCGAGTGCAAGGACCATACCCTCTACCTCCCAATTTTTCACTAGGTTGGGGAAGAGGAAATTGTAATTGCCTAGATATGAAATTTATGATGATGATTTTCAAATACAATCATCATAAATTCATTATAGTTATTACCAGTTTCACTATGTGGCTTCGTATAATGATGCCATTTTGTAATCCATATGTATTGAACTATGAAATTTAATATAAAACACTCCCTCATGGTTTTTAGACTCATTTGATGCATTTTGTAATTGAATTTTGCAAAAAAAAGTGTTTTCATGAGAAATTTTGCTACTTTTTAAGTTGTCAAGTATTTGCCGAGTATTTGCCGAGTATTTGCCGAGTCAAAAATTTTGGGCTTGCCGAGTACTCTCCGAGTCCGAGTATGTAAACTATGCTTCATTGTATTCATAATCTTCTGATCAAGTTGCGAAGTGTGTGGAACTCCTAGTGGTGGATCATTATCTAATTTTTTTGTATTTTTCTGTAGGCAATGAGCCCTTGATCTGGGTAGTGAGCCTTTGTATTTGGGCAGTGAGCCCTCTGGTAGTGAGCCTTTTGTATCCGGTATTGCATTACTCTATACTGTGAGTTAATCCTCACCGTGGTTTTTCCGTCATTAGGGTTTTCCACGTAAATTTGGTGTCTCTGGTGTTGTGTTTTTGTTATCTACATTTTCATGTTCACACTTAATAACAGATCGAAGATAAAGTGGAATTGAATAAGTTAAGAAGTAAAAAATTTGATACAACTGATTCACCACCCCTCCCCCCCCCTCCAGTTGTCTTGTGCATTTCAACACCATTTATGTTCAAGCACGACCTCTGGGTGAGACTACTCCTTCAACAAAAGGGTTTCCATCCTTTGATGCAAGATCTACAAGGGTTTCAACCTTCAATCTCCAAAAATCCATGGGTTTTTGTCTTCAAATTTGGATGCTTGAACAACACTTGCTCACTACAATTTCTCATAAAGTTTGTTTGGGGTTTTTCCATTTCATCATATTATCCTTTTTCTTTCAATTCAACCCATTATACCCCTAGAAAGAGCATCAAAACCTACAACAATGACCTTCAGCCTAAGACCAATATGCAACCAGGGCTGCCCATACCTATCGAACATCATTTCCCTTAAAATCATGCTTGGTATTGTCCTTACATGTGTGAAAGTGTGTTAGGGCGACATGGAGGAATGTCCCCTATGAACAATAATCATCCTTGGTAATAATGGCGAGGGTCCCTTAGGGTTTAAAACCCTATCTACTTTATTAATGATAGCCAAAGTTGTCTTCTTTGTTTGCACAGCTAGGTGTACACATGAAGCCACATTCCTAAGTAAATAATGTCGTTGCTAATACAGTACCATAGCTAGAGCCACATGTCAAGTATAAGCATTACGGCACATTGATGTGGTAGGTAGGATGAACAATGAAAAATGACGGGAGTGGTGAAGTGGTATGAAGGGATGAATAAATCCAATATCTCAACAAGGAATGGGAATGAAGGCAAGGGATGGTCGTAAGGTATGCCTAAATGGGGAAGTCTCAAACCTCGACAAGAGTATAGATGAAAATGGACTTGGGAGGAAAGTCATGTTGGGAAGAGAAACTCCACAACTCCAACAGCTTATACTAACTTAGAAAATTGGTCGTGCCTCCAAACATAGAAATTTTCAGGATCTTGAGCAAACGCATGGGGGATGGAGGAACTCATACACAAATTTGGAATAGGGGGAACGCTAGTGATAGGAAATGGGCATTTTGGACTACAACATAGTATGGAAAAAGGGGACATGACAGGTAAAATCTAGTAGAGGTCAAAATGATTAATGGACACAGGTCATCTATAAGAAAAAGAAGGCCTTTCATATTTTATTTTGGTAGCTATCTTTTCTAAAGAGGTATCATTCATGCATCCAGCTTTGCAAATAAAAGAAAATGCCAAAGATAACTAGCAAGCATAGTGAGAGACATTCAAACTCTTATCTTTACGATCCTTGCAGCTATTGTTTGGTTACAACAGATGAGCATGCAAGTTTAAGAGAGTATCATTTGCTATGCATGCCTCTTTTGCCAAAACAAAACCAGTTCTCAAAAGAAATCATGGGTTGAATAAAAAGTATCCAATAACCTCAATTTCAAGCACAAATTCTACAAAAGGAGCATGAAAGAACAAAGTAGCTCAAAGTAACAATTAACAAAGGCACAGTCTTTACAATGTCTAACCTTTATTGTTGGAAATTTATTACACCTACACCCTTGAAATCGCATGCCAAGATATATGTAAGAGGTAGTTGTCTATACTTGTGGCACTTAAAGATGAAAGAAAAATATTGTCTTACTAGCGCATCAATAAAGGTACTGAAAATAATGAATTTGTTTTGTTGAGGTTGGCTTTTGACTAGATAGACTATGAAAAGGTTGTTGAGCAAATTAATATTGTAGTTCTGCTAGAAAGATAAAGACAGTATTAAATATAATGCTATGATGGACAATAACAACTTGTAACCAAAATTTTCCACCATTTCTTACTAAAGATTAAATAACTTCTAGTTGACACATGAGACATTTACCACAACATGAGGTCTTTTGGCCAATGCTATTGCCTGTGCCATCATGTCAATACCCCCAACAACCTGGTAGAAATCAATCCACATTAGTGCCAAGATAATGCCCATAATGCTCTAGACCTAGCTTACAAAAAGAAATTTCAGGTGGTGCATCAAAACAACATTTAATACAAAAAGAAAACTTTATCCTACAGATCAATATTACAACAATGTAAGACGGTCCTCAAAATTTTCATAAACTTTCAATCAAAATATAAAGTTACCATTATTTTGCAATCCATGTTGAACTTGACAACAATGCCATTTACTATGCTAATTGAAAGAATTCAACAATAATACATGTGATTTGGTCACATTATCCCTTAAAATAAAACTTCAAGCGGTGTGTTTATTTCAATTATACATGCATATATAGTATACATAATTTTATCATTTGGACCAAAAAGAATAACTCAACAATACAAAAACTGAAACAAAAAACACATAGAAATCATTTACCACAATTTAAACATGTGAATATATATCTAACTTTAGAAAGGTCTCTTCACATAAAGCATAATAGAAAAAGTGAAAATCAATCAAGTTCCAAATTTTTATCTATGTGCTTCTAATGTACTCATTGATTAAAATTTGGGAGACTCCCAATAGTTTCGACTTGTTTCATCACGTAATAGATTACAAGGGCTCAATCTTCTTGCTCTCTTTGCAATCAGATTAAGGCTACCAGTTAGAAGCTTGGATTATATCAACCATTACCGAGGCCTTCTCAATCATGGGAATCTATTCCCATGGACTTCATGGTTTGCTCAACACCTAGTGCAAAGACCACTGCATCTTTGTTGTTGCCTACTGATTTTCCAAAATGGATGACTTTATGTTGTGTGCCAAATTAGTTGATACTCCACATGCTATAGATTTTTTCTTCAAGCATATTTGGAGCAATTTCAAGCTGTCACTCAGTATCATTTTGGATCACGACTTATACTTCTTAAGCCACATTTGGTGGACATTACAGAAGATTCTAGGTTGTCAGTTGGGCTTCTCCACCTCATTTCAAAAGGAAACTAATGTCCAAACTGAGGTTGTTAATCGCACTTTATTCCATGCTCTCAGCATTTCTGACCAGAAGAGTGTGTAGTGGGTCAGCTATCTAAATGTCATTTAACATTGCTACAACCATACTATCCATGTTTCGATGGGGCACTCTCCTTATAAAGTCTATCATGGTTTCCAAACTTTGGCACCTTATGGGATTCCAACTATCATCTAGCTCTAAATATCCCCCATAAGTAGGAGCAAACAAAGTTTTGTCATTTGTCCAAAGTTTGGCCAAGCTTCACACAAAAATTGAGGGCATTCTACACTGAACTCAGGCCAAATTTGATGCACTTCACAAAAACCATCTAGTACCACATTTATTTTCAGATTGGTGATTGTGTTTGACTTCAATAAGATAAACAAAGGTTTCACAATGTACAATATCACAAGTTGAAACCCATCAGATACAGAACTTACACCATTCTTTAAGTTTTTGGGCCTAAACTTGTTAATCTTGATCTTCCAACTCAACATAGCACTCATGATGTTGTCTATGTGAGCAAGCTGAAGTTTTACAAGGAATCTTACTTGGAGGAGGTTTCTATCAGTCATCCTGAGGGTATCGTTCCTGATTTTCAATAACCCTTGGCCATGGATACTTTGCTCAATGTTTGAACTTACACCAAGAGCAAGGGAAAATGACTACATGCCTTGTCCGTTGCAATGTACTGTACCAATACAAGCAAACTTGTCCCCCAAGCTAAGTACAGCCAATCCCCATGGTTTTAATTTGTGACATGTCCCAGCATGTACCCAATCCATGTTAAGATAGATATGCACTAGTAAACGGAGTATGACTTTCAAGTCTTAAAAAAACAATAGAATCCTTGGAATCCTGATTTCAATCTCTTCAAAATAAAAATGAATAGCTTTTCTTTCACAAACATTACAATGATAAAATATAAACATTCTTGTTCATCAGCCATCAACATCCTTTTTTATAATTGCCCCTTTATAACCTTCTTTGTCTTCTTTAGCTAAAAAACAACTCACCATAAAGACACAATATTTATCAAGTAACATTGATGGGAATTATGAAGAGGTTCCCTTTAGTGGATCATAAACACATGTTGCACTGAATACACCCAAAAAGAGTGGGGCTCTGCTTTGATGCTTGAGTGTCTCTATTTTCATCCAAGTAGATGCCGCCATAAAGAGGAAGAGGCAACTTATACCAATCCATTGCTCAAAACAACAACTATGTTGGCACAGAAGTAGATATGGATGGATGTGAGCATTTCATATGAAGGCAAAAAACTTACATGATGACAAGCACATTTCATTCCATGGACAGATTTTTTTAGAATAGTCCAAAATAATAAATTTATAAAGGAAGGGGAGTTCAGAAAAAACAAAACCCTAGGCCTATCAATAAGGTTTGGAAGAAAACTGATGTTTACACAAAAAAGAACATGGACAGCAGTGACAAAGGATGCAGTTAAAACTTAAAACAAAGGATGAAAAAGGCTATAAATAGACTATATAATGTGAGAAAGCAAAATAGCAAAGTTAGAAACACAAAATACAATCAGACCATTAGAAAAGGCATTTGGAAAACAAGAATTTCTGGTTGCAGAATATCTGCAGCAGGCAGCAGAAGAAAATTTATTTGGTGCAGATGTGCCTTAAAGCAGCAACAGATCAAGTTGGTAGGCCAGCAATGTGTCATACCCCTGCCAAGTTTGATCGCAGCACTTATAGAAATCACAGCATTTATTAGATCGCAGCCCTTAAATTATAACATGGGCAATGTAAATATGGTGGCACCCAGATATTCCAGCGACTCAAAAAAACAATAAATGCATTTAAATGAAATTAAATTGAGAGTATCATGGGCCACGATTCCTAAAGACATTTAATTAAATATTAAAAGGGTTCAAGTCAGCGATCAAGGGTGAATAGTTGTGTCAAAGGGCAGAAATCATGAAAGGTTGTGACTCCCTCAAGAAGAAGATATAAAGCGGAGATCATTTCTTGGGGAAGAGATCATTCATTTAAGCATAAACTAATTCAAGCATCATTCAAACATTAACTTGTCAATCCATCAAGAAATATCAATCAGGAAAAGCAATCAGCAATAATCTAGCAAATTCATCAAGCAATCAGTTTTGAATTTGAGGAAGTGTCTTGCAAATAGGAAGGATGAAACCCCTTCCAAGTTTACGAGAGGATAAGGACAAAAACCCTTATTGCTCTTATCAAGTTTGGACGAAAACTCAAATCTTGGTCAAGGAGGACGAAAACCCTCCAAGGTGGACTAAGAGTTGGAAGGATGAAAACCCTTTCATACTCTTGCCAAGTTAAGGACGAAAACTCTTGATATTGCCACTGTTGAGTTAGGGACTAAAACCTCTAATTCAAAAGATTTGCATCTCCAAAGAATTCAAGATATGATTAATTTTGAGAGTTGTGCTATGATTTATTGATCTAAATACTACCATAAATTCTTAATCTTTGATTAAGATATTATCATTTTGAGTAAATATTATTGTTTTAAGGCAAAAAAATCAGGAATATCCCAAAAAGAGACATTACACAATGGTAGGCTGTTCACTCTGGGGCCCTGGGCAGTAGGGTTCCAATTTGAAGGTGCTTGTCTAGGTTAAAGCCTGAGGGGGAGGTTGTGTTCACTGCTGCCACCATGGCTGTCCTCCTGTCCCACTTGTAGTTTGGTAGAAAGTTGATATAATTGGGCCTCCATATCTTCATAAACATCATGGGCTGACAAGATTATCATTCAGGAACTTGATACTGGCATTTATGCTGTTAAGGACCACCGTGTCTGCATTTTCTTTTGGATATAAAGGAAGTTTGGATGGGGCAGAGAGATCAAAAGGGTTACCTAACCATACTAGTTGATTAGGTTGGTTAGAGTTGGATTCTTGTGAGACCCGGTTAGCAAAGTAGAAGAAAAGCAAAACCAAGTGGTTAGGTGATTGTTGTGGGGCAGTGGAGATGTAGACTGATTTCATCATCCTTTATGAGGATGGGTAGCATTCCCTTGGCCAACTAAACAGCCTTTTCTCCTTGCTTGCAGCTATTTGTGAATGAACAACTTCAATATTTCTACTTTCCTAGGCCTTCTAAGACAGCCTTGATTCTTGCCTGCAGTAAGCTCTTTTATCAATACTTTTAAAACGAGACAACTGCTTCGGGTTTAGAGTGCTAAGCTCCTTGGAGCAATTTTTGCACAGAAATGTTTTGATGAAGATGTGGCCTTTCCTTTAAATAATATTATCTATTTTAAATTTTTATTGTGATAAATGGAATGGTATTGAATGGGCAGGTGGAAGTAGATTGTGCTAACAAATTTGTAATTTCATGCAGCCTTCAACAATGGATGGATGGGTTAATCAAAGAAAAAAATTGAATGATGCAACCTGCCTGTTAGGAGCAAGTGTTGATTTCTAATTAAGATTTAACCAAGCTTTGCAATAATATTGTGCAATATAAGCTTCAGCAGAGGCATTTGCCTTAACCCATATTACTCTTGTCGTTACCATGGTTATTGTATTGTGGAAGAAACAAATACAATCAAAGATAGGTGTAGTGCAAATAATCATTGTTGATCAAATATGATCTAACATTGTTTCTGGAGCCACTAAGTACTCTGGAGTGATGGTTTGCAGAGCTTGGACATGACTACTATGACATGTATTCTCTCATCTCCCAACAGCAACGGAGATTTATGTGCCATGGCAGATTTTCTGAGCTACAACAAGATTTGATGCCATCATGACAGCCCTTAGTGCTTAAATATCTGTTGTGCATCATGAAAAAAACCTGCAGTTAGAAGGGAAACAGAAAAGAAAGAATCACTAGGGAGCAAGAAATAGGCACAAGAAGTGGAAACAGTGTAAAGAGGAGTGGGGTAAATGGTAGAAAGGGAGTGTTTGGAGGCAGTGTGATTTCTACGTCTGGGCATGGGGTGTCTAGGTTTCAATTTTTCACAATTAGGTCAAGGGATTGATGAGCTAGGGGACACAGTAAGAGAACTTTGGATAATAATATAGATCTTAAAATATCTAGGGAATTGGAAAATCGTGTGGGTGAAATTGGAGAAGTCAAAAGGTAGGGTAATTTTAAGAGAAAGGATTTGATGGCAGAGTTGACATGGGGATGAGGCAAAAATGTGAGGTAGAGCGTTGGAGAGGAACAAGAGTGCTAAGGGCAAAGATTTTGTTTTTATTATTATAAAATGTAACTTAAAAATAGTTTAATGGTCCTTTTCGATGGTGTCCCCATCATTGCTTTGTTGTGGAGTGACTTATTTTAAGTCCACATATAATTGGTATGTTTGTGGGCAATTGATGCAGTCTAGCCCAAAAGAGAACTACTGTATGATTAACTTGTTAAAGCCTTTGCTTTGACGATTTTATCCACAACCTGACTGTGTTGTCATTTATTGTGAAAGATTTGGATTGTGGGGAGTGTTTTCGATGTTCATTAAGTGCACTATTTAATTTTCTATTGGCCACAACTTGTATAAATGATGGCATCATAATCCCCGTATATAAGATTTACACATATTACAATTACAAAGAAGATTGTCAAGACTCAATGGCGCATATCTGTTACATTTTACATCTAAGCACAGAAGAAATTCAACTAATCAGGACATTCTACAGACCATGTTGAGCTCTTCTTTGCCACAAGGCGATCAATGTTTCTTTTGAATGTTTATAAAATTATAGGGAACTGCTTATTCAGGTTTTGGAATCCAAATGGATTAGTGCAATTGCATATCCAAATTAGATATCTTGTTGGTCTTCCCATAACTTGAGCCTCAATAGGTCTCCCCATAACTTGATTCTCAATCGGTCTCCCTGTGATTTGCACATATTACAATTACGAAGATGATTCTCAATGATGCATATCTGTTGTATTTTACATCTACAGCACAGATGAAGTTCAACTAATCATGACATTCTACAGACCATATTGAGCTCTTCTTTGCCACAAGGCAGTCAATGTTTCTTTTATATGTTTACAGCGATCCAAACGGATTAGAGCAATTTCATATCCAAATTAGATATACAGTTAACTGTTAGTCTCCTCATAACTTGAGCCTCAATTAGTGTTTCAGTTTTTATCAACTGGTGCAATAATGATTGTGGAGTGATCTATCAAAAACTGATGCATGATTTAGCTGCAAAGAGCTTGTCTTTTAATTCTCGCAATTTTAATAACTTTGTTATGCATTCTATCAGTCAAAACAGCATTAAGGACTCACCACTGCACATTTGACACCAATGCCGGACCCTAGAGCTTCAAACTGCTCTGCAATTTGAAGCGCCAACTCCCTGTAAGTAATCGGGAAGAACAAAACTATCAATTGAGCATGCCGCAAACATCAACACATATATCTTAATATTGTGATTTTATATCAATACCTGGTCGGAGAAAGAACACAAGCAAACAATGGATGTGGTTTCTCAAGAAGTGCCTGCAAAATTGGAATTGCAAATGCTGCTGTTTTCCCAGAACCTGTTTGTGCCAACCCAATGAGATCCCGCCCTGAAAGTACATTCAACAGGCAAGTAAGAGAATTGCAATTTGTCAATAGGCGCATTAAGGGTATTAAAATTACATATGAAATACAAAAAACTTGTAATGCATAAAGCCAGCCCTGCTCAATATATTAAAATAGATCCAATGGGTTGTGGTGTAATGATAATGTCACACACTTATAATAAAGATGGAGAACATTTTATAGCAAAGTACTGTTGCATGGGATTATTGTTCCATGGTTTACCATCTTTCTTGAGTTACTGTACGGAAACAAAGAAAAAACGGAGGATACCCAGAATATTCACTGAACCACATGTATACTTTCTCAAATATATTTAGTTTATCCCCTATTAAAGTTTGGTGATGTATATAGGCAGTCATGAAATGCAATCTAGCTTTTTCATAGTCCAAAAAAAATTGATGATTATATTTTTATATGTAAATGAAGATAGATCTTGGTATTTTGGGACAGTTTCTGTGACTGCAGACCTCTATATATGATGAAATACCGTATTTTATAAATATACTTTACTATTCCTTTCCGTATCTATTGTTTTTTTCGTTTTACCATATTTGTTATTTCACCTTGTTTGAAGTTCATTGTATTGAAAGCTCCATAGCAAAGTTATTAATATTTGTATGGTTATCTAGAGCTTGATTTATTGTTCGTTTCGATAACTATTGATTTGCTTGTTACTGTATTTTCTGGTTTTGATGTTCACCAAAACTGAATGCTTCATTGCAAAGTTATTAATATTAGTGTGATTATTGGGGGCTTGATTATTAGATCTTGACGTGCGGGTGGAATGGAAGTTCCAAGATTGCCACTGAAGTTGGTCGTAAGATGGTACAAAACTTGAACTATTTATCACCCAAATGCAACCACATTTGGGAGAGATCTCATAGTATATATCAAATTGGTGTCTCAAAGTATATATAGGTAAGGATTAACTCGCATTGTCTTTGGTATAAAACAGATAGATGTAAAAGACCAAAAGAAAATGGGAAGAGAGCTTATGTGCCTTTTGCACAGCTGAGACAGTTGAAAAAGAATAGCACTTTAGTTTGGATTGTAAATCTTACAAACACATCCGCATAAGTGATTTATGTATCAAATTCTTTTCAAGATTTATTCAGCTAGAAAATGGTTGAGGGAAAGAGAGATTTCTTTATCAAATTTAATGACAAAAGATCAGCTCTTCACATAGCTGTCCCATAGACCATCTTTGACCTTGTGCTCTTTAAAAATCTTATATTTTATTCTATGGTGCTTGGTTCAAACCAGCCCTACTGCAAGAAGGTAGTCAATAACTTCAGTGGATATGTCAATGTTTCCTAAGGTAAGTTCAAGTAATCCATGTCCAATTCACACAATGCAGTTCAAGTTCGCCCCCGACAGTGTTCAGCATCACCTAGATGCAATGAGTGCTAAGTGTACCATTCATTATCATGAGAGATGGGTTCTTGTGAACCACTACTCATGAAACATGGGTCAATGAGTTTGACTTGTAAAACTACACGGTTGAAACCTGATAGCAATATCACAATTTGACACGCTGTGGAAAATACCTCCTACTTATCAATTGATGAGCTAAAGAGGCTCTATAATTAATGGTTCATAAGGCACAACACTTGCTGAAGGTTTTGCAAATGGGGTTGCAAGCTAAGTGGGCTTAATCTTGGGGAAAACTTCACTGTTAAGCGCGCTTGAGCTGGAGTAGTACTAAGATGGGTGAGCTCCCAAGAAAGGCTAGTGCTTCACCCCTGTGAGCATCACCTAGATGCAATGACTGCTAAGTGTACTATTCATTACCATGAGAGATGGGTCCTTGTGAACGACTACTCATGAAACATGGGTCAATGAGTTTGACTTGTAAAACTACACAGTTGAATCCTAATAGCAATATCACAATTTGACACGCTATGGAAAATACCTCCTACTTATCAATTGATGAGCTAAAGGGGCTCTATAATTAATGGTTCATAAAGCACAACACTTGTTGAAGGTTTTGCAAATGGGGTTGCAAACTAAGTAGGCTTAACCTTGGGGAAAACTCCATGGTTAAGTGCACTTGAACTAGAGTAGTACTAGGATGGGTGACCTCCTGAGAAGGCCCATTGCTTCACCCCTGTTAGCATCACCTAGATGCAATGAGTAATGTTAAATTTTTTTAATATTCCTTATCACAATTTTGAATTATAAAAAATAAAATAAGACACTAACAACTTGTTGAAATATAACCACATCAAATAGAAAAGATAGACTCAATAATAATAACTCTCATCTTCCCCCTACCTTTCCCCTCTTTTATTTCTATTTTCAAAACAAATTTCTATTATTTCTATACTAAAAAGTCATTTCAAGCTTAAAACTTTTTATTATTATTATTTAAAATCCTTACATAAAAATCTATTTGAAAGTTTCAAATTTTATTTTACTTCAAAATTTATTAAAAAAATATATTTGATAAAGATGTAATCTTCATCAATACAAAAAAATTATTAAAAATTATATATTTATCCATTTTCACCAATCATTCTCAATCTAACTCTAATACAATTATTTAAATCATTTTCAAAATAAAAGTCTATAAAATCTAGATGAAACAACAATTGAACAAATCCTATTACTTGAAAACAACTCAAATTTAATTAAATAGACTAACTTGAAGCCTATCTAAACTATATTAAATTAGAAGACTTGCACCAAAACAATCAATTCTATTCCTATTCCAATATTCAAAATATATGAACAGTGGTAGCCTGGTAGCTTACCAAGCACTATTTTCCTAACCTCTTACAAATTGAGGTAAAACTGGTCTAATCCATCCCTAAACAAGCCGGTCATGGTGTCCTCTTCGCAGTTGTGTTTTAGCTTTATGCCATGAAAACTGTATATGTTTAGCTTGTTACTTACGACTTATGGAACATTCATTCGCCAGCCCCTGGCTGCTCCATTTTCATATATGTGGTGTTTCAACAATGCATTGGATTATGGGATAGAAATTTTTAGATACATATATACTTTTTGTTTTTTACAGATATTATTTGTATATTTTTTATGTTTGTTTTGTATAACTTAATGTGTATTAATAATATGAATCTTATTTCATTCTTGTATGACATTCATTGTATCTAGGTGATTTTCATATAGAAGAAGTATCCAAATTCACCAAAAAAATTTATGTCTTAGTATTTCTCCAGATTCACCAAAAGATTTTATGTCTTAGTATTTCTCCAATTCAAATGTGTTTCACTTTGGACTTGCATCCATGAACAACTCCATCTACCTTGCTACACCATTTTAAAAAGCTTTATTCAACTTTTCTGATAGACTGAAAACTATTTAATTTATTAACTCTTTAAATAACAAAAAATAAGACTGTAGTGTAGTTTCTTAATACTTATCCACTTATCAATATGTTCCTTCAAAACAATCACATTTAAATAATTTTGTTGGAAACATTTTATATTTTACATTTGAAGGATTAAATAATCAAGCCGTCCGTCCGCTCTGTTACCACTTCTGCTGGTTTTCTGTCTACATAACAATGTCATTCTGACGGTAACTGAAAAGATATATACGGACAATGATATTCCATTTTGATGGCCAATGCCTATTTAGCTGTTCTCAAATGTAACAGTCAATCATTGAGGCGAGAGAGAATATATATTTTTGTTAAACCAATAAGAAATTCCGGCTCACAAGAGTGTTGCAGTAAAAGATAAAGATAGGAATCCAGAAAGTTAAAAATGGACAAAATTAAAAATCTATCAAAAGCAAAGGCTCATTTTACAAAAAAATCTGTCAAAAGTTCGCCCATAACTTTGTCCAAAATTCAAAGAACTTAAATTTAAGTAAGTGAATTCAAAATACGTGAAAGGATCACCTTCGAGAGCGAGAGGAATGGACTGGACTTGAATAGCAGAGGGTTTCTTCCATCCCAAAGTATCACACGCTTCAGCTAATTGTTCGCATATACCCAAACTAGCAAATGTATGAGCCTCCTCTTCTTCATTACTCGCCATCGCTTTCAAATCAAACACTATACCTCGTATAAATTCAACAGAAATGCAGAAGCTGGGGATTCTGTCGTTACTAACTGGGTCCAAAACCCTGTAAACTCTCGAGCGGCTAAAACATTTAGGTTTTCTTTAAATTTTACTACGCCGAATGCGTTTCTCGACCAGATTTTCGCCATCGACGGTTTGCAGAAATTATATAATAAATTAATAATATATTAATATATTATATGTAAATTATTTATATATTTATTGATATTATATTATATTTATATTTGTATTGTATGTTATGTAATATATAAATATATTATATTATATTATACAATATAGAAATAATATTATTTATATATTATTTAGTATATTTAGACATATTATATTATATTATGCAATATAAAAATAATATAATATATATTAATAATAAATATAATATTTATATTATTTATTATATTTATATTTATATTATATATTATATTATACAATATATAAATAATATTATATACTTACATCGAACATGTGTCATATTTGAATTCAATAGTCTAATCTTGGTGATAAACGATTGAGGATGTTCCTTAAACATACAAGACGATAAAAATGATCTTGTCCATTCATTTTTATGTGGTTATGTATGATCCTGCATGGCTTGAATTTGTGCGTGGCTTGAATTTGTGTGATTCATGTTGGTTTGATTTACAATTACCAACATCCAACATGTGTAGTTTTGCCTAAATAATTTCTTAGTGGACATCTTCGTGGGGAGATGGAGGAAGGAGTATTTCCAATACAAATAATGGGGACCATCAGCATCACATGTTCATTATGAATGGATTGGTTTTGCAACGACCTCCAACTCTAGGCAGAGCACTGATGCTTACAACGGGTGCCATGTCACACATAGACGTACACACACTCCATGTTTCTCCCTCCCTATCTGTATCTTTATATCTCACCCTCTCTTTATCTATCTATCTTTCATTATCTATAATTCTCTCTCTTATTCCCTCCATCTTTCCCTCCATATCTCTCTTTATAACTATATATCCCTATCTCTACCCCGCCCCCCTCTCTCTCTCTCTCTCTCTCTCTCTCATTCTCATGCTAGGGAAGGGTGGTATAGTTTCTCACAATGTAAGTACACCACCCTAATTTGGATAGAATTGTCTTGGTTGGATGTTCCTTCCATTTGGGGCCATCAGGTAGAATAGTTTTTCTGGTGCCTTATCATATGTTTCCCTCTAATCCCTACCATGATTGGTTATTGGAAAAGAGTCGATAGATTGGATTCAAGTTTAAGTTGTTATTTATTATTTCATAAATGTTAATAGTTCATTTATTCTCAAGTTCAATACCTATTATATAATTTACTATGGATTATTATTTGTAAAACAATTTTATGTTGTGTAATTGTCACTTAAGGAAAATTCAGTCACACTCCAAGTAGGGGACATTGCATACTAAAATAGGAGATGGTCAAAATTATAAATTCAACGGAGTTTATAGTGTAATTAGTTGAGCCTTGGGCTTTCAAGGTTAGAGGGAAAGAGGTACTCAAATAGGGAATGGATGAACATTTGAATCTGAAAGAGACTTTTTAGAAACATTTGGTGGAGAATCGAGGGATCAAGGAATCAAGGAATCCAAGATAGAAATGGATGGATATCAAAGGATGTGATGGATGAGAAACTCCAAAATTATAATGGGATAATGATGTTAGCATGATGTCATCACATTAGGATTGTTGACATTAATATGTCATTATCAAGATGTTGTTATCAGTATGCATCAAAATCAAAGTTTTGAGTGGAGCTTAAAATGGTATTGAGTTAAGGAACGACCAAAAATTTGACCCCAACAAGAAACTATTAACACAAGCATGAACTCAGCATGATATCATCCAAATGAAGGTATGAAGGAATGAGGAACTCTAAAAGTCTTAAAAGGAATTTTTGAAAAGACTAAAGGGAATTTAAGGATTTCAAATTTTTAGGGAAGGCATGACCCAGATGACAAGTCTGACGAGGATGGAGGGATAGAAAATTCAAAAAGTTTAACAAAACTTGGATGAATTTTGACAAAGAATAAAGAAAGGTGTCAAGACTTTGAGGATGGATGGAAGAAGGTACCTGAATAGGTAATGAATGAAAGTTTGATTCTAATACAATCACTTAGAAATTTTATGACCTTTTGGGATATGAGGATTAGATATGCTAAAGGAGGTGTCAATATATGGGAAACATGAAAATATAAAAGACCAAAACATTATCACTTAACCAATTTAGGAAGGATTAAAGTTAGATATTGAGATTGGTAGGGGCGGCATGAAGGTATGAGTGATTGTAAAACTATGAAAAAATCATAAAATGTTGATGAAATACTAAGAAGAGACCAACCTTATAATTTGATAGATTTTTTGCATTCTTGAACACTTAGGGGACCCATTTGATGTCTCAAATTGATTGTAAATGATGGGTCAAATAGGTCATGAAATGATAATATTTTGGTGATATTTGTAGGATGATTTCCTACTAATCATAGATCTAGTAGCCTTATTAGTCCATTAGGCATGGAGTCATTGAAAGCCTTTTCAAACAACCTAGGGAAGAAGATTCATCTTGAACTTTGCATGACTAGCCTTACAATAACTAAAAAATGTCTCAAAGAACAAGGAAAAATAGATGACAACATGTGCAAACTACACTTGAGGGAAAACATGCCAAATAGAGTCATAATTTATCCTAATGAGAATGCAGAGTGTGCAATAGAATTTATTTACAATTAATCAACTACTCTACTATGTACATGGTTTGTGAAATAACCTCAAAAATAAGGTTTGAGGTGTGTCCCATTACTGGGATAGAAAATTCTTCCCTATTCAACCTTGAAAGTTGAAAATAATTGGCCTACTTACAACTAGTTATGATGTATGGACCACTCTAGACAAAATTAAACTTTGCATGTATGTTAACCTTTTTTTGTATCTTCATCCCACTTCAAGACCAAATCTTCTTCCTTAAAGGTCTTGTTCACTACTTTCTTATCAAATTTTATTTGACATGTTCCTGATGATCCTCAAGTACATTCATGGATTTTATTCTTGTCTCTTCTAACTCCATAAACATAACTAGCATCACTATCATTACATCATTATTTATCATCTCCAAGTATTATGCAAGATCAAGAGTGGGAAAATCTAATGATAGAGAAAGTCTTTCTTCTCTCCAATAGACAATCGTGAAAAGGGAGTTTCCAGTGGATCTCTTTAATTTAATCCTATCAACTTAGAGAGTTGTCTTCTACTTTGTGTAGCAAGAACTTTGGTTATCCTCCATTTTTTATTATTCTAATCAAATTCTTGTTGGTGGAATCTACACAGCCATTACTTTAGGGCTTATAGTTCGAGGAATTATTCAAATATACACCATAACTTACAACCCATGCACTAATTTGAGACTAAAACAATACTTGGAATTGTTTAAAGTAATGGTAGAAGGAACACCAAACCTTGTTACAATGCTTTCTAGGAAGTACAAAATTGAAGCTTCAATAGCTTCCTTAAGTGAAATAACTTATATCCCCCTCTTGAATTAGCTTGTGGTTGTAAACACTATTGAATGCACAAGAAAAATGAGAGGTGGAGGTGAATCATTTGTACCTTAAAACTTCAAAACCCTTATTAGCATTCAAATCCACATTCATTCATTAAACCCTTAAATTCGTTATAATGAATTAGCATGAAAAGCAAATAACAAAAACTTAAGCAACACAACATCATACACAAGAGAACACCAGATTTATGTGGGAAACCCAAGAAGGTAAAAACCACAGTGAGAATTAACTCACATTATGTAATATCAATACTGAATATAATAGGGCTCACTACCAGAAGGGCTCATTGCCCAAAGAAGAAAGGCTCACTGCCAAAATAGAAAAGAAGATAGAGAAAGAATGTTACATAGAGAAAAGTATCTCAATGCAGCATAGATGAAGAGCTCTAGCTCAGGGGGAGTTCTAATGGAAAATCATTAAGCCCCAACAAAAATGCGGTGTTGACACCTTCAACGCATTGATATAAGATGAAGCTTGATATGCTTGACCTGTTCTAGTGAAATCTCCATCAAAAAATATTTTGTTGTAGAGTTGCAGAGAGTTTGAAGGTGATTGTGACTACAAAGTTAAGGTTTTATAGCTTTTGACATAACTTCTATCAATGTAATTAATATGCATTAGGTCACTGGAAAGTGTTTATATGTGATTTCACATATGATTAAGTCATTTGCAATCAAATATTTGAAGAGCAAAGAGAGGTGAATTGAAGTGTTTTCAAATTACTGTGCAAAACCCTAATCGAAAAATAATTCAAAGGTATTTACAGTTTCCTACTTAACCCTATTTTCAGAAGTCATTTTGAACCACCAAAAACATTGCATTAGGGAAAGAGGACTCCCCAATAGGCTCCTAGGGTTTTTCACCTAGAAGTTGGTTGGTACAATGCCTCTTTCACACTAAGTGTTCTTGGTGTTCATTCAAAGGGTAGGGGTTGTGATGTGTGTGATTGAATGTGTCTAACTATGATGTCTAAGTGCAATACATTGAAAGAAAGATGACTTAATGATGCTAATCCTAAGAAATGCAAAGTGCTAGAAAACACATTATGATATGCAAACATTCAACTAAATGACCTAAGAAAGCTTATGAAACAAAATATAAAGGTGGAAATGAAGGGTGTGCACCTGGAAATGAGTTGCAAACTGGAATGGGGACTGGAAATGCTGTTGATCCTGAAATTTTGGCCTACTGGGACACTTACGCCATTCTGGGCGACCTAGTCCCAGATCTGGAAAATTGCATCAGAGCCCATTTTTGCCACAAGGGTATCCAGAAACACATAAATCTCTAAAAAACAAGTTCAATGGGACTAGGTTGCCATTGTTGGTGACTTAGTCCTCTTCTGAATTTTTGAAGATCAGAAAATGGAAATGGAAGCCCTCGGTTTGCACTTTTTGCTTCTCCAAGTACCTAGATCTGAAACTTTGATTCTTGGCTTGTAAGTGTCTTCCAAGCTCCAACTAGGGTTTCTCCAACCTTGAAGAGCTTTGAAAAGTTTTTGAAGACTTTTCCACCTTGGTTATTTTCTAAATCTGCACACAAGACCTGGAAATCACACTAAGAGGGAAAAATTGTTGATTGTTAGGGCATGAGGGTTTGCCTTGGTCAAACCCCTTTTGAGTAATCAAACCAAAATGATGAAATAATGTAAATAAGCATGAAACAATGGAGTTTTACCTTGCCATGATGATTGATCTTGAGTTGCAGCAATGGAGGATTCAGCCCTTGAATGCTTCTTGAGAGATGTCTTGTTGTCTTAGAATACTCAAAACCTTAGCTTGCTTGAGAAGAAGGAGAGAGGAGGAGGTGAGGAATGAATGTGTGAGTTAGAATTATGAGGAATTAGTGTGAAAATGATGATAAAAACCCTTATTTCTACAAGTTGTGCCCTAATTTTCCCAAAAATAACACCATACAGGCCAACCTTAGGGTTTAGGAGACAAAATCTTGAAAGAAATTTGAATTAATTTTGATTTTTATGCCACATGGGCGACCTAGTCCACCTAGTCATTTTTGAGTGGTTGTCATGGATTATCATGTGGTTAATGATGTTTGACGGGATTATCTTTTGAAACACACTAAAGTAAGGCATGTAAGTGCATTAAGGGGTCATTATAGCATAAGGAAGAGTTGATTTAGTGATGACAAGCCTAGGAAAGTGTGAAAATATATTACAACACTTTGGCACAAGGCTTGGAAAGGGGTTATTTAGGTGAATTATGATGAAAGGGTCCTAGAAAAGTGAGGAAACGTGTTACAAAATTTCACAACACCTTTGCAAGACACTTAGAATCTAAGAAAAATAGTCCAAAAACCACAAGTGCCTAAATAGTGAAAAGTGTCAAGGCTACACTTTTTGGTGACACAAGTTCAATATGTTCTCAAGTTGTTAGTGTGTTGGAATGGCCACAACCTAAATTCAAAAAACATTTGTTCAAGTCCATGGGAAACGGATTCAGAAGTTGTGTTTTCAAGTGTCCCATACGGTATAATGCATACAAAGGATATAAGGATCTATATTCACACAAAATGGAAGATTACAACCATGCAAAGTTGGGATAATTTTGGGTAGACAAGTTATATGGTAATGAATTTGAATTAAAACCTAAGTATGAGGGTTTGGTGGAGAAGAAATTAGATGTGTGGAACTTTCCTTTTTTGTTGTGTGTATGAGTGGGTTAGATACATTTTGAGCAGAATTCATTACAGATTGATGTGGTTGGACATGTCTGATATGATCAACAAGCAAGTAATCAAGGCAATTACCAGTTTGTGCTCTGAAGGACCTATTTCAACACTAAAATCTATGAAGAATGATGTGGTTATGAAGCTAATTGGAGCAAAATTTGACAAACATGTTCTCACCTTTAATGGCATCGAAGATCCGACTATGAGGTATGGATCAATGATGATAAGATATAAGATTTTCTTCACAAGCAGAGAGAAATTTGTTTCTGTCACCACTATTTACATGGCCTATCAAATGGTAAAGGAGGGTGAAGACATAGATTTGTGTGAACTCCTGATACAACAGTTGATGGAGAATATACAGATGACCAAGGATACAATGTACCCCTTTCGGTATGGAACTTTAATCATTTGCATGTTATTCTACTTTCTTAGGGAGTTTCTCAGAGTAAAGAATGTAGTATGGTTAGATAATGTACCTATGTCTAGACAAATCAGAGATCACTTGTTAAGATTTTTGGATTCTACATCTAAGAATGAAGCCTTGCGGAGATTTTTAAAATCATTCCAATATCGGATGCAAGCAAGAGAGAATTACCAAAATCTTTGTTGAGAAGTATAAAAATGATATTATTTTTAAGGTTAGCAAAGACCAATGTATTATAAAAGTTGTAGAACCCATGATAGTATGGATACCATAGGTTGGATTTGAGGTAACAAAAGAAGATGTTACATGTTTGGCAGATCATATGTCGAGCATGCTTAGAGATACATTTGAAGAAAGATATGGAACATATGAAGAGAAATCCACTATAGTTCACATGGATCACAAAAAGAAGGAAATCCAAAAGAATGTGGAAAAGATGAAGGCACAAGTAGTGGAAATGATGGGTTTACTGAAAATCCTTGTGGATAAACCCAAAGGTATATCTACCCCTCTAGTAGGTACTCCCAACACTAAAAGGTCAGGAAGGACCTCTACCCCCTCTCTGGTTGTTCCTAAAGCCTCCAAAACAAAGACTGCAGTTAGTTCAAAGAGAAAGGATGCATCTAGTGCCCCTGAGACAACAAACTCCTAAGTGGAGAAGAATAAAGGAAAAGTCCATAAGAGAGAAATATATTAGCTGTGAGGATGAAGAGGTGTAGAAGAAGAAGAGCCATAACTGATTTGAAAGAAGAAGTTGTTCCAAGCCTCTAGAGAAGAGGCTAGTGCAAAAAAGGAAAATTTTGACATTGTGGACACTAATAGTGAAGAAGAAGTGTAGAAGCAAAAACAAGCATTCAAAATCCAAGTGAGGGAAAAGAAGCCAAAGTATGGAAAGGAAGAAAAATCACCCAAAGGAAAAGGAAAGAAGAAAGTAAAGACCCCTCCGATCTGGAAACAGAGTGTAATGAAACTTGAAGCCTTGGTTAGCAGTATTACAGAGTATGGGAATCTAAAGGAAACAAGTGCATTATATCCCACTATAAATGTTATAGATAAGGCAACCATAGAAGAGTCCATTGTCAAGTACATGGTAGCATTTGATGTTAGCATAAGAGATATACAAGATCAGTTTCTTGAAGACTTGAAGGCTATGTTATACATAAGAAGGTAAGAGGTTGTTAATGAAGATGCCAAATTGAGAGAATTTTCCTTGGAGAGGATTGGTTCTTCTCTTTCTAATGAAGATAAAGCTAAATTGGCTCAAATGTATAACGAGAAGTTTAGAACAAAGCAAAGAATTAGCACCTTGATGAGCATGGATAAAGAAGGCATTGAAAGACTAAAAGATGAGACTCTAAGGAATGTTGAAGAGATCGCTAAAGAGTTTGAAATCCCTTTGATTGCAGAATAAAAGGAAGATATATCTAAAAATTTAGATGATCAAATGCAACAAGATGTATTTGTCCTAGAACTCAATGAGATTGATAGTACACAACATGAGAATGCTCTAGAACATAAGAAACAAGAAGAGATAGTGATAGGTAATACCCCTCCAGTTGTGGAGAATATAGATAAAGAGAAGGGAGATGATGTGTAGAAAGACATGGTAACTGATGATACTCCTCCAGATGTGGAGAATGTTGTTTTTGAGGAATAGAAAGAAGAAGTCCTGGAGAAGTTAGAGGCACAAAATATTGAAGAATTGCCTCCTCTTGAAGATAATGAGAAGTCTGTTGATGGTGAGAAGAATACAAAAATGAGTCATGATCATAAGGAGGAGAGTGACAATAAAATTGAAGAGAGCATTGGTGCCAAGGAAAAGGATAATGAGAAATTTTCTAAAGAAGAGAAGAAGACTAAGGAAGAGTCTGAAAGTGTTGAAAAAGAAAAGAGTGAGGAGAAGGGAGAAGAAAGTGCAAAAGTTGATGAATCCTCCAAAGCCTCTAGAGATTCACTCAAGGATATACTAGATATGCAGTTACAGTTTGAACTAGTAATATCTACACAAATCTTGGGTAAAAGTACAAAGTTGTGTGACACTTTTAGCCAACTTATTAGCACAACTGAATTTAAGTATTTCTAACTACAAATCAATTTTGATCAAACATATGATCTAGTAAGATTCATTCTAGCTAAGTTATATATGTCCACAACTTTTCCAACTAAAATTGTTAGATAAATGCATATGTAGGGCCACATTGAAGCCAATTTACCAAAAAAAAAATATTTGAAAAAATTGATGTTTTGACAACTCCTAGTCACGTAAACAACATTTAAAAAAATATATAAAAATACCCTTTTGTAGATCCATAAGTGTAGCTTTCAAAAATATATATATAAATATTTTAACTATTATTTATATTTTATAGTTTATTTTTACTAATAGTAGGTTATCAGCACAAAAATATTAGGTTAATTACCATTTCAAAAAAATACTAAAACTTATTAAAAAAATTTGAAAACAATATGATGCACTAGATAAAAGAATGTATATCAAGATGGTATAATTTTGTTTCTATTTTAGATAAATAATCAATATAAAGTTGGTGTCAAATGGAAATAACTCTGTTTAGATACACATACTTTTTAATATTTATTTTAAAATATATATTTATCAAAATTGAAAAAAAAAATCCATGTACTAAAGTTTCAAGTTATAAATACACACAAAAATTTTGAAGGAAAAATAATAAAATTTACTATATAAAGATTGATGTCTCATGTAACTTCATTTTTCAACATTTTATCAGCAACAAAATTGTAGTGTAAATTTATAAAAAACTATATTCAAATATTTTTTTATTTTTTTCAAAAATATAAACATAAAATATACTAAAAAATACACATTTTATTAGTTTACATCATTTCAAAATTCAAAAAATATATGCCATTTTTTAGTGATTCAAGTTTAAAAGTTGGATCAGTGTTGGTTGTTTCCTTTATAAAGTATGACATAGCTTTGTACTTTTACCCTCTTACAAATTCCAATGCAACAGACTTGAGTTGACATGAGCAAAATCTCTCCCCTACAAAAACTTTAGCTTGGTGATGTGTTTCATGCCTCTGCAAGAAAGGATATTTTTCAAACCCACCAAAAGAGGGCAAAATTGATTGAGGAAGTAGTTAAGGTATTGCAAGAAGGTATTCCTGATGCGATAATTGATGATTCCCTATTTGATGTATAAAATCTAAAGTAGTTATTGAATTCTTTCAAAGATTACTCTACCAATTTAGAAGAAAAGATTGAGACATAAATGGCAAAGAAGGTCAATGATAAGAGATTGACCAAGATGTTTGATAAATGCAAAGTTACACATGACAAGTTGCAAGGAAACTTGAGAGATGTTCAAAATTGCTTGGATGAATCAAAAATCTTTTTTCAGTTTTGCTTGAAATGGCCTAATTTTACAAGGAGCATCAAGGAAGAAATGGACTCAATAAAGTCACAAATTGCTAAAGCTTTTGGTGCATATGATCCAGAAAATGATGTAGATCGTGCAACACGAACAACAATAGAGAATCTGCATAGACAAATCTTCCAACTGCAAGAACAACAAGAGAAGATCATAATGTAGTATAATCAGCTTAGATATTTGGTAAGTGCAAAACTTATATCCTTAACCAGGGTGCTCTAGCTAATGCTAACAAGGTAGTGAAATTGCATCTAGTATCCTATTCTCCAGATGAAGTAGAATATCTCCTTATATAGTTTGAGAGTTAGTATTGCATGCTTTCCTTCGCCAAGAAGGATTGGGAGGCACACCTTGCAAAATTGAAGGTTTTTTACAAGAATATCTTTCCTTCTAGTTGAAAGTGTACATTTTTGTTTCAATTATGCAATTTTTGATTTCTATGTACATATGCAAAAGTAGTGGAATACATTTTTGGTGGATAGCATTGTTGGGGGGAGTTACTTTAAGAAGTGTGTTGTGAATAAGAGAGATGCAGTAAGGGGGAGTTACTCTCATACATGTATATATATTAGTTAGGGGAGGTATGTATGTATAGTAGGCTCTTTTCCCTTGATGTAAAGGGGGGGAATAGTGTTGAGCATGTTGCCATCAATGACAAAGGGGGAGATTGTTGGAAGTTTGTTTGTCATTGAGGAGATTAATAGAAGTTACTTTGATGTTGTCATTGATGTCAACATTGAATCCAACATTGATGCATAGATGATGATTGATGAGCATAATTGAATATGGTGTTGTTAGTGATGTCAACCCATTATGCAGATGCACATGTGTTGGTCTAGAGTAGACTAGATGTGTTGGATATTTGCCAGTCCCAGTATGCAGTTTCAATGTTCAGTGAACCAATTTTGAGGTCTACATTGCTCCGCTATGAAGAATATTGTCATGCAGTTCTAAGGTAATATTGGTGCTTGTTAGAGGAACCTAAATCTAAAGTTTCAAGTCTTAAAGCCCTCTGCAATCGAAGATGGAATTGATAGAGTATTAGACTTGGTAATGGCAGTTGCAGTGGCAGAGTACATGATTGGAATGCTCCAAATTCCACCATAGATGAACATTTTGTTAAGCAATTTTGAGGGAGTGTTTACAAATGTCAAAAGTGTGTATGCTCCAAGTGGCAAGTGCTTTGGCGGTCCGCGTATTGATTTTTGAATTAACAGTTGGTTCATTCTATTATTACTTCACCAGTGGTTACGACCTAAACGTTTTGGGGTCATGCGGAGTTAGATTTTGTATGAAGCGAAATCATGGGAGTAATTATAGGTCATGCCGACCCATTTTGATATGTCATGCATTTTAGTTTATTCTGCGAGGCATGTATGGTTAAGTTTTGGGATGACAAATTATGAGGATGCACGATACATCTAATTAGGCTAACCTAATTGATGTTTTGGTTGGTTGCAATATATACAAGGTTCATTTCTCGTGTGAATATATGTATGATGTGAGATAATTAAGTGTGTGTGAGATCTGGTGTAGAGAGAAGTGCAAGTTGTAATTGTGGTGAAGTATGAAGTACGTTAAATTATTTTTTGAGCTTCAATGGAACTGAATCTTCAACATGTGTTAGATGCATTATTAGCAATTCATTTATGGTAGTCAACTATCTTTTCTTCTATCTCTTTCTATTCAAGGTAGTGAGCTCTTTGGCGATGAGCCATTGATAGTGGGCTATTATGGACAATGAGTCCACCATTCTATATCAAACATTGTAATTGATTATAATATATTGTGAGCTAACCCTCACTATGGTTTTTCCCTTTTTGGGTTTTCCATATAAACTTGGTGTTCTTTTGTTCATTGGTGTGATGCATTCTTTCTATGTTCCTTTACATTACTGCAAGTTTAAAGCGATGTATCGAATGAATGTTTAAATTGATAAAGCTAATGAATTTTAGGGAATACTGATTCACCCATCCTCTCAATATTTCATGTGTTCAACACATGGAACACAAGACTTCCTTGAGTGATCTTTTGGTGCAAGATGAATTCACGAGTCTTATCAAAATGAAAAAATTCTCAAGCAACCCTAAATTAAATTGATAATTTCATTTGTCAATAAAATTTCAATTTAACATCTCACAAAAAAATTCTCAATCTATCAAAGTATTCTGGGAAAACAATTAAATTTACATTCAAACTTAATTGATTCTAAAATTCAATTGCAACTTTATTTATTCCTTAGTTTATAAATATTTAAATGATTACAATATGAATACAATACAATTTTCAAATTGTTATTTTATTTCTAGTTATCAATTACTCTAGTTCAGATATTGAGCTCTATATCCCTACCCTTTGACCTTCACTCATTTGTTCAATCCTCCTTCACTCTACACTTATCTAAATAAAAAATTATATTTAAATCGTATTCCTCTCCTGCTTGCAGCTTTCTTCCTAATTCTACATTCAATATGTATTCTTTATTTCCATTCATATGAGGTGTGGTTATTTTATCTTTATCAGTAAAAAAAATTTCCCCTTCATCCTTTGACCCTCTATATACTCATTACTTTACTTACAATTTCCATCTCTTCCCACCATTCCTAGTGTGGCATGTTCACTTCTCTCTATATGAATTTTTAATTTAAATCTAAGTTGCCTTTTACAAGGAACGAACCTTCTTGATTGTCCCCTCTACATTATTTCTTATTCTTTATACCTTATATCCTCATTTAGAGGATACACAACCTCCATTTCTACCTATATTTTTAATTCATTTTTACTTTTTATCTTCTATTCTTCCCTACATGGCCCTCTCATCTTCTCTAATTTGTATTATATTCCATTATGAGGCATGGATTTTCAAAAATGGATTATCTTCCTTTCCATGGTGCAACCTATGGCTTCTTCCCCTACATGCATTTTATATGTTATTTTTGAAAATCTTCCCCTTCTTCCTTACGTTTTGATTTCTTTACTCATAAATCATTCACACCATAAGGGCATGGCATTCTCTCCTCTATGCTAATTTTATGAATCATGTGTGGGGCCATTTTACTTGGATCATTTCCCCCCTTTTTACCATAGTTGTCTCCTCCATGTTTTTGCTTCTTTTTCACTTGCTAGCTGCCTCCTCTCCTTCCTATTACAACTTGCTCATCTTCTCCCATCAGCCAAAATAAAACTTCTTATATTAATTTTTTTTCAAATTTCATTTTGTTTGACTCATACTCCTCTTTTGGATGCTAAACATTAAAATTTAAACTAATTTCAAAAGATTTCTACCTCTCCCATTCCCCTATCAATTTTTTTATATCCTTTTCTCACTCATTAATCCTTCAAGTTGTGTGGAGATTTTTTTAACACTTTCGTATCCAATCAAACAATAATTTAATCTCACAAATAAGTGTATGAGTGCTTGATTTTATTGTCACAGTCAACCTCCATGAACAAGATGAAAGTTATCAATAGACATTGAACTTCAAATGCATATCAAAACATATATTGATACACAACATTTTTTTAACCAATGACAACAATATCGATCAAACTCCATCAAAATCGACCACCAAAATCAAATTAAATGACAACCGAAAAATATAAATCAAACTAAAACAAATAAACTAAACTAAAATATTTTTTGGTTGATGTCGATTGCTAATTCACTTGAAATGCTCCTACATCAGACACGTCAAGTAAGAATTTTATGAGAATAGCTCACAAAATGGAGTCAAGTAGTAGGACTACTCTCCCAAGTTGAAAAAAACTTGCAACATGCTCCAATGATGAGACAAGTACACTAAAAAATTGTCTTCCTTCTTCTCTTTCGACACTTGGACAAAACACTTGCCATATTCCTTTGTCAAATCTTCCCTTCACTATCACATCCCTTTGTGGAACTTCTTCCTCCATAATTAAAACTCCATATCCAATTGTAACATCCTCTCTTTTTGTCTCATGGGATTCAACCCATCATGAACAGTTCACCTCCACCAAATTCCACACTTATCTTCCTCCTTTGTGGAAATTAACCCACCATAATCTATCCCCCTCTAAGAACATTATTCCTCTTCATCCTTTCTTATTCCCATACCAACATGATGATTTTTTATGGGTTGAACCTCAACCCTCAACACCTCCATGCTTTCTTTTTCCAATTTTTCAAATTCATACGAATGCAAATCAGCATACACCTCATAATTACAAAAATAAAAATTTATCTCTACTACATTGTATTTTTCTTTCTTTCACCTTTAACTGCAACATTTCCACCTTCATCACTCATTGCCATCACCACATCTATGTCCTCCAAAGGACCCACTACTACTACAAATGGTTCATCTTCTTTAAGGTCTACACCTTCACTTTTCTCCTCAATCACTACTAATTTTTTTGTTTTGCTTTCTTATTTCATGCCTCCAACAAGACATGTCTCAACTACAAACTCCTCTCTTGCTTTTCCCTCCTTATCCTCTTGCACAAGGATTCATTTTTCAATATAACACTCTTGACATCCTGCTGCAACTTGTGCCATACTATCATCTTCTACACTTATGTAGGTTTCTCCCACATGTTCACCTCTCCATGAAACCTCTATCAAAGAGCTACAATGGTGTCCCTTGTTTTGACCACCCTCAAGGGCATCCAATTTTTTTCTATCTCTTCATAAATAAACTCCATAAACTTACTTTCTCGTTGTTCTACAAAAAAATTTCTTATTGGTATCTTCATGGCCCATCTCATCCTCTTCCTTGAAGACATTTTTCTCACACTCTCAATTTGTAACTGTTGCAACCTACACATACACAATTTCTAGAGCCAATTCTCTTAGAAATTAAAAGTACTTTGGTGCAGGAGCACTCCAAAGTGCATCTAGGAGAGTTAACTAGAAGGTCAAGAATTAACAATTTGTTTTAGCTCAAATGTAGCAAACTCCTTCCATTCTTTGTGTTTTTTCCTTAGAGGCATTTGAGGTCAGGTATTATGTTCATAAAGGTCATGTTGACCATCTGCTAGATTGGGGTTTGGCTACAAGGAGGAATTATGACCTTTGTAGACCTTCCTAGGTGTTAGTTTTCTTTAAAATCTTGCAAATAAGGCCTATTGGGAAAGCCACAAGCGGCCATGGAACAGTTAGGCTCGAGCTTAACTAATTTGGAAACCTTTATAAGGTGTGTCTCAACCTGTTGGAAGGTTGGAAGCTTTTGTAAAATTGAAGGTTCATGAATACTAGTGTGGACAGTGAGAAGAATTGTATAATTTTCTATGTTATGCTTTGAATTTGTGTGATCAGGAGCGATCATGGCTCTGTAAATTGATGTAGCTTGTGGTGTAATCTGTGTTCTAAGTTTGTGTGGTAGAATTTAGGTTGTGTTATCAATTTGCAGGCGTTGTTTGTTTAGTTAATTTATTTCTTTTAGGTTGCTGACCTGACAGTCAGTTTGTAAAGGATGGAGATCTAGTTACAATCCCACTGTACCTTGTGTATGGGCCTTGGGAATTGTGATTAGGCTCCATTTCTGTATATAGATTAGGATTAGGAGTGGTTAGGAGTCAGGGAAGCATGGAAAAATTCTTCTCCTAGGCGAGCTTGACAGTGCCCGGCTAGGAAAGACAAGAAGTGCAAAGCACTTAACTGGCAGGGGTGTCTATCTCCTGGAAATTCACGGTGTGGAGAGGGCAGGCGAATGCCTTGCCAAGGTTTAATAAGAAGGAGGAAGCCCCATCAACCTATTTGGTGAGGGAAAAACCTTAACAGTCTGCAAGAAGACAGGGAAAAGAGCCAAAAAGACCTAAGTTCTTGATTAGTTCCAGTTTGAGGAATTGTACGGGCAGATGGAGGTTAGGACCACTATATTCTTCAAATGACAGACATGAATAACAAGAACCCCAAGAGTAAATTCAGTTTTCTTTGGTAACCTTGGAATATTAGTGTGTTTGCTCAGAGATAGAGACCTAATTGGGCTCTTAGGCTAGTAGCCTAATAAATCCTAACTGAGGGTTTGGTGGAAGCGAATTGTAAATGGACTATGGTGGATTTTCAAGAACCCTAGGGAGATGGTTTGAAGCCTTTGGAAACATCTCTACACCCCTGCAAAGTTAAACTTTAGTTATTGGAGGATATTAGTCTTTAGGGAAGATTAAGGGCTAAGGAAGAGTAGAAGCATTGCACCAAGGGTGACTTGGTAGATTGGAATAGAGATGATAGTGGTGTTGGCAAGGTGAACCAGGGGAACCTAAGCAAGCATTAGGTCCTATAGGTTAAGGTGGTGGAGTGTGACACCACAAGGATCTTCCAAGGAAGACCCAGAGCATGGAAGAGTGATTTTTCCATCCAACCCTACCCTATCAGATTGGTATCAGAGCAAGTTAAAGATTTGGGATAGAATCTTGTATGTCAGACCTTGAATCCAATGGTTCCACAACCATGTTGACAAACATTGAGTTGGAAAAGAAGGTTGAAGATCAAGAGGAAGATAATAGGAGGTTGAGAGAAAGACTAGCTCAACTAGAGCAAGCATTGAGCAATGTGCAAATTAAGGCCGATGAGGTGAGTGATAGATTGGAGGGCAGGGTACCAAAGAGTGAAGAGGTTGCAGAGGAAGACAAGACCCCTGAACCTGACCCTGTTCTACAAGAGGAGCCTTTCTTGAAGGCATTGAAAGCTTTGAGTGGGAAAGCACTTGAAGGTATACCACTATTCAGTGGCAAATTGGAGGCTGACCTAGTCCTAGATTGGATAGAAGGCATGGAGAACCATTTTGAATGTGATGGAGTCACTGAAGCACAAAAGGTCAAGGTGGCCAAGTCTAGATTGAAAGGATCTGCCTTAACATGGTGGAAATTCATTCAGACAAAGAGGGAAAAGGAAGGCAAGAGGCCTATTTCAACTTTGAAAGGTATGGTGGCAAAAGTGAGAGAAGCATACATACCAGATGATTATGAGATTCAATTACACAAGAAGAGACAAATCTTGAGGCAAAGAGACCAAGATGTGAACACTTACACTGAGGAGTTTCAAAAACTTTGTATGAGGTCCAATGTTCCAGAAGATGAAAGTCTCAAGGTGGCTAGGTATCTTAACAGCTTGAAGTGGAACATTTAAGAGGAGATGACTCTTCTAAGTCCTAAAACAGTACACCAATGCTATCAATTAGCTATTAAAATTGAGGAAAGAAGCAAGAGTAAACATGATCAGGCTTCTAAGAGTAGAGGCAAAGGTAGAGATCAAAGGGATCAAAGAGGACAGAGAGATGGCTACCAAGGTAGAGGAAATGAACAAAGAAACCAAGGTGAATCTAAACTCACTGAGCATGGGAGTGAAACACCTTCTAGAGGAGGTTATGGAAGAGGTAGAGGTTCTCAAGGAGGATCAAATAGAGGAAGAGGAGCAGGCAGGAGCAATTCATATTTTGCTACTATGAAATGTTACCATTGTGGTCAAGTAGGACATCCAGCTTATAGGTGCTCGGAGAAAGCATCTTCATCAAATGCTGAGAAGAGGGTGGCATATGCTCAAGAGGACACCATGAGTACTAATCACCAGAGGTCAATCACATTGAATCTAAAATGGGGGAGAATCTTATGTTTAGGAGAGTTTTGATCAGACAACCAGTCAAGGAAGAGCCAAAACAAAGGAGAGCTTTATTTAGAGTGAGATGCAAAATACTTGGGAAAGTATGTAAGGTTATTGTAGATTCAGGTTCAACAGATAACATCATCTCAGAAGAGGCAGTAAAGAAGTTAAAATTGGAGAAGGTACCCCACACTAACCCCTACAAAGTAACATGGTTAAACAAAGGGCAGAGTGTTCTTGTCAATGAGCAAGTAACAGTGGAGTTTTCCATTGGAGGGTACAAGGATAAGTTGATTTGTGATGTGTTACCCATGGATGCATGTCATCTACTCTTGGGCAGACCATGGCAGTATGACAGAAGTGCCATGTATGATGGGAAGGAGAATACTATCTCTTTTAAAAAGGATGGGAAGACATTTAAGTTGCAGTCACTGTCAAAAGAAGAAGAAGGACATTCAAAGACACCAAGTGTCCTGTTAAGTAGTGGAAAAGAGTTCCTTAACAACCTACATCAAGGGGGTGAAGGATATGTGATCATGTTGCAGTCCAAAGAAGAAGACAAGACTAAGAAAACAGTCATACCTAGAGCAGTCCAGAAGTTGCTTGAGAAGTATAAGGATATAGTGAGTGATGGTGCACCTGCAACTTTACCTCCAAAAAGAGTCATTAGTCATCAGATTGACTTCATACCTGGAGCTTCATTGCCTAACAAAGCAGCTTATAAGCTTACACCAGATCATAATCTAGAGGTAGCTAGACAAGTGTAGGAGTTATTGGATCAAGGATTGATTAGGAAGAGTATCAGCCCATGTGCAGTACCAGTGGTCTTAGCAACCAAGAAAGGAGGCAAGTGGAGATTATGCACTAACTCTAGAGCAATAAACAGAATCACAATCAGGTATAGGTTCCCTATTCCTAGGATTGAAGACTTGATGGATTGTCTTGGAGGAGCTCAGTACTTCACCAAGTTGGATCTCAAGAGTGGATACCATCAGATCAAAATCAAGGATGGAGATGAGTGGAAGACAACCTTTAAGACAACAGATGGGTTGTATGAGTGGAGAGTTATGCCATTTGGCCTCTCTAATGCCCCTAGCACATTCATGAGGCTCATGAATGAAGTGCTCAAGGACTTTACAAGGTTATTTGTGGTGGTATATCTTGATGATATACTCATCTTTAGCAAGACAGCAGAAGAACACTTAAAACATGTGGAGTTGGTTCTTAGAAGATTACAAGAAGAGAAGTTAGCCATCAACCTAGAGAAGTGTGAGTTTTTCAAACAAGAGTTGGGTATATTTGGGTTTTGTAGTGTCCCAAGGATCATTGAAAATAGATCCAAGCAAGGTGGAAGCTATCCTAAACTGGCCTACACCAACCACAGGGACAGAGGTAAGAAGTTTCCATGGATTGGCTCAATTTTATAGGAAATTCATAAGAAACTTTAGTGACATATGTGCACCAGTCCTAGATACAATCAAGGGTGGTTTGAAAACTAAGTTTGTGTGGACTCAAGAAGCTGAGAAAGGTTTTGAGAAATTGAAACAAGAAATGGCAACTCAACCTATTCTCTTGTTACCAAGCTTTGACAAATTGTTTACTGTGGAGTGTGATGCTAGTGGAGTTGCAGTAGGAGGAGTGCTTAGTCAAGAAGGCAAGCCCATAGCTTTCTTCAGTGAAAAGCTTAATGAAGCTAAGAAGAAGTATTCAACCTATGACCTAGAACTTTATGCTTTGGTTCAGTCACTTAGGAAGTGGAGGCATTACCTTCTACCCAAGGAGTTTGTGGTCTTTACTAAAAATCAGGCACTTAGTTATATCAACACCCAAGAGAAGTTGAGCAATAGACACTTGAAATGGATGGAGTACATCCAATCTTTTACTTTCACCATCAAGCACAAGAAGGGACAATTGAACAAGGTAGCAGATGCACTGAGTAGAAGATTGCTGACAGTGCAAGAGATACATATCAAGAGCATTGTAATAGAGAGCTTCAAGGATCTCTATGGGGAGGATGAAGATTTCTTAGAGGCCTACAAGGTATGTTCTGACTTTGAGAATCATTTTCATAGCCAATACTCAGAGTATACTTTGCAAAGTGGATTGTTGTTTAAAGGGAATCAGTTATGTGTTCCAAAAGGGTCAATGAGAGAAAACCTCATCCAAGAAAAGCATAATGGTAGTCTAAGTGGACATTTTGGCATCAACAAGACATTAGAACTAGTGCAAAGGTTCTACTATTGGCCTAAATTGTCAAGAGATGTCAGGAGATATGTGGAGCAATGTGTTGTGTGTATGAAAGCTAAGGGAGGAGCTAGTAATGCTGGCCTATATCAACCCCTACCCATTCCTAATAGACCATGGGAGTGTGTTAGCATGGATTTTGTGGTAGGACTCCCTAAGACCAAGATAGGACTTGATAGTGTCTATGTGGTGGTAGACAGATTCAACAAGATGAGTCACTTTATCCCTTGCAAAACCACTCATGATGCTAGCTATATAGCTCACCTTTTCTTTAAGGAAATTGTAAGGATCCATGGATTTCCTTTAAGCATTGTTTCAGACAAGGATGTGAAGTTCATGAGTCACTTTTGGAAGACTCTATGGAGCAGATTAGGTACCAACATGTCTTTTGGATCAACTTACCATCCTCAGACCGATGGTCAAACAGAGGTGGTTAATAGGGTGCTAGGTAACCTACTAAGGTGCCTAACCAAAGAGTATGGACAGACATGGGACATGGTTATCTCACATGTTGAGTATGCATATAATGACAGTGTGAACCGGACCACAGGGAAGAGTCCTTTTGAGACTGTGTATGGAATGCACCCAAGAGGTATATGTGAGCTCAGGGATCTAGGAGCTATGGAACATAGGAGTGGACATGCAGAGGACTTCACTCAAACCATGAAAGAGATTCAGGAGCAGGTAAAGAAGACAGTCATCGAGGCTACACAAAAGTTGAAGGATAAGGTAGATTTGTCAAGAAAGGATTTGCAATTTGCAGTAGGAGACTATATCATGGTCCACCTTAACAAATCCAGGTTGTAGAAGGGTACATCAACCAAACTACAGATGAAAAGAGTGGGACCATGCAAGGTATTAGCCAAGTATGGGAAGAATGCATACAAGGTGGAGTTACCTGCAGATTTGGGAATTTCACCAGTCTTCAATGTAGCTGATTTGATCAGATACAAGGGATCATTCAATGACATGGATTAGACCAGTAGGGAGATCTTCAAGGATGTAAGCAACATACCCTTACCTATTCAATACAAGATTTAGGTAGAAAGGATCTTGGAGTCCAAGGTGAAGAAATCTACAAGGCATAAAGTGTACATGGAGCATCTTGTCAAGTGGAAGAACAAACATGAATCTGAGGCTACATGGGTGGATGAAGCTCAGTTCAAGAAGCAGGGAATTGACCCATCTCTAATCTCTCCTCACATTCCTTTAAGTCTATGCAGAGGGGGAGAATGGTGCAGGAGCACCCCAAAGTGCATCTAGGAGAGTTAACTAGAAGGTCAAGAATTAACAATTTGTTTTAGCTCAAATGTAGCAAACTCCTTCCATTCTTTGTGTTTTTTCCTTAGAGGCATTTGAGGTCAGGTATTATGTTCATAAAGGTCATTTTGACCATCTGCTAGATTGGGGTTTGGCTACAAGGAGGAATTATGACCTTTGTAGACCTTCCTAGGTGTTAGTTTTCTTTAAAATCTTGCAAATAAGGCCTATTGGGAAAGCCACAAGCGGCCATGGAATAGTTAGGCTTGAGCTTAACTGATTTGGAAACCTTTATAAGGTGTGTCTCAACCTGTTGGAAGGTTGGAAGATTTTGTAAAATTGAAGGTTCATGAATACTAGTGTGGACAGTGAGAAGAATTGTATAATTTTCTATGTTATGCTTTGAATTTGTGTGATCAGGAGGAATCATGGCTCTGTAAATTGATGTAGCTTGTGGTGTAAACTGTGTTCTAAGTTTGTGTGGTAGAATTTAGGTTGTGTTATCAATTTGCAGGCGTTGTTTGTTTAGTTAATTTGTTTCTTTTAGGTTGCCGACCTGACAGTCAGTCTGTAAAGGATGGAGATCTAGTTACAATCCCACTGTACCTTGTGTACGGGCCTTGGGAATTGTGATTAGGCTCCATGTATATATATAGATTAGGATTAGGAGTGGTTAGGATTCAGGGAAGCATGGAAAAACTCTTCTCCTAGGCGAGCTTGACAGTGCCCGACTAGGAAAGACAGGAAGTGCAAAGCACTTAACTGGCAGGGGTGTCTATCTCTTGGCAATTCATGGTGTGGAGAGGGCAGGCGAATGCCTTGCCAAGGTTTAATAAGAAGGAGGAAGCCCCATCAACCTATTTGGTGAGGGAAAAACCTTAACAGTCTACAAGAAGACAAGGAAAAGACCCAAAAAGACCTAAGTTCTTGATCAGTTCCAGTTTGAGGAATTGTACGGGTAGATGGAGGTCAGAACCACTATATTCTTCAAATGAAAGACATGTAGAACAAGAAACCCAAGATTAAATTCAGTGTTCTTTGGTAACCTTGGAATATTAGTGTGTTTGCTCAGAGATAGAGACCTAATTGGGCTCTTGGGCTAGTAGCCTAATAAACCCTAACTGAGGGTTTGGTGGAAGGGAATTGTAAATGGAGTATGGTGGATTGTCAAGAACCCTAGGGAGATGGTTTGAAGCCTTTGGAATCATCTCTACACCCCTGCAAAGTTAAACTTTAGTTATTGGAGGATATTAGTCTTTAGGGAAGATTAAGGGCTAAGGAAGAGTAGAAGCATTGCACCAAGGGTGACTTGGTAGATTGGAATTGAGATGATAGTGGGGTTGGAAAGGTGAACCAGGGGAACCTAAGCAAGCATTAGGTCCTATAGGTTAAGGTGGTGGAGTGTGACACCACAAGGATCTTCCAAGGAAGACCCAGAGCATGGAATAGTGATTTTTCCATGCAACCCTACCCTATCATACTTCCTGCAACAAAATTCACACTCACACTATCCTCTACCCAACAAAGACTTTGGAAGATGCTCCACTTAGAAACCCTCTACCTATTCTCTCTTAGTGGAGGAAGTTATGTACTTTCTACCTAGCTTTATCTCCATTGGAGGAAAACCAACCACTTCAAACACAACTCAAATATCTATAGTTGTAAATGGAAACTGATTTTTATTTCACACAATAATCACTTCAAGATATTTTCCAAGAAGAAAACATGCTCTATTCAACTTCTTCATCAACCTTTATTTTCCTCAATGAGCCTCAAACCATGCTTTGATACCAAATGGTGTGGGCTGAATTCACGAGTCTTCTCAAATTGGTGAAATTCATAGTCAACCCCAAATTAAATTGATGATTTTATTTGTCAACAAAATTTCAATTCAACATCTCACAAAAAAATTCTCAATCTATCAAAATATTCTAGGAAAACAACTAAATTTACATTCAAACTTAATTGACTTCAAAATTTAATTACAACTTTATTTATTCTTTAATCTACAAACATTTAAACGATTACAATCTATAGATAATATAATTTATAAATTATTATTTTGTTTCCAATTATCAATTCCTCTAGTTCATATATCTAGCTTTGTATCCCTACCCTTCAATGTTCACTCCTCCATTAAATCCTCCTTCAATATGCACTTATAGTGAATAAAAAAATGTATTTAAATCATACTTCTCTCTTACTTGTAGCTTTCTTCCTAATTCTCCATCCAAACTACATTATTTATTTCCATTCATATGAGGTGTGGCTAGTTTTATCTTCATCTCTAATTGTTATTCCCCTTCATCATTTGACCTCCCTCTACATACCCATTGCTTTACTTACAGTTTCCAACTCTTCCCATCAATCCTAGCATGACCTGCTCACTTCTCTCTATCTGAATTTTTTTTTTAAATCTAAGTTGCCTTTTACAAGGCACAACCATTCTTGATTGTCCCCTCTACACCATTTCTTATTATTTATACCTTATATCCTCATTTAGAGGATGAACAACATTTATTTTTTCCTATATATTTAATTTATTTTTTATTTTCATTTTATTATTCCCTTGTGTGGCCCTCTCATCTTCTCCAATATGTATTATCTTCAAAATTTGGATTGTTTTCTACTTTCCATGGTGTGACCTATAGCTTGTTCCCCTACATAAATTTTCATATGTTATATTATTTTTTAAATCTTCCTCTTATTCCTTATGTGTTGATTTCTTTAGTCATAAATCACTCACACCGTAGGGGTGTGGCCTACTCTTGATGGGCCCAATTAATGGATAGATTTAATTTATTGAATTATATTTTGGTCACTTCATTTGCTAAGTTTCACAAACATTCTTAAGACATTATACATATTTTATATTCCTTTTATACACTTTGAAGAATACTTAAGTATGTGGAAATAGAAATATGATATATTGATATATGCTTGTATGAGTGCATGAATGTCCAATGAATTTAGTATGATTCTATGATTGAATTATGATTGCTAGTGATGTGGATGCCTTAGGGATGAACTAAGATCTTGCATCTAGAAGGACTCAACCCGCAACAATAAGTTTTCCAGCCTGCAACATAAGGAATATGGACAATTTCAGGTGAGAGATCAAAATAACCAAAGTGCAATATTTGTGCGATATTTACAGAAGAGAACGAAGGTGAACCATGAGTCACCATATCACACTCTTTTTCACCGAATAAGACTACTTGGAGGAGGAGTTTGTTCTTAGCGGGATTAATTTATGATGTGATTGTTCTTAGGAACATATCTCTATCATGACAGTCAACCGTTAGGCATAGAGTTCTAATTCACTTTCTCTAATCCCGTTTCATCATTATTGAACATTTCTATTATTAAGATCAAGTCCTCTCCCTATATTCTTGGTGAGAGTGGACAAATACTTTATGAGTTTGTTTTAAGTCCTAGAGGAATAAAAACTCTTCCTAGGCCTATATAGTGGGACCTATTGTCAAGTAGTAAATATAGCAATGTGACCATTTTAGTAGTTGTTAATCCATATGATGAGTTAGTTTTTATCTTTTACCAGTCACAACAATAGATATGTGCTATTAAGCAAAAATTATTCAACAAATTCTTGTTGGATTGTGTATAAGGGGGAAATCAAGGAAGATGATATGCAATCAAATTGAATGAATGGAAACTAATCTAAACAAATAAAACGCTATGATTCATGCCCACTACTCATGAAATGAAGTTTTAAACTATTGAAAACAAACAATGAAATCTTAAGAAATCATAACGAATTCAAAAACAAAGAAAACTTTACCATCCCATGTCAGAATGTGTTCGCGAAGATGTTGGGTTGTTTGTATCAATGTGAAGCCTCCATTGTGCATGCAAAAAGCTCCAAAGTCTTGTGTGTGTTGATTGAAGATGTGTGTAAAGCTTTGTCAAAATGTTGATTAAGATTTTTGCATTACTTCATCGTGCAAATGATGTTGATTCTCCGATCGTTTTTTAGAAGAAATGAGGTTGTTATATAGAATTTGTGTTTTGAATGAACACTCAAGATTACGTAGTAGAATATCCTGATCAATGGTTCAAAACCATTGAGAGAATTTAGATGGGAATAATCAGTGTATTTTGATTACGTAATCTATGTGATTGAAACAATCATTTTGAGTGTTTAGTTGGATTGAGGAAATAGATTGAATAATCTGTCGAATTGAAGAATATATTGATTTGTCAGGAAATAGATGGATCATTCAGAGAATAGAGTGAGCAATCAGGGGATCATAATTTTCTCAATCATGACAGTGGGTGGGGATAATTAATTAATTGATTTAATTAATTAATCTTTTTGGAGTTGAACGTGCAAATCAAGTTTGACTTTTGCAAACAAAGTTGTATTTGTTTGATTTGACCTTTTGGATGATGTTTTGAATAATTTATTCAATTATTCATGTTTAGGAGAAAGTGACATAGTTAAATTATTATCTTTTAATAATTTAATTGACTTAGGTGAATAAGGTGAATTAGCGACATAATTAAATAATTGATGTTATTTAGTTAATCAGGAGGAATAAAGTTAGATTAGGACTTTATAAAATAAATGAAATTTATTTAATTGGTCAAAAATAATGCAAATGTGAATTAATTAAATAATGTAATATTATTCAATTAATAGAAGAAATTAGGGTTTTTGATGCTATTGATGTGAAATATAGTGATATTCGATGATAATGATGTTGATGATGAGAAAATGTCATTTAGGGTGTGCGATAAATGTTAGGTCAATTTTACATGTCTACATTTTGTCCCTCTTTGAGATAAAGTATTGGTTGCTTTGTTTCAAAGATTTTGATGTTAAGATCAAGATTTGAAATTTTTTATGTGCCCCAACAGTTAGTGGAATGATGGTATGATGCTAGGTTGCCCCCTCAAGAGGTTGGCCAAAAATATCAATTTTGAGGTCGAGTTCACGATACTATTCCATTTCATTTCTAATGGGTAGACAAAAAATTAAGCCTATAGGTCCCTTGATGAAAATTCATATGTTCTCGAGAGCTCCTAATTTTAACCTAGGAATGTTTCGTAGGTAGAAAATTAGGGATTTGGGGGTTAAAATAAGTAATTAGGGTTCAAATTACCTCATTTGCACTTTAAGCCTATAGAAAATTCTTGCCTCTAGATTTCATGATTTGTCAATTGTCGATGAGCTATGGCAAGGATTTGAGGAGCCCCACATCACGCAAATGCGGTTCACAAGTTAGGATGGCTTGTAGGCGTTGATGCCCCATCATGTACCCTTTCGTTTTACGTTTTCAACTTTTTGTGTTTGCATAATTAATGGCTGAAGTCAAAGTAGTCAAATGTGTTAGCTTTAGGAATTTTTCGCTTTTGCATCATTTTTATTACTTTTGATGTTTATTATTGGTTCGCTTTTGAATTTTTCGCTTGCACCTGCTCAAAATGTGTGCATTTGACATACATTTTCACTTTTTCTTTTTGCCCTCGCCCAAATTTTTTGCTTATGATTTTTTGTCTTCGTTTTGTTCGCTTTCGTGATAAAGTTTCACTTTTGATATACATATGCACTTTTGAAATTTTTTCTATTGCCTTTATTTTTTTCTTTTGATAACAAATTTATCGCTTTTGCCTATCTTTAACGCTTTTACAAAAAAATATGTTCGTTTTTTACAAAAAGGTTTCGCTTTTAACTATTTTGGAATTTTAAGTCAATTTGTTTTCCATTTGAGATGTGTTTTGCATTTTCATAGAAAATCCTTAACATCATGGGTTGAATGGTCACAGGTGGTTCTTAATCCGCTCAAGTCGAGGGTGATCCCACAATAGTGGTTTACAATTTTTGGCCAAACTGGACATTGCAATTATTATTTTTAACTAAATCTTCATATTTGGGCACCTATAGTGGCTAAACCGTGAGGAATTTGAAGATGATGAAAACTAGAGTCTCATCACATTTTGTCTGTAGATTCTAAAAATAGTTTTTTAAAAAATTTTGGAATCATATTGTACTTTTTTTTCCATCTCCCACGAAATCTGGTTTTTTTCAGAAAACAACATTTTTAAAAAGTGACCCTCACTGTATACAACATAACTTTTTTTGTATAAAGGATAAAATTATAATTTTTTCAAATTTAGATTTGTAACTATGATATCTAGCACTTGCATTTGGTCTCATAGTTTTTTATTGAATATTTTTTCCTTAATCAAGTGTCGAAGTCAAACCAATTGCAATTTAGACATAGGCGGACTGTATACAACATAACTTTTTATGTATGTATCAAATTTTTTTTTTTTTTAATGGATCAAGGACATCAATACCTAGCCTCAGCGTATTTAAAAAAAAATTATTTTGATAATCTGCTATTTTTCCACATGTGCAAAACAGAGAGCTTGACTTTCGGTGAAAAACCTATGTTTAATAAAACTAAAAAAACACATACATAATAAAACCAAAACATATTAAAATTTAATTCATTGGATAGCTCGTTCTGAGGACTACCATCTTCCAGTTGGGTTTGTGAAGTCACCTCCATTTTCATCCTCAACTCGAGCTTTGAAGGGAAGAATTCTGCTAATTTTTGGTGGAAGAGGGGGGGAAGGGCATAAAAGGGGGGTTCGAGCAAACCCCCCTTCGCTCGAAAGGGTAAAGGTGGGTTCGTTCAAAGCGAACCCCCCTTTTTTTTGAATTTCCCATAAGGGAACATGGCATCACAGGGTTCGAGCAAACCCACCATGCAAAAGGGGGTTCGCTCGAACTAGGGGTTCGACCGAACCCCTGTTTTGGGTTCGTGCGAACCCCCTAGTTCGAACGAACCCTTTAAAACATGAAATTTTCAATGTGTGAGAATTTTCTCAAATTTCCTTCCTCATAAAAATTGTACACCACTATTATGGGTTTACCCTCGAGGGAACGACGACCACGTGACCTATTTGATTTGATCACTGGGTTCTGGGAGCTAGAGTGAGATGTGTTAGATGATGTTGGATTGTGACAAATTTTATATATTCCGACCATCCGATGTCATAGAGAGATGATGACTGCTCTTGTGGAGAGGTGGCACTTAGAGACCTCATGCTTTCATTTACCTGCTTGGGAGGCCACCATCACACTGGAGGATGTGTGGAGGATCCATCGTATACCTATTCACAAAGAGCTTGTGACATATTTTGTTTGATGGGATACCCATGCCATGTGTCGAGTACTTAGTGTGAGACATCTCAAGGTTCATGAGGAAGAGATAGACTTATCAAATTTTATGGGCAGTGTTGATCTTGTTTCCTTGGTTCTTTGTGGTTTGGTTATGGGTCTCATCATTCTTGATAGGCAAGGCAGACAGTTTCTTGTTGGTTGGGGTGTGTGCATTGAGCAGATGTTTGAGCAAAACACTAGATATGCGTGGGGCATGTGTCTCCTTGCCTGCTTGTACAAATATATGCACGAGGTTTCATATTGTAGAGGGAGATCTATTTATGTTGGTGTCTCTCTATTGCATGTATGGGCCTAGGAGCACATCCTAGTTGCTCGACCTAATGGTATTTTAGATCGAACTTCGGGGGATCCATATTCTTATCATTATGGTGATTTTCTTCATTATACTTGACTTGGACAACTTCCCTACTAGCACCATGTTTTTGATGATGTCAGGTTTTGTATGGAGACCATATTTGGATTACAAGGCATGGCCTGACAACTAGGAGCAATTAATATTTTGCATAGAATTGGTGGCTCATTGGTCGCGTTCACTCTTTACTCGAGAGATATCTACCTGATAGGGTTTACCATCAATTTGGAGAGAGACAAGGTTGTTTCCTAGATGTTTATGAGGCTTGTTTTGTTCGGACTACCAAAGAGGTTCATGTCTAGGGTTTACAGGTTGATCGCGATGAAGCTATGGAAAATTTTAAAGCTCTTTCCCCATTCGGGTGGGGTTGGCCAGTTCATTTAGCAGATCCTGGGACCACCCCTGATTTTGATCGGTGGTGGGTATGACATATTCCATTGAGATTTACAGATCATGTCAGCATTCCTGCAGTAGGTAGAGCTGGCATTACTGGTCACTGAGGGGAGAGGCAACATGTTGAAATTGTTGTAAAGCAGCTTACTAGAGCCTGACGGAATGGTGGACAAGACGATCTGGATGATCTGATGCAGCAGGATCAAGGACAAGTTCCAGGTCCTCCACCACCACTTAGAGATGGATCAATACAATTAGCATAGATGACAACCATGAGGGACGCAAAGGTAGTGCGATGACAGGCCACAGAGGGTTAGGTTGCTACTGTGATAGTGGAGAGGGATTGCTTGAGGGTAGAGTGAAACAGTGAGAGTGAGCGACATCATGTTATAGAGGCCTAGGTATAGGTGATTACGGTTGAGAGATACTCTTAGAGAAGAGTGTGATGCCCTTGGTGCAGAACGTGATCAATTGTTACAAAGGGTCCTATACTATTAGACTCTCTATGATGCCTTCATTTATAGAGCTCAGCAGTAGCCATGCTTTGGAGAGTTGAGAACTGCTACGGGTGTTGTGTCAGGTGGGAATTCTATTAGATAGCCTGATTCATAGGATTCTCCTCACCCTAGCCAGGATCCTTAGAGTTCTTCTTCTCCAATAGAACAACAACATTATTGTTCTTGATCATTATGATGTTCATTGTTTCAAATACATTATTGTAGACATGATTTTGTATATATATTCATCGGCCTAGATGAGGCCTCGTACATGTGCATTTTTCTGTATTATCCTATCACACATGTTTCATTGATGATGCACCATGACATTCTCATTTTTTATGATGATATATATGAGATATGAATACTTTGATTTGGCTTCATTATGTGTTTATGTGATAACTATGGATGATGATATATGATTTATACATGCTTTTGTACTTTTTTGATGTATGCATATGATGTGGATGGATGAATGCTCAATATATCATTATGATATATGATGTTTTATTATGTATATGATGCTTTATTATCATCATGATATGTATTGATGACATTGTGGATGCAAGATGGATATGGAACCAATAATATTGTTATGCAAGATGAATGCTTGTTAGTTAGAAGAAATATTGAATGATGAATAGAAATTTGTTGTTAGTTACTGATGAGTTGTTTTTTCTTTGCATAAAGACTTCACATATTTAACAATCCTTTCTGATGTAGCAAACAAATACGATGCACCAAGGTATTAATAACCAAAGTGACTTTGTATCTATTGCATGGAATTTGACTCGACATACAAAGAATATTCTTGCTCATACCAGACATACAAAAATGTTGTTTAAAATATATGGTTAGATTGTGTTTAAATTTTTGTAGACCAGTTACACAAAGAGGTATAAAATGCCTAACATGTAACCGCTACATGAATTGTCTTAAAAAAACCTCCATACCCTCAATAAAGCAAGTATTCGTCGTGGTAGAATCACAAAAATATCTTACAAACAACAAACCAAAATGACACACAATTTCCCCCATTCCTTCTTCTCTAAATCCTTATGGACATCCTCGAGAGATCCTAGGAATGAGTCAATAAAATAAATCATAAAGATAAGACTATAAAAAGATAAAATAATGTTGCAGTATCACTTGCCATATCTATTTTGAGGTTTCGGGCTATTATCTGTTGTTGATCATGTCTATTATAGGAACAAATCCATTAAGGCATATCTCAGGATGTTGTTGGTGAATTGTCAAAAGATAGTTAGTTGACACTTTGTCACTATTTTTGTCTATTTTTAATCAAAGCATTGTGATTATTTACTTGAAAGTTCCATCTTTTGGTGTTTGCTCTATTTGTTTGTCTATTTTATCAAAGGGTGAAGATAATGATTTGTTTATTGTGAATGAAATTTTTATCGCGGATTATGATGATGGAGTTAGGATCTTTTTTATTTTTTGTGTTTTATGATGTTTTTGTTGTTTTTAGGGGACTAACCTAGAGCCTTAGGGGCTCATCAAAGATAATCCTTGCCTACGTTGTACACACAAAGGCTCGTAGTTCGCTTGGTTTGATATGAACATGTTTTTGATCTTTTTTGTTTTGTGAATGTTTTTGGATTTTTATTTTTTTTACTAAGTTGAAATAAAACATGATAGACACCTAAGGGGACTGACCTATGGCCTCAAGGCCTGATAAGCATTACCTATGTTGTACACGCAAAGACCATGTAGTTCGACGGGGTTGAATCAAAGCATAACATGCTTTTGGGATTTTTTACAACATTGATAACTTGGATTGATATTCCACTTCTATTTGTAGAGGATATGTTGTGGAAAATCTACTTGAACTAGTCGTGAGATTCAAGCAAATATTGATATCTTATACTTCTGAGTGAAGGAATAATCCAAAGTTGTTGTTTTGACTTTGATTTTTTTTGGATGTTTTTTATTTTGTTGTATTCTAGATGTTTTTTTAATTTTTGATAGTTTTGACCATGATGGGACGCTCAAGGATCTAATCCATGATCAGTTTCGAGAAGTTTCCCCCAGTTCGAGACAAGACTACCTTCTCTAGGAGGGACAAATGTAGATGGTGTAACAAGATTCAATACTAATTTAGTTATCAAGCCATGGTTGGACACATGTTTTATTATGGTACGAATGGGTGGATGCTCTGAATAATGCTGATAGATAATGACACAATTTTTATTCAAACGTAGCACCTGTTTGCCAAGTTTTCACTATGGTACCTATTCTAGAAGCACCATAAAGTGGTTTTCACAAAAAGAGAGTTTTATTTCTCTTTACTGTTTTTCTTGCTTTTTTATTTTTTTGGTTTGTTATCTTTTAGATTTTTTGGATTTTTACTCTTTTGCTCAGGGTTGTAAAATGCCTTGAAGGTTAGCCTGGTAGTGAATTGGTGGTACACCTTGTTGTTGGCATGAATTATTGATTAGGAAGGGGACCATGTGGCACACCTTGTTGTTAGGAAGAACTATTTTGAAGGTTACCCTAATAGTGCATTGGCGGTACAACTTGTTGATGGGATGAATTGGGAAGGGTATCCTATGGCACACCTTGTTGTTGGGGTGATTTTTTTTTAAGGTTACCTTGATAATGCATTGGTAGGAAACCTTGTTGATGGGATGAAATGGGAAGGGTACCCTATGGCAGACCTTGTTGTTGGGATGAATTGGGAAGGGTACTCTGTGGCACACCTTGTTGTTGGTATTGTGGATTGGGAAGGGTACCATGTGGCACACCTTGTTGTTGGGACAAACTATTTTGAAGGTTACCTTGGTAGTGCGCTGGTGGTATACCTTATTGTTGGGACCATGTCTAGATCACACTTTGAGTTAGAAGACATAGATCAAGTTTTTATTCTAAAGCAAGATGTAAGTACTTTCCCCTAGTGTCTAGCAATGTAGGTGATGGGTTATCTTGTGATAGGATAACATGTTTGGATAGAGTATCCCCTTTTAGACAATTCCTCATGGCTCAGATAATATTGGATAGGATAGGATCAATGATAGTGACCCATGTCAAGATGTTTTCCATAAGCAAGTGTAAGGTGTACACCAAACATTTGTCGAGATCAAGGTAAGTTGGATTTGGATAAAAATGGATTAGGTTTGTTATGGATAAGCCGAGATGCTTCCACCTGAAATGGTGCAAGTAGATGCTTGATTATACACATGATGTCTATTTGCTAAATTTTCATCACGGTACTTGTCCAAAGTGTCACCATAGTGGTTTTCATTGGAGGACGATTTTTCTCTTGACTTTTTTCTTGCTTCTTTTCTTGATTTTATTATTATTATTTTTTGATGTCACACAAGACGCCTGTTTACCAGGTTCATCATGGTGACAATTTTTTCTCATGTTGAACCACTTGATGGTGATAATGTAGATATTGGTGGTGCTAGAGTTGTCGTTGTCATGACATGCCAATGATATCTTTCTTGGAGGAGTTGTTTTGCTAAAATATGGGCACTTTAGTGTAACCTTTGGAAATTCTTGTCTTCTTTGTCGATATTGGAGTTAACCTTACCTTGATTCGCACATCATGATAGAGTGCCCTTAGAATCCTTATGATAAAGAGTTACTAACAATGAATGGTCAATGTGAGGGTTTGATATCATGGATGGTTAAATGCGTTGAGGGATATGATATTTAGATGGATTGGTCGACAGTTTGGAACCTTTTTTTTTCCAAACTTGGGATGATGAGCAACGATGGGTGGATATGGAGATTCAATTGGGACCAACGTCTTGATATACCTTGTAGGTTTCTATTGAAGCTTTCTTTTGCATCGATGGACATCTTTGATGGATGAACTTCCCTTTTTTATTTTTCCCCATAGTTTCTTTGACTAATGGAGTTTGATAGGGATAATTTTCTTTCTTTTTCTTTTGTATCTATTTGAACTTTTCTTGTCCATTTTGTTTTCCTATTTTTTTTGCTTTAATGACTTGTTTCGTTCTTAGATATAGCTTTTTCTGTTGTTATTGGTCCCAATCAGAGGGTCAAAATATGTGTGGATGGTGATTCATGGCATGGCTAGTTGTAGCATTAGTAGTGGTTTCATCATAAGGACTCTTCGTGCTTTCTCTGTTGATGTTTGCATTAGATAAATTTGCCCCCAGTATTATAGAGGTATCACTGATATATTTAGATTCTTTAATTGTTGAATAACCAAGACATTGATGCTTAGGATTTTCAATAATCTACACTGGTGCTAGGATACCCTATTCATGTAGGCCTAATCCTCTACCTTTATAATGCATCCGTTGAATTTTTTTATTTGCAACAGGATATAATTTACCTTGGAAACAAGGTGTTAATCCATCTCTGCTCTATTGTGGATCTTCAAAGGTGATAGCTTCTTCAATGGTAGGATCCTTAATATGTGGGATAATTTCCTGATTGATATCTTCAACTTGATCTTGTGAAATATCAAATTTTGATGGCCCTTCAAAATATATCGGTGCTTCTTTGACTATTGTATATCCAATGCTCAGCTGCTTAGGGTTATCAGTTATCTTTGTTGATTTTAAGATACTATGCTCCATATTTTCATACTTGATGTCTTCAATCTACTTGGAGGATGTTTCTAATTTTAATGATTCTTCTTGATCAATTTCTGATATGTCTATATATTTCGCTATGCTATGATCATGTGTAAAGATGTTAAGAGTAGGTGACTCTTGTTCCTTGGTAATGACATCAAGAGTATGAGACTCTTGTCTTGGATGAATATAATCTACATGTCCACTAGGAGTAGGCATCTCATGGGTAGATGTATGCATGCTTGGTATATGGATTTGTTCTTCTTTTAGAAAACCTTGGATATCTTGGAAGATATCCACCAAGTCATTATAATATTTTGATGGTGGGGTTTCTTGATCTTGAATTTGTGTGGTATTATCTTCAATATGCTTTGGTTCACATTCTTAACATGGATCAATTTCAAATAAGGGATTTCTTGTAAAGAATCCTTGGATTTCCTCAAAATGTGGACATATGGGTGATAGCTCTTGGCTTAGATTTTATGTATTGGGTATATGTGTTGGATTAAGAGTCTCTTGATCATCAATATGTACTATCATGAGGTTGGATGATGTCAATATATCTTGGACTGGGTCATTGCTAGAATTGGGTGATTGAGTTTGATCATGCTTGGGATTAAATTCTTGATGTATTTCCTCTTGTTCATTGGATGATGTAGAGATATTGTCAATGTGATAAGTGATAGATAGCTCTTAATCGTTGTTTTCAACTTTTGAGGTTGAGATATTGTCAGTGTTCTTATTAGTGTTTGAACCTTGAATTTTGTTTCCATTACCTATTTCTCCTTGATCAATTTTGGTCTTGGATGATTCTTTTGAGTGTAATACATTTTGATGCATCATGACCTTTTACTCCATGGTATTTACAATAGGTCTTCTAATCGTACCATGGGAATTTGATGGTAGATTCACCACTTCGTGATGATTTTAGAAGTGTGATGAGTTTGGCATTGACTAATTTATTTAACACACCCTTAATTGGCTCCCCTAAAGGAGTGTATTTACATTTAGTAGTGTGGTTGGATTGTGAGGCTTGTTGTGGTGAAGATGATTGTTGTATTTGAGATGAATTTTCTTATTGATTTTGAGATTGATGGTCTTCATGATGTTGTGGTTAATGATTTTGATGTAGATATTACTAATTTGGGGGTTGATATTGTTGTTTGATTTGATTTTGGTGTTCGGTGATCTGATTTTGATTTTGTGACCATTGATGTTGTTGATTCACTTGATTTTATGGAAATAGACTTTGTTATTGATATGAATCAATATTTTGATGATATTGGAAGTATTGTTGATGTGGATATTGAGGTGTTTGTGGAATGATGTTTGTCTATTGTTGATATGCAATGTCTTGACGTTGAACATGGTGTTGGCGATACATCATATTTTGATTTCGTTCAAGTTCTTCAATCTTTTTCTCAAGATCATTTAGGGAAATTTGATGTTCTAGACTTAGTCCTTGATGGTGATTTTGAAACCCTTGATAAGAGTGATTTTGATATGGATGAGGATTTTGACTGAAATCAACCATGTGACAAGATTGCTCCAGAACCTTGATTAGGGGAATCCATAGCTGATATATCTTTGACATTTGCGACATAAGATGTCTCCATGGGTGTATAGAGTAGAACTAGATTTGGGTAATAGATTGACATGTTTTATGGATGTTATGGTTGCAGGTTTGGGATGTTTTGATTCTCAAGACCCTAAGATTATGAGTGATGTTTTGAAGGACGACACTAATCTTTTGGATGCAAATGTGGTACAATACTTGGATTGATATTTCAACTTCATTTTTGGAGGATATGTTGTTGCTTCTACTTGCACTAGCTATGAGGTGACAAGTAAAGGTTGAGGTTCAATATCCTAACAATAGTTATAGCAAGTGGAATGATCCAACAATATTGTGTTTTTATAAGTATCCTAAAACTAGGTTTTTTTAATGTGTTGATTTGGTGAATGTTTTGGAAATGATGCTAACTTTTGGGATTGAAAATGTTGAAAAACTTGGACTAATATTTCACTTCTTTTTCTAGAGAATATGTTGTGGGAAATTTACTTGAACTAGCCTTGAGGTTCAAGAAAATAATGATATCTTAGAATTTTGAGTGAAGGAATGATCCAAGTTATTTTTTTTTATTTTGAATCCTAAAGCTAGGTTGAAGTGTTTTTATTTCGTAAATGGATGTTGGACTAATGTGGATTTATGAATTGTTTTGGGGAGTCTAACTGTTTCATTTTATAACTAGTTTTGGATTGGTTATCTGATTTTCACTAGAAAACATAGTAAAAGCGGTAGGTTTGAAGCAAAAGTGGCTGGAAAAGTCAACTATGGCTAGATTATGGTAAAGTGTGACCAAATCATAAAAACAAATGCGGTAAGATTTTTCAAGTGTGACCTCTATATCAAATTTTCTAACTGGTGATTTGTACAAGAAAAAGAAAAAAAATTGGTCAAAAGTGGTAGGTTTGTAGTCAATTGTGTTTCAAAAAATTAATCAATTGCGGTAATACTAGGAGCAACTATGGTAGTTTTAGAGAAAGTGCGTTCAAATTTTACAAAAGCGTCCTATTTTTACCAGTGATAGTTACAAGGTAGAGAGAAAATGCACTATGTTTTTGGAAAGTACAGACAGTTCTTGGTCAGGTGTGATAGAAACAATAGCTGAAGTGGTATTCTGTCTAGATTTATTTTCTAGTTTTTGAGTTTTGGCAGCAACATTGGATAAATTTGCAGTTTTGAAGGTTTTACTTGATTTGATTTGAGATTTTGGCAAGTGATATCACAACACAACAATCAAAACTTTTGTACCCTAAAAATTTGTACAACTTTAAGCACATTTCTTTCCACAAAATCTTAATGTTCATGGAAGTTGAAATGCTAAAGTTATAGTTCCCAATGTTTACTTTTTCCTTAATGTGACTTGAAATGTGAGCCTAAACATTCAAAAAGCTTCAAAGATATTTGTCTAAGATATCTTTTAGGGAGCACAAACATAGGGCTCTTTTCAAATTATTTGCACTAAATTCAAAGGATTTGATGTTTAAGAACCATGTTAAATGCTTGTCTTGATGTGTTCATTTTAATTCAAGCACAATGTTTGATGTTTCAAAGGTACTAAAAAGATTTAGAAATTTCGTGAAGACAATTTACACCCTAGGGATAGACACTTCCTTTTAGGTGGGCTTACCTCATGCCCCGAAGGGATGATTTTACATGCAACGAATGGAGAGTGTTTTAAGTTCAACCATAAGTCGGACTTGGTAAGTAACTTCTCAGAATCAAATTTTTGATGCACCACTTCAAAGAATGATTTTGGTTGAAAAGGGGTAGCTTCTACAACATTGGTTCTTATTCATGTTTTGAGAGTTTTTTATTGGTGTTTATATATGTGGTAATAAACTCAATTAAGAGGCCTCCCAGCCCTTGTAGGTTTTTATGTATCTCACGAATACTAGGAGAGACTTTCATCGGTATAGAACATCTACACCAAGTGGTTGATGACTTTCGTCACACCCATAGTTATTTATATAGCGGACCAAAACAAAAGTTTCGCTTGGGTCATTCCCTCTCACAAATTGAGAGGCAAAACCTCTAAAGGTATGCGTTAAAATGTAAACAAAGTTGGAAACTCAAGATTCTTTTCATCACCCAAGATCACCAAAAAAGAATGATGGGAGAGGATAGACACCTAGTTTTCCAAACATGAAATACATAGTATACACTTCATCTCAATGTTCTTTTGAAGTTCAAAAAAATGAAAAAAATAATAATAATAAAGTAAAACGAAAATAAAAGTGTGTACAAGATAGCAATTTTGTTCTTTTTTGCGTGTACCAAAATGAAATATTCTAGATTTCAGACAAAGAGATAGAAATGTGCAAGAAAAGAATTTGATTTGTTCATTTTAAGCACCAACCAAAGTGTTTTCTAAAGCCTTGTCTTAATGGTCAACAAAATAAAATCGTGCATTCATCAACAAAATTTAAAGTGTCTGGTTATTCATTTTAATAAGCACCAAAATTGAAGTGTGCTTCTAAACTATGAAAACTTTGGAAAAGCTTATTTTTAGAGCACCAAATTGAAATGTTCGTTTGTGGGTTCAATTCTTAAGCACCAAATTAATTTTTTTCCTAAACTATGAAAGCTTTGGGAAAAGTTCATTTTTAGATGCACCAAAATTGAAGTGTTTTGTTTGTGGGGTTCCTTTTAATAGCACCAATTGAGAGCATTTGTTAAACTAGAAAGCTTTGAAAAGTTTGTTTTAGAACACTAATTTGAAATTTTACTAAGCTAGAAAGCTTTGAAAAGTTCATTTTAAAGCACCAATTGAAACTTTGATAAGCTAGAAAGCTTTGTTTTAGAGCACCAATTGATTTGAAATTTTGCTAAGCTAGAAAGCTTTGAAAAGTTCGTTTTAGAGCACCAAATTGAAATGTTCGTTTGTGGGTTCAATTCATAAGCACTAGATTTAAAGTTTTCTAACTATGAAAGCTTTGAAAAATTAAAAGCATCGATCGTTCACCTTCTTTGCAATAAACATGCTAATTGTTCTTGGATAAACACATACCATACTTCTGCAAATCCCACATAAACAACATTAGCACCTATCAAACATCCAAACCAAATGACTGTTAGTGTTAGAAATTGAAAGCGTGACTTGCAGATTTCAGATAAAAATTTTGACAGAGCAAAAGCAATTTTTTTTAGCAAAAGCGACCCTGTCAGAAGCAAGTGCGGTTGAAAAAGTCAAGTGCGGGTTCTATGTTTTAAGTAGAAGTTGCTAAAAAAATCAAGTGCACCCCTTTTATATTGGAAAAAGGGAAAAAAATATCAAAAGTGGCCAGAAAAGAGTCAAGTGCGGTAGAAACGTGAATTCAACCATGAAAAATTCCTATAGCCTATGCGTGAAATTTTTTCTAGTGCATTTCCGAAACCTTTAACTTCAAAATTTTCTCATAAAATGAAGTGTTAAGGATTGTGGTCCCATCGGGTGTGGAAAAATGTGTAAGGGGGAAATCGAGGAAGATGTTATGCAATCAAATTGAATGAATGAAAACTAATCTAAACAAACAAAATGCTACGATTCATGCCCATTACTCATGAAATGAAGTTTTCAGCTATTGAAAACAAACAATGAAAGCTTAAGAAATCATAACAAATTCAAAAACAAAGAAAACTTTATGATCCCATGTTGGAGTGTGTTCGCGAAGATTTTGGGTTGTTTGTATCAATGCGAAACCTCCATTGTGCATGCAAAAATATCCAAAGTCTTGCATGCGTTGATCGAAGATATGGGTAAAGCTTTGTCAAAAGGTTGATTAAGATTTTTGTATTACTTCATCATGCAAATGATGTTGATTCTCTGATCATTTTTGAGAAGAAATGTGGTTGTTATATAGAATTTGTGTTTTGAAATGAACTCTCAAGATCGCGTAGTAGAATATCCTGATCAACAATTCAAAACTGTTGAGAAAATTTAGATGGGAATAATTAGTGTATTTTGATTACATAATCGGTGTGATTGAAGAAATCATTTTGAGTGTTTAGTGGGATTGAGAAAATAGATTGAATAATCTATGGAATTGAAGGATAGATTGATCTGTCAAGAAATATATGGATCAGTCATAGAATAGAGTGAGCAATCGGAGGATAGTAATTTGCTCAATCATGAAAGTGGGTGTGAATTATTAATTAATTAATCTTTTTGGAGTTGAACATGCAAATCAAGTTTGACTTTTGCAAACAAAGTTCTATTTATTTGATTTGACCTTTTGGATGATGTTTTGAATAATTTATTCAATTACTCATGTTTAGGGGAAAGTGACATAGTTAAACTATTATCTTTTAATAATTTAATCAACTTAAGGGAATAAGGTGAATTAACGACATAATTAAATAATTGATGTTATTTAATTAATCGGGAGGAATAAAGTTAGATTAGGACTTTATAAAATAAATGAAATTTATTTAATTGGTCGAAAATGATGCAAATGTGAATTAATTGAATAATGCAATATTATTCAATTAATAGAATAAATTAAGGTTTTTGATGCTATTGATGTGAAATGCAGTGATATTTGATGATAATGACGTCGATGATGAGAAAATGTCATTTAGAGTGTGTGATAAGTGTTAGGTTAATTTTACATGTTTATAGATTGTGTAAGAGTTCAATGTTCATATGCAATAAAAGGAATTAGTTCAATGTCATGAATTGTTGATTAAATAGTACATATTTGACATCTTCTATGGGTGTAACAACTTAAGCAAGGGCCACTTGAGGTACTACTAACCCACTTCATTTCCTTTTGTTACATTAAATATTGCATTGTTAAAATTAATTAAGTAGTTTTCAAATTTATACATGCATTGAATTCATGAATGTGATTCCATAGTTTTGGATTGAACTCTATAGCTTCATATTGGTTTCATTCTTCAGAGGAATTAGTTAGTTACAGTTCACTTTTATTATTTAGAATCTTAAGAGATAGGTACCCATAGCATAGGTGACAACTTATATTTATTTTCCCCTATTTTATGAATCAACAAGTATTTTATTTTCCAACCTTTGCAATATTTTATACATGTGTGATTACCTATAATCAACTGATATAGTATGTGCCTAGGATCCATGAATGCACATATTATACCAACACTATCTAAAGCTTATGAGTCCCTGGTTGATAATTAAATGTAGCCTCTTGTGAAAAATTAACTGTTTAGTTAGAAATCCACCCTCTGAGTAGTGTGCCTACTTAGTAGCACCAAGTTAATTAGACATTATAGAGGCTCTAGCTCTATGACTCTCCTCCTAATTTTATGAATCATGTGTGGGGTCATTTTACTTGGATTATTTCCCCCCCCCCTTTTACAATATCTCTCTTCTCCATATTTTTGCTTCTTTTTCACTTGTTAACTACCTCCTCTCCTTCCTATTGTAGCTTATTCATCTTCTCCCATTAGCCAACATATAATTTATTATATTAATTATTTATTTTTTCAAATTTTATTTTGTTTGACTCATACTCCTCTTTTGGGTGTTGAACAATAAAACTTAAACTACTTTCAAAATATTTCAACCTCTGTCATTCCCCTACCATTGATATTTTTTATATCCTCTTCTCAATCATTGATCCTTCAAGATGTTTGGAGAATTAATTTTTTAACATTTCCATATTCGATCAAACAATTATCTAATCTCACAAAAAATCAGTCAATAAGAAAAATGTACAAGTACTTCATTCTATTGGCTTGATGTGTAGTCGACCTCCAAGAACAAGATGAAATTTATTTCAACAAACATTGAACTTCAAATGCAAATCAAAATATATATTGCTACACTGCATTTTGTTAACCAATGATAAAATGTCAATTGAACTTTGTCAAAATTGACCATCAAAACCAAATTAAATGACAACCCAAAAATGTAAATTGAACCAAATCAAATAAACCAAACTAAAATAGTTTTTGGTTGATGTTGATTGCTAATTTTCTCAGAATGCTCCTGCATCACCTTTATAGTGCAAAACAAAACAAGGGAGAATCCTTTTTTTCATTTTTACAAAGATGGAGAAATTTGGCAAGCAATAAAGTGAGGAAAACAACCCTCCCTCACAACTCACAACAACATCTAATTCAATTCAGAAAATGATTGGCAATGTCACAAAAACATGCAAGCAAAGACTTAAGCTTCTCATTCAAATTAACCAAATCTAAAATTACATTTTATTTGTAACCATATGGAATGATTAAATCCATTATAAATTGAAACAAAATTTTATAAGAGAACAAATATCAAATCCAAAATGTTCTCCTTCAAACTATCTTCTTGCACAAGCTTCTAGCTTCTACAACCCGCAACCTTCAACTAGAAACCATTGTTGCAAAAAACCTCTATATCACCAATCCATTTTCTATTGGAAAACCTCTTCAAACTTGCAATAAAATTTCCTTCTCCAACCTCTCCAAGAGAAGCCACACCTCCTCTTCTCTTCCAAAAATCTAGAAAATGACAATCTCTCAAAATTGTCAAGTCTCTCCCTTCAACAAATAAACCACAAACTCCTTTTTCTATCACTCCCATCTACCACACCCAACATGGAAAATCATCTTAAATATATTAAAAGAAAATATTAAATGCTCAAAGAGCATCTTCAAATCCACTTCTTGGAAATTTCCAAGTTTAGGTGACAACTTGGGTTCCCACTCCTAAAAAATAAGGACCCAAATCAGAAAAAGATAATCACTCAATATGGGTGCCCAAATTCTCCATTTCTACATTTTAGGAACATTAATGAGTCGTCATAAGTTGCAACTCCCAAAAATCCATGCTATGATTTTCCCTCCTGAATTTCAAATTTGGAAACTACACTCTTTACCATGTTCCATTACACCAGTTGCACAATAATTAAGCCAATTTATTTAGTAAATATTTTTGGCTTAATATTGCAATCTTATTCAACAAAATATTATTAAAATCAAATCAACATAATTTTTTTTTATTGATGCAAGATTGGTATTCAACCATTGGATGCTCTTGCATCAACAAGTAAGCGTCCTTGTTTTGTACTTGAAAAAAACTTATCCCCATAGTTACCAAAAACCTAAACCACGAATTGGCCTTTCACCTTCAAATTCAAGGTGGTAATACATTTGGAGAATTCATTGAAAGAGGAATTTACATTGAAATATCTCTCATTTCTAAGATTATTGTGAATTTTTTTTAAGATCATAAGGATAACCCTTCAACATCTAAAGACAAGCCTAGAATTTGGACCAAAAACAAGAACATTGTCATTGATGGAGTGGTAGATGCAAAAACAGTTCAAATTGTTCAACCTACTCTACAATTGGTAGAAAAAAACCCTTAAATTAATCAAGGTGGTAGAAGACCACCTGAGAAAAACAATGCTCCTAAAATGCAATACACTCCTTTAGGGGAGTCACTTGAGTCCACATTAAAAAAATTGATCCAAGCTAAAATTATCACCTTACCCAAAGTGAGAAATCAAGAACCAAAAAATAAACCTCCATGGTACAAAGAGAATAAATATTGTAAGTACTATAGGATCAAAGGACATAAGACATATAATTGCTTTAAACTAAAAAATATTATCCAAGACCTTATAGATCAAGGTGATGTTGGCATAGAAAATATACTTTCAACAAATGATGATTTCAAGATATTCAAAGATCCTATTCCTAATCATGAAAAAGGAGAACCTTAAAATAAAAATAGAAATGCTAAAGCAGAAAATTATGCTTTTGTTCCATATGAATACACCATAGCTCGAGTAGAAGGAATCTCTTTAGTAAAAAATGTAATCCTTGAGTGCATAGTCACAACCTAAAGGGGTAAAATAACATTCAATGACCCCTTTCTTAACCAATATCAAAGTATCCCTCCTATATCATTTCATAGGTCTATTCTTAATAAAATCCTTTTCAATGACCCCTTTCCATCTCAAGATCAAGATATATTCCTTCTTCCACTTCATGATCCCTCTCCATCTCAAGGCTTAAGTATCTATTCCATGTCACCTCATGAACAAAGTGTCCTTTTCACTTCCACAAAATCTTCCAATTCCCTTCCAAATCAATTCCAACGCACACCTTTCATCTCATCCAAAATCCTCTCCCATATCATGAGCCCAGACCTTTCACTCCATGTAGTGATCCTCTCCCATGTCAAGATCAAAATATAATTTCATTTCATTATCCCACTCCTCCACAAGATTCTACTATCCCTATCCAAACAATACATATCAAAACATGAACTTAAAGAAATCCAAATTGACTCATTCAAAAGCTTTATCCACTCCTAAGGCATTCGTTCCATCACATATCCCTCATTCCATCCAAATAAATCCTTTCTTTCTTATCTTTATCTTGACTATCCTATCCATATCCTTCATTATATGACCTTCATCCTATTTAATCCATCCCCTTACCCTTGGTATTTAGGTCTTGGTAAGTTTGGAGGAAAACCTTGTGCAAGTATATTTTAGACAATGAAAATGCTTACAATCCATATCCTTTAGACATCATTATTTTATTCAAAGAATAATTTTTATCTCATATCTATAATAGCAATACCTCTAGTAAATTCTATCTCATTCCTTTTTAGTATAATCCTTTGAGATCTCTCCTACATATTCAGTCCATCTATCCCATAATAATTTATCCTATACCTAATTGGGGGCACCTTTCACTTGACCTTGGTTTTGGTTTGGATACTTGTATCTTGAGATCATGTGAAGATCTTAAAAAAAAAAACGAGCAAAATGAATTTCAACTGTTGAGATAAATCTTTGGATTGCATCGCTATAAAAAAAATCATGTCATAAAAAAATTATATTTCCTATGATGAGAATCATCAAAAAAGTTCTAAGGCTCGAATGGATGCATCATTCTTATAGTGGACATTATATATCAAATTGAGCTTATCCTTTGGCAAGAGATGTTGGTTGTTGATTTTGTTTCTCAGTTGTTTTTCTTTTGCTTTCTTGTTTTTATGTTTTCTTATACCATTTACTGGATGAAATTTTATCCTAATATTCTTAGAGAAGCTTGGTCATAACATGAATGTCTTTGTGTGCATATTTGATTTTCATTTATCTTTCATTTGCTTGATGAAGACCTATATCATAATGTGCTTAGAGCAACTTGGGTTTAGACATGTGTTTTCTTCTTTTTATGTTTGCATGTGTGTTGTGTGTATGAAAGTTGGGTAAATGATGAGCGATATCCACTTGCTAAGGCTCCTCTTCAAAGTAGCAACATGTCTTATTTCTTTTTCATTGTCATTGATTTTACATATCATCTTCTCTTTATAGGTTTCATTTTCATATTTGATCCTTGTTGGAGATTGATTTTGTTGCATTCACAAGGGTTAGTTTACATCATACTATCATAATCATAACATGTGCATCATAATCATATACCATAAATCATAACACTCACCATCATAAATAACATCATATCTTAAAATTAAAAGAAATTAAAAATAACATCATAAATAGTTCTTATCATGAGATTGACCCAAGACCTGTTTTCTAGTCAATCTCTCGAAGGGGCATCATATCCTCCATCTCATGGTCCATTGCGGCATACTAGGGCATATCATCAATCTTTTTCTTTGAAATGATGCTTTAAAGCACATTGTCTCGAAGAGGGGCAAAATGCAATCACCTAAAAATGGCTAATATTATCTTATCATTTCATCATTAGCCTTATTATTTCTTTTATCTATATTAATTATAATTTTTTAATTCTTTAATTAAGCTAACATTTTCCTCTTTTCATCCATAATAATTAAATAAATTTTAATCATTTAATTATCTTAATCTTTTATCATATCTATATTAATTAAGTAATTATTAAATTAATCTCTTATCATTTTCAATCCAACATTAATTAAAATTAAATTCAATTTATCTTTGGTCCTCTATAATTAAATAATTTTCAAAAATTATTTAATTAGCTAACACTCCTATTTTTAATAAATTAAAAATAATTTATTTAAATTAAATATTTTCTTCTAAAATAAATAAATATTAATATCTTATTTCTCTAGCTATCATTTATTATTTAATTCTTATAATTTTCCCCTCCGTCAAATTCAAATTTTAGGTCTTACCCTATCTTTAATTTTTTTATCCATTGATCTTGCAAATCAATCTCCCCCACTGATCAAATGTCGAGTGAAATAAATAAATAAGAAGTCTTCATTTCATTCATACCACCTAACACTTATATTATCAAAATTATCCCTAGCACTCTTATCACTATCAAGTATTCAAGTGTTCAAGAATTAGCAAGAATTCAAGCATTCAAGCACTATCAAGCATTTTATCATTTTCATTTATCAAGCATATGTATCATTTATCTTTGAGAGTTTATCATTACCATTGCATCATATCATTATTGTTCTTTCATAGTTTGTTACTTTGAAGAGCAACCGACAATGGAGCAAATCAAGATCTTAGCTATGATGACTTGTTATCTAAATTCTATATTCTGAGCCAAGATCTTGAACTTCATTGTGTTATTGTGAGAGTGTGAGTTTTTCATTGTTGATATTTGTGATTCATATTTTCATCATCCACAACTCATATGCATGTATGTTATGATCCTTATCATGTTGGCATCTTACATGTGATTATATGACCGTTATCTAGAATACATGGATATTTTTATCTTGTTATTTTCCTTTGTTGTAAAATTGAAGAACATGTTTTTTCCTCATTACATGTGATTGCATGCTCACATCTTTCCTATGTTCATACATGTTAATACACAATGGATCCTTTAACTATTTTTACATGTTTAGTCATGATGAAATATTTTTTCACCTATCCCTAATTCCTTGCCTCATTTATATGAAACTAACTTAAGAGTGGAATTTATGTCACTATAATCACTTGCATATTGAATTAATGTTTATCATTATTTTTTCGTTGTTAAATAAATTTTCCACTTAAAGTATACCACTTCTTGCTAAGACATATTTCTTATCTTTCTCCTTTTTAAATTGTACAATTTTGAAGATAGTTTTCAAGCAAGTTGTATTCAATACCTATTTTAAATGTGTGATAAATGTTACTTGATGATTTTTTGTTTTGTTTTGCAATTTTTTTGATGGAGGACTCATTGTAATGAGAGTACACAAATAAAAATATATATTCATATACTTTGACTATTTATTTTACATTGACTTGTGTTCTCATGGTATTTTGTATGTACCTTAAAGTGGAGGGGAAATGTAATGGTGAAAATTTTCTATCAATGCCATTTTCCTTTATCTTTTTTGACCGACTTTGACATTGTTATACTTAATGAATTAAATATTGTGCAAGTTAATTTATTTTACATGGAAGTTGGAAAATAAATTTATCCTTGTCTATCCCCATCCTTAATTATCCCCAAGATCGATATTTGACTCTACATCTAGTTCTTTTCCACATTAATTTAGATCCATAGGTGCATAATAGACCCATATCACTTCTCCATGTATAAATTTGAACCTTGAAATTTTGAATTCATAATTATTAAGTTTGGCCCATGATTCCCACCCTTACTATCAATTATGAGATAATTAAAGTGCATTTTTTAAATTTTTTCGTGATAGGACAGTGTATCTAAGGATATTCTCTAATCCATTTGCACATCATCTAGGATCAATCTATGATCATTGAGAAACATTCATATGAGAGCATCATAAAAATCCCGATTACATTATCCTAGGCATAATGTGTGGCTATTTGTTGTCTTCAATCTTTATTAATTGTAATTGAATTGATTTTTCTATGGGTTAGACCATGGGAGAAATCTTGTACCTAGAAAACTCCTAAATAATGTTTCTAATTATAGATCATAGAAGCATGGGTTAACATGTTATAGAGGTCCAAATAACATAATTTTAAATTTGTAACCCTAGGTTGACCTTCACACATAATTTCAACTTTTCCTTTTGAAAGTGAATAAAATAGTTGTATATCTAGTCTAACAGTTTTGCAATACTTGTCCAATAGAGCATCACTTTGCAAGTATTATTTCCTCAAAATCCCCATCAATTCTAGAACTAAACAAATTATTTTCTTCACTTTATTTCCACATTAATTTTATATTTATTACATTATCAATTATCAATCCTAATTTAGAGTACTAAGCTTTATAATTATCTAATTATTGATTTAAGCGAATTGTAGTGAAAGCATTTATTTTCATTAAAATTTTAAATAATGGACATGTGAAAGCAAAGGGTTAAATTAATAAGCACTAAGGAATCGATAATAATTTAGGTTGTACGACAAATTGATGAATTTTAGAGATATTATTATTTATATTTAGAATACATTTCACAATGTGAAAGCATATAAAAGTTATTATAAATAATTGTGTCATTTAACAAAAAATATTTTTTATTAAATTGATCAAGTTAATATAAGAACTTTTGACTAGCCCAACAATATCCCAAGGATCACTCTCAACAAAAAAAATCATTTTTTCTTAAATTTTTCAAGTTAATATAAGAACTTTTGACCAGCCCAACAATATCCCAAGGATCACTTGAAACAAAAAAAACCTTCCACATAAGAGAGAAGCAATGAAAACTATATGAATCTAGGGAATTCTTTAGATGCAACAATGAAGCTTGTACAATATACAATGAAGAAATCCTTGTTATAAATACAAGGATGAAATACTAGGACATACCAAGATCATGAAAAATTGTTAATATTATGATATGAGACACAAAATGGAAATTACCTAAGTAAGCCTATGTATGTAAGCGTGAATAGGACCTAATAAGAAAATACTTTAGCAATATTGTAACGCCCCGCCACACAAACCCCAAAGGACAACATGACAAACTAACAACTAAGGCACAATATTTTAAAAAGAAGAAGTAAAACTAATATGAAATGTAAGTTAACATACAACACTAATAATGAAACCACACATCCACATCATCTATCAAGTCCTTAGGGGTAACATGACTGCATTACTTGTGAACCTTCCTAACATGACTCAATCCCATTAACGATGATTAACAAAACACAAGTATTCATTTAAAAAAACCATTATATAGAATAATTAAACAACGTACATACATCCATAACATTACATAATCATCCATTTGTGATCACATGTAAATGCCAAAGAATACATCCATTACATTCATTATAAGAATATATATCATTCCAAGGTTACATAATTACAAATATTTCCACAGATACAACACCACATAAATGCATTAAATTTGAACCAGAGATTACATACACCACTCCCATAAATGGGGTAGATCAATACAAGTTACATCAAACTTCCCTTGTAACAACGGGAAGGATTCAACAATTATATAATGTGATACGGTGGAAAAGAATATAATACATAGCATCAAGACTATCTCCAACTCAAGTAAGCTCAGGAACCACTGCAACTAGTGAAAATCCTTGCATCATGAACTTTGATTGGAACCCCAATGGAGTGCATGACACGGTCGACTTGACCGTGTGGACCCTAAGGTCCACCCCTCTTGCTAGGAGGCGACAAGAAGTACCCACAACATAAAATAGTCAAGTCAACAAGGCTAGCAAGACTCCACAACAAAAGTAACAAAATACACAAAGTACAACCACTTCCAGAAGTACATGAACAACAAAAGGGGAAACAACAAACATACAATGTTGCTAAAGGGAAGAGTTTCATCACATGGCTTGATATGGGTTACCCAATGGGGATCTTCCTAGGTCCTAACCCCCATCCTGGGTTACCTTGGCAACCTCAACCGATCCTCGGCCCCCATTCTTACACATGTGGAATCAACTTACCTTTCTTGAAGACAAGGTAGTTAATTTTCCATTCCAGGCCTTCTTGTCTCATCTCAAGCCTAAACGAGTGTTTGAGCCATGGGAGAGGCATCCATTATCTTTTATTAGCATGATTACTACCCACCCCCTAACTATTTATTAGGTTATCACTTAATTAACTCAACTTCCACATAGGTTACCTTGGATGCCACTTAGGGCTCTGACCCCCGTGGGAAGCCACTCTCCCTACTAGCAACATAAGCCTCATAATCACAAACTAGGTAAGCCAACTTGCACAAACTAGAAAAGCCATGAAGGTAAGCACATAAAGTGAGGCATGCACCATCTCACACTAGATCACCATAATAAGACAACTCCCAATTGCAAGGCTAAAACCCAAATAGTCACAATCAAGCATAAGAACAACAGTTCACAAGAACCAACCATGAGGAACCAATTATAAGCAACATTTTTCCCCACTTCTAGAAGCCTAAAACCGACTACCCATGAACTCACAGTCGAGGGTATCTCAAGCATAACGGATTCCAACACAAAATTTCAACATATAAAATCTCCTCAAATCAAAATTAACTCAAAAGGAAGACACATCAACTTGGAACAATCAAAATCATCCTTTAATTTCACTAACACATCATAAGTAATAAATTTCAAAGAACATTTAAATCATCATTTACATTTTATATTTACACTCCTTATGAAACCATTAAATAACTAATTAAACTATATAAACATATTCCACACGTATTTAAATACACATTGTTACACAAACAAACCAAGGTATATATTTACACATGTATGATTAAGTAACATCACAGCTTCAATCTTTAAATATACTAAGTGAATCACATTTATAGAACCATATAAATATATATATATATATATATATATATATATATATATATATATATATATATATATAATATATGTATTTATATACGTATGTATATATATATTAGAATTTAATTTCAGTATTAATTTACATTCATAGTGGCTATTTATAGGCAAAAGATATGTTCTACAATAAATAGAACTCTTATCACATGAAAGCAAGTTTTTTTATTAAAAATACAATATAAACACACACACACACACATATATAAATAAATATATGTGTGTGTGTGTGTGTGTGTGTGTGTGTGTGTCCGAAGAGATATACATTGGCAAGAATAAGGTTGAACCAAGTCTAATCAAATGGAGGGAATTAGTGGATGTGACTAAGCAATGTCGAAAGGCAGGGTTATATTGCCCAAACCCTTAACATCCAGGAACACTATCGAATGGTATTTGAATATCTTAGTAAGGAACAAACATTAGCTAAGCACCAAAAGTGTGATGCCATAGGTTATCCAGACTGTAGATTCATCCCTTATCATTTTATCACAATAGGGGGTATGCAGAACAAAATAATTCACAATTCCAAAGCAAGCAAAAGGACTTGCCTAGGGAAGAAGGCGAACCAAAGGAGATAAATGCAGATCTATCCAAAAAAATGGTGGCAGCCATAAGCAAAAGCAAACAATGTGATAATACAAAATAATGCCAAGCAGAAGTAAAATACCTGGCATGCAAGGAGAGAGTTGCCAGACAACAAGCAAAGGTATATCCAAAGTGAAATTCTTATCAAAGACCGAGGGAACTAAACATCGAATCACTTTAAACAATAAGGAGGTTGATTACTCTACAAGGATCGACCCCCCAACAATTACTTTGGACAACAACATGATCAATGGAGAATATGGGTGATGCTAAATAAAACAATCTGAAAGATAGACCCATATAAAATAAACAACAAGCTTCTGAAAAGTACGATTCGATTTATTGAATGGGACACAAACAATTGTATTTCAGACAACAAGAAGAGGATTTTATTTACATAAAAATGGAGAAGGAAAAATCAAAATAAAATGCAACACCAACCTAATTCGTATGCTTGAAGATGGAGAAGATGTGTTGAAGTCCACTCTTCCATAGCCACAAATCCTTCCTCCAAAACTTAAGCCAACTTGCACAAACCAGCAAAGCCATGAAGGTAAGCACATAAAGTGAGGCATGCACCATCTCACACTAGATCACCATAATAAGACAACTCCCAAGTGCAAGGCTAAAACCCACATAGTCACAATCAAGCATAAGAACAACAATTCACGAGAACCAACCATGAGGAACCAATTATAAGCAACATTTTTCCCCACCTCTAGAAGCCTAAAACCAACTACCCATGAACTCATAGTTGAGGGTAACTCAAGCATAACAGGTTCCAACAAAAAATTTCAACATATAAAATCTCCTCAAATCAAAATTAACTCAAGAGGAAGACACATCAACTTGGAACCATTAAAATCATCCTTTAATTTCACTAACACATCATAAGTAATAAATTTCAAAGAACATTTAAATCATCATTTACATTTTATATTTACACTCATTATGAAACCTTTGAATAACTAATGAAACTATATAAACATATTCCACAAGTATTTAAATACACATTTTTACACAAACAAATCAAGGTATATATTTACACATGTATGACTACGTAACATCACAACTTCAATCTTTAAATATACTAAGTGAATCTCCACATTTATAGAGCGATATAAATATATATATATATATATATATATATATATATATATATATATATATATGTATTTATATACGCATGTATATATATATACATATATATCTTAGAATTTAATTTTAGTATTAATTTACATTCGCAGTGGCTATTTACAACCAAAAGATATGTTTTACAATAAACATAACTCTTATCACATGAAAGCAAGTTTTTTTTTTTAAAGTACAATACACACACACACACACATATATGATTTCCAAAGAGATATACATCGGCAGGGATACTGCCAAACCAAGTCTAAGCAAATGGAGAGGATTAGTGGGCACGACTAAGCAAGGCCGAAAGGCAGGTTTATACTGACCAGACCCTTAACATCTAGGAACATGGTATTTGAATATCTCAACAAGGAACAAACATGAGCTAAGCACCAAAAGTACGACGCCATAGGTTATCCAGACTATAGATTCATCACTTATCATTATATCACAATAGGGGGTATGTAGAACAACGAATTTCATAATTCCAAAGCAAACAAAAGGACACGCCTAGGGAAGAAGGCGAACCAAAGGAGATAAATGTAGATCTATCCAAACAAATGGCGGCGGCCATAAGCAAAAGTGAACAATGTGATAATACAAAATAATGCCAAACAAAAGTAAAATGCCCAACATGCAAGGAGAGAGTCACTGGGAAACAAGTAGAGGTATATCCAAAGCGAAATTATTATCAAAGATTGAGGGAACTAAACATCTAATCACTTTAAACAATAAGGAGGAATCACTTTAAACAATAAGGAGGTTGATTACTCTACAAGGATCGATCCCCCCAACAATCACTTTGGACAACGACATGATCAATAGAGAATATGGGTGATGCTAAATAAAATAATTTGAAAGATAGACCCATATAAAATAAACAACAAGTTTCTCAAAGTATTATTCAATTTATTTAATGGGAGACAAACAATCGTATTTCAAACAACAACAACAAGAGGATTTCGTTTACATAAAATAGAAAAGGAAAAATCAAAATAAAATGCAACACCAACCTGAATTCCTACGCTCGAAGATGGAGAAGATGTGTTGAAGTCCAATCTTTCGCAGCCACAAATCCTTCCTCCAAAACTTAATCACTTTTCGAGTTTAATTCACTTCGAACAATTTCAATACCAAACTGTATTCTTTTCAAAATTCTTATTTTTTTTGTAGAGCGAAATTTTCTTTTTTGAAAACGAAAAATTAACTCCCTCAACATTTTCCAAAACTAGCACTATTAAAACCAAGAAAGAGTTTTCGAATCCAAAAATCAACATTTTTGGCAAGTTTCTAGTTCGAATTTTAGTTTGGAGTCATGCATGTGCATGCACTCCATCTTTTCTATTTTGAACTTGTTTTTTACATCTTGTTCAAAAATCTTCTTCTTTATTTATTTAAAATCATATTACTTTTCCACATTTAAATAATTAAACTCTCATGATAATAAAATTATCAATTATTTTTAATTATAATTTAAAAGAATACTTTTTACAAAATAATTTAATAATAAACCATGTACTTTCTATTGCACAAAATTGATTTATTTAATTATTATTTTAATTTAATTAAACTGATTAAACAAGGCCATTTAAAATATTTAATTTACCACAAGATTTCAATCACATTAAACAACATAATAACGAAATCAACATGACCTCACAAATTAACTAATTAACGTGAGACACCAAACAAGGAAACTGAAAAAGAATACAAACCAGATAGATGGGGTTACAGGATGGGTACTCATCCTCATTGAGGATGATGGCAAGGGTTGGGGACCTTTTTGTCATCTTCATTTTTCCACATCTTAGCCATTGGGTTTTTGAGGCATGCTCAGACCTGACAGTGTAGGTGGAGTTGATGCCTGGTACTTGCAACCTGCATCAAACAAGATGTTGATCAATGGGAGGTGGTATTAAAAGCTTTGGAAGAGGCAAATCGCCTAAAAGGGAAAGGTAAGATAACTCCAGCAAAGGAGACAAATGCAGCTATGTATAAAGGTAAGACCAATACCCAACCTTTTCTGTTAAGTTTAAGAATCTTTGGAAAGAATCTGCATAATTGTTTATTAGATTCTGGAGCATTAGGGAATGTCATGCCTTTTTCGATTTGTAAAAAGTTAGGATTGAGTCCTATTCCAACCAATAAAAAGGTGATTCAATTGGATAAAACTCAAGTCAATGTTGTAGGTGAGTTGAAGAACATGCATGTGTAGGTTGGATCAGATCCAAGGATCTAGACCTATATAGATATCCAAGTAGCTGATATCCCAGAAACTTATGGTATGCTCCTAAGTCGAGAGCTAATGAAAAGCATAGGGGGGTATCTGTCCTTGGACTTCTCGCACATGTGGTTACCATGGAAAGGAGTTGCCACACAGATAAGAATTGAAAGTGAACCTAGGCTCAAACACATGATCATAGAATATGATGCTTCAAATGAAGTAGCATTCTTTGAGACTGAGATAGGTGTTTACAAACAAGAAGAAGTCCTTACTTTATCTGTAATTAATCCTAAGGATAATTTACTCTTAAAACATAGTGATTCCATGATCTGCATCAACCAACAGGTTCTAGTAAGAAAATTGCAACAAGATAGGCTGGTTTTAGGAGGAGGCACTGACTTGAGTAGTTTACTACTCCCTAAATTGTGTAGGATTCACTATCATAACCATTTGGAATTGACATGTCAGTCATGCCTGGATATTCTAAGTTATATAGATCAGCCCCAACAAAAATGCAAGGAGGAATTTGAGACTCCCATCAATGAGTTCTCTTTCAAAGTTAAGGATGCAACCATTCTTACACGGGCTAATCTTTCTCAACAGGAAGGCCTTTCACCAGAAGAACAAACTCAAGTTGTTTGTTCTGAAGTTCAAAAGGAAGTTGAGATGTCCCAGTTCCTATTTGATACACCTGCCCCACATACTTTTCCAATACCCAAGGAATTGATAAGAAGTGAGTTGGATTGTAATTTGACTCAAGAGGGTGTTTGGAAAGTAATTCCTGGACAGGCTAAAAACATAGAAAAATCCTCAACTCAACTCTGTCCCAAGTTACATTCTAATAAACAGCTAAAGTTCGAGCCACCACACGTCACAAGTCAGTCATCCCTTGTTATACCTAAGAAGAAGGAACTTCCAGCCAAAGATCAGTTATGGACTCTTAAATTTGATGGTTCTAAATCTAAAGCAGGAAGTGGAGCAGGGATTGAACTAACTAATCCAAAAGGAAAGACTTATTTTGCTTCTTACAGATTACAGTTTGGATGCACGAATAATGTGTTAGAATATGAAGCACTTGTTCATGGGCTTATGTTTGCTCATAAGAAGAAGGTTACTACTCTTACAGTGATGGGAGATTCTGAGGTGATTGTGAAACAGGTACATAGCCAATACACATGCCATAACAAAACATTGGCTGCATATAGAAACAGGGTTTGGAATTTAATTGAAGATTTTGATGCCTTTGGGATTACTCTCATCCCAAGGGAAGCTAATCAAATTGCAGATGCTCTTGCTGTTGCTGCTAGTACGTTAGAGCCTATGCAAGACTCAAATCTTAAGAGGTTTTCAGTGGAGTTGATTTCAGTCTTAGCTGTTCCCGATAATGTCAAACACTTTCAGGTATTGAATGATGATCAACATATATTGGCCTTTTTGGCAAATTCTGATATTTTTGAAAGGCAGATAATTGATGAATCTGATAGAGATCAAGGAGATTGGGATCCGAAAAATAACAGTCCAGATGGGATATTGGATTTAAAGAGCAATAACATCCCAAAAGGGATGATAGCATTGGAAAGAATATTTGATTCAGATCCACAAGCTTATCAAAGAGTGCCTACAAAGAGTGAGGGAGGTAAGTATGAATCTGTTAATTTGACTCACTCAGGCCTAGAAAGGAATGTTCTTATAGGGAAGACTTGTCCTCAGGAAATTAAGGATGAAATGATCAAAGTCTTGAAGCAGAATATTGAAGCTATTGCTTGGAGCTAGGATGACTTGAAAACTTTTGATACATCTGTGATTACTCATACAATTCCTTTCAAGCCAGAAGCTAAGCCGTTTCGCCAAAAGCAACGCTCGGTTAATGCATTAATTGAGCCTCTAATTCATAAAGAAGTGCAAAAACTTTTGGCTGCAAGAATAATCTTTCCAGTTAGACATTCTACTTGGGTGGCTAATCTAGTTCCTGTAAGGAAGAAGAATGGTGAGATCAGGTTATGTGTGGATTTCAGGAATTTAAACAAGGCATCTAAGAAGGACAACTATCCATTACCTTCCCTTGATGAAGTATTGCAAAAAGGTTAATGGATCTCAGATGATGTCTTTCTTGGATGGGTATTCAGGGTACAATCAGGTCCTTGTAAGTCATGAGGATAGGATGAAGACCACTTTCACTACAAAATGGGGCACGTTTGCCTACAAAAGAATGCCTTTTGGTCTCATCAATGCTGGTGCTACTTTCCAAAGAGAAATGTATGGAGCTTTTAAAGATCTGATAGGGAAATGTATAATCATCTATGTTGATGATTTGACCATCTTCTCTAAAAATAGAGAAGATCATGTTGCTGACTTGGAAAAGGTGTTAAAGAAATGTATAAGTTATGGTGTTTCTCTCAACCCAAAGAAGTGTGTATTTGGAGTATCTAAAGGGAAGCTTTTGGGTCACATTATTTCTGAGGAAGGGATATCCATAGATCCTGATTGAGTAGAGGCCATCTTGAAACTGACAAAGCCAGGTAGCAAGAAGGAAATAAGGTCTTTCTTTGGAAGGGTCAATTTTGTTAGGAAGTTTATAACATGGTTTGCAGAGATTGTCAAACCCCTCAATGAAATGATGAAGAAGGATGCCAAAATTGAGTGGAGTGAAGAGGCTAAGTCTGCTTTTATGTAGATCAAACAATCTATATCTGAGGCACCTATTTTGACAAGCCCAAATTATTTAAAGCCCTTCTACATTTATTCTTTTTCTTCTGAACATTCATGTGCAGTAGTGTTGACACAGAGAAGAGAAGAGAACGAGGAGAGGCCTATTGCTTTTATGAGCTCTCCATTTAAGAATGCAGAAGTAAGATATTCACCAATAGAAAAACAAGCCTTTGCATTGGTGTGAGCAGTAAAGAAGTTCAGGCACTACATAATCCAAAGTCAAGTGATGCCCATAGTTCCAGATCTAGCTGTGAAATCTCTTTTAATGCAAAGTGAATTAGGGGAACGAAGAGGAAAATGGATGGCCATTTTACAAGAATTTGACCTGGAGATTCACCCAATGAAACTTGTTCGAGGCCAAGGTTTGTCAAAGGCGATGGCAGAAGTGGACAAAAGTATTACTTGTCAACAATACACGATTCAATCATTCACTAAGGATCCTTGGTATACAAATTTAGTTTTCTTCCTCCTTAATAACAAGTGTCTAGAAGGAATGAATGCTACTCAAAGGAGAGCATTGAGGATGAAGAGTGCCCATTACATGCTCAAAGGGGGATCAATCTACAGGAAGAATTTTCAAGGAATCTATTTACTCTGTTTGGATCAACAAGAAGCAAAGCATGCTATTGTTGAGTTTCATGGAAGGCATGGAACATGACATGGATCTGTTGATGCTTTGGCTCATCAGATTTTAAGATCAGGCTATTATTGGCCTTATGTGTTTAGAGATGCACAACAACACTGTAGGACTTGTCATGTATGCCAAACTTCTGCATCTAGAGAAATAAATCCTATAATGCCCCTACAACCGGTATATGAGGTAAGGCCATTTTCTCAATGGGCACTTGATTTTGTAGGTGTAATTAATCCAAATTCTTCTGCAGGTCATAAATTCATCTTGACTGCAACCGATTACTGCACACGTTGGACGGAGGCCCTGCCTTGCAAGAATAGTACCACGGAGGTGATCATCAAGTTTCTAACTGAGAAAATCACAACCAGGTTTGGAGTTCCATTTGCTCTGGTATGTGATAACGACCTTGCTTTTTCTTCTGCTGAGTTTATTTCATGGGCCTATGAACATAAGATTGTGTTGAAATATTCTTCCAATTATTACCTTCAGGGGAATGGAGTGGCCGAGTCCACAAATAAGAACTTATTGGAAGTTATAAAAAAGTTGTTAGAAAGTAACCCTAGGGACTGACACACCCAATTGAGATTTGCCTTATGGGCAGATCGAACCAGAATCAAAGCAACCCTAGGGAATTCACCTTTTAAGTTAGTCTATTGTCAAGATCCAATCTTCCCCATTCATTTACAAATACCTGTTCTGAAGTTTATGCAGGAGTTTTACTCCAAGGATGATAGGATTGAGGTTAGACTACTTAATTTATTAAACATGGAAGAACAAAGAGATGTTGCTTTGCAGCAATTCTCTAAACATCAGGCTCTTGTTAAACGCTGGTTTGACAAAAGAGCCAAGATAAAAGCCTTTAGAATATCAGATCTTGTGTTATTATGGGATAAGGCTAGAGAAAAGAAGGGAGATCACTAGAAATTTGATAGACTTTGGTTAGGTCCTTATCAAGTGGCCGAAATCTTAGGTGAGAATGCTTTTCGTTTGAGTACCTTAACAGGAGAGCCTGTTCCATTACCAGTTAATGGTCAGTTTCTCAAGCACTATTTTGGTGCATAGAAGGTATGATGTTTTGAAAAAGAATGTACTATACTGTATCATATGTAATTAAGTTTCTGTTAGGTTTTTGTTTTTTTTTTGTTTTTAGTTTTTGTTTTGTTTGTTTGTTTTTTTTTGTCTTGTTTCGTTGGGGATCCTCATTTTTCTCATCTCAAGTTAGGGGGTTGTTATTCAAAGTATACTATTGGTACTACGAGAGAAATTGGTTTAGGTATTCTCATCATAATCATTGAAAAGGATTTCATTCTGAAACTTATGTTTTATGATCATTCTAGTTTGGGTTGGAAAAGTTATTAAGGATAGAAGATATAATGTGAATATCTCATGAATTGTGATCAAAGATCTATCACCAAATTAGAAAATCATTTGCATGAGTAATTACCTATTTGTTTTAGAATGACTCTACCTTTGATTCAAGTGAAAAATCCGATTCCAAGACTATCACGAAATCCATTGTAGTTCTCAACCCACATTTTAGATTCATTGAATCTGAGTATTTGAGAAAGATGCATAAAAGAAAGAAAGAAAAGGCAAGCTCAGATATCAAGTGGGTAATCAAGTATCTCTATCAGGGCTATGGATGCCTATCTAGTAGTAGAACAATGCTTTGTGAGAACTAGACATATCTCCATCGGGGCTATGGACGCCTGTCTGGCAGCGGAGCAATACCCAGGATTTTACTACATGATAGTTAAAGAACTCAACTTATGTAGCTTGGATCTTAGGTATAGTTGTTCACAAACAGAGAAAGTATCTACAAAGAATGATGCACAATATAAGCACACACTCAAATTCAGAAATAACTCATGAACACATACATCTGAGATTATAGCTCAAACTTATCCTACATATATCTGATCTTATTCAAGTTACAGTGTTTATAAGCCAAGTAGTTTTTGGGTGACTGAAATTTTCTTTGGGTATTTTGAAGATGGGTAAACCATTTTCCTAGCCGAGTCGCCATTTGTTATGCCTTGCATAACCACCCCATCTTTTGCCTTGGTCAAAATGGGCCCCCCTTTCTTATTTTCATCTCTTGTTGTTTTTCAAACAAAGTCTGGAGTCTTTCTCCTTTCGACACTTTGTTTATTTTTATTTTAGTCTGTTGGAATCGGAGTCGGAAACAAATCGGGTTCTGAAACTTCAAATCAAAACTCGTTTTGGGCCCCATCCTGATAGTCTTTTCTTTTGGTCAGTTGTTTTTTCTTCATCGGACTCGGAGCCGGAGTGGGCGTTAAGTTGGCGTTTATTGAAAATTGCAAAATCTAAATTCATTTCTGCCTCCGCCTCCGCTTTTCAACTTTTGGTTTTAGTCTTAGTGCTTCTGTTAAGTTTTATTATGTCAGTCTTTTGTTTTACTTTTTGTGTTGAGTTTTGTTTTCTGCTTTATTGGCGGAACCGAAATGGGAATTAAGTTAGGAAATTTCTTAAGTTTCTGAATCAATCTCCATTTCGATTCTGCCCCCGCCGCTTTTAGATCGTTGACTTTTTGACTGAAGTCGCAGTATAGTGAACTGTTGGTTCTCTTTCAGTTCCAACTCTGCCTGATTGCATTTAATGCATTAATGACAACTGCTCGTGTAGTTAAGAACTCTGATTTTTACCTTCATTAAGGATTAAACGTATCATTATTATCATTGTTAAAAAACTTGAAGAGCAAGGAAAAGCAGCGGCGAAGTTCATTTGAGCGAATCGATTGAAGGAGGAGAAGATTATTGCCTATGGATCAGTTCAAAAGGTTAGCTGGTTTCTTTTGTGTTCGAGGTAGGGTTTCTTGTCATTATTGTTCTTCATTTATTTACTGTTGTGTTTTTGTGTTTGCTCATGCTTTGAATCATTTCGTTTTAATGAAATTCGTGGTTCTTAGTAAGTTTTGTTTGCGTAGCTTCTTGCTTTATTTGTTTGTCTGGTTATTCTTCGTTTTCTTTTGCTTTTCTTTTGGTTCTTTTTGTTCTAGGGCACAGTCACTTTCACATTTTAGTCGTGATCGCCTCGTGCTATTTTTGATTTGCAGTAAGTTAGATTAAATTTAGGTTTCAAATGGTGTTAGTTGGATTAGGGATTTACAATGAGGTAGATTAATGATTTACAGTGAGTTAGGGTTAATTGACTCTTGTTTGTACTTAGGGTTTTGTCGCGCATTCAATCTGGTAAAATGGGCAAGGTTAATTCATGCCCTAGTTTTCATGTCATATTTCCTAGATTAGGGTTTCATGTATGTCTATGATCACTTTGAAAGGTTAAAATATGATGCCCTGAAGTACAGTCGCCTCTAGCCATATGGGGACGGTTTTATCGAGTTCTAGGTTAGCCCCATGTCGTTTTGAGAATCATTTAGTTTGAAACCATGAAGTTCTGCATTTAATTGATAAAGTCGTTGATGACGTCATGGTCAACCTGGTTGGAAGCAGGATCGGAATCAATTTTGAACTTGAGAATTATGTTTTTTAAAAGATATCGATTCTAGTTTCCATCCCGTCTCGAACTCCATCGATAGTGAGGAGATTTACTTTATGAAAATGTTTACCTAGCGAAAGCGGGAGCGGAACCGAACCTGAATATGAAAATAGAAAATCTGAAGGAAACAAAGTCAGTTTCCATTCTGGTTCCGGTTCCAGTCACCATCCTATCTCTGACTCCGATCCCTCTTCTTATTAGTAGAATTTCCATTCTAGTTTCGACTCTGATTCCGGTAGTGTGTTAAAAGAGACTGTTTAGAATATGTTTCTGCCTGGTTCCGCCTCCAATGTATACATGAAAGGTATGGTTTTAAAGCATGTTTTATGATGATATTCAGAGATCTAATTAGAGGTTTTTGTGGCAGGAAAGCTAGAAAATGTTAGGAACATCAGGAGAAGCTGCTAAAAGGAATCAGCCTGCAGGGACATCAAAGGCAGCGCTTAAACCAAAGAAAATTAAGCCTGAACAACTACCTTATACCTTGAGGTATAATCACAGGAGTCCAGTTATCAAAGTCAGCAAAGTGGAATCCGACTGGTCAAACATCACTGACACAAACTTGGTCCAGTACAACTTTGAGGAGGCATATGCTGAAACATTCAATGAGGATGCGACACCTAGAATGAAGAGGATTGTAGAATCTGGTTTGGCTCATATCACTTTGTTTTTGTTGTCAATCCAATGCCTAGAATTGATCTTAACAGCTGCAAGTGCCTACAATCCTGTTACCAGACAGTGCATGGATTCCCAGAATAATGTGATCATTGATCTTACTCCTCAAGCATTGCAAAGTATATTCAATGTCCCTAATCCTAAAAACTTGGTGCAGTTGGATGAGGCAGAGACCTTGGAGAAATATGGTCAGTATAAGGACTCGAATAAATCTCATTTGAACAAGAAGTGGTTGAAGACAGAAAAGAAATCTTTAAGCAAGCTTGCAGACTAGCCAAAGAGGGCAGATTTGTACAAAGAGGTATTAGATATAATTATGATGCTGTCTAGAGTTTTTGGGAAGAGAGATACATTTCGGTTCAAGGAGTGGATGTTTCCTTTCATCCAGATAATTTTAAATGGAAAACAATAGTTTGATTGGCCTATGATCGTATCAAATGCTATCCATAATCAACTGGGAAACATCAGAGAGACTAAGTGTTTCTTTATGACTTCTTACATTGTGTATGCAGCGGCAAGGTTGGGTGTTTTCCCAGGTTTGAACAGAGTGGGCATAATGGGAGCCTTGGATGGACAAAAGAAAGTGTGGGAACACTATGACCAATTGTCTCTACAAGTTTCTGAAACTCAATTCAGAAGAGTCAATGATGCATTTATATATGTAGTCATTAATAGATTGAATGGAGATGCTGGGTATAGGTTGAGTCAAGAAGCCATGGCATTCATTGTTGAATGGGGATGTTGGTACATTCAATACCCCAAATTCACATATTTCAGGTTAGCTGGTTTTGAAGGCCATCCACATTTGCTTCCAAGGTGCTGCAATAATAGAATAGTGTTGATGGAGTTTGTATATCAGGCTCTTGGAGTTAATGCTCGGTTTGGGATAAAACATAAAACCGGATGTCATAAGTTTCCCATGAAGTTGGGTGAATATAGCTGTCAACATCTAGTAGGAGCAAAGGTTGTTTGCAGGGAGCTAATATAGTTGAAATTGGGATTATACATGGCTCGTAAGTATTTTGATCCAAAGGGTAAGATGTATGCCTTGTTGCCTTCGGTGTTTACTAGACATTTCAATTTGCTAGAAGACTTCTGGAGTGATCGACAAGATGAGTATGATCTAAGGAAGAAGAATTATGAAAGGCTATCTGTCTCACTCATGTCAGAGCTTGGTGTTAAAGAAAATATTCCTGACACATTGGTGGATGATGGAATTGTATTGGATCCATCCTATGAGGCTTTGAACATTGGCACCAAGAGTCTGGATCCAATTGACTGGGACAGTGAAGAAACCATTGATATTAAGCAGATTGGAAGGACAGTGTTGGATAGGAGTGTGCAATGTTTAGTGCTAAGGACCCAGACTCCTCAAGGACCAGCCCCTAAAAAGGGTAAGGGATACAAAAGGATCAAAAGGAAGACACCACCTAAAGAGCCTTTGGAGTTCTCTCCCCCAGATATTGATGAGATAGAACTTGAAGCAACAGGGGATGAAGAGGAAACACAAGAAGGGGATGTTTCAGTAAGATCTACTGTTTCAACACCTACATTAGGTGAGTCTTCCGCACAAATCCCACTTACAAAATAGCAGAGAGGAGAAGTTCAAGAGGGAGCTCTTCATAGCATGGCTGAAATGGCCAAGGGAAAAGAAGTGGAGAGGGAGATTCATGAGGTTGGAACAAATTTAGATGAAACTGATTCAGAGAAAGATATGCAAGAAAACATGCCTCTAGAGGAGGATATTGAGCAAATTTTGACACAAGAAGATCAATGGAAGCTATTTGAAGAGGCAAAAAGAAATTCTAATGCAAAGGCTGCAACGGAGAAACAAAAGGAAATTGATGCTAAGGTACAAGCTGATGCTATACTGCATCAACAATAATTAAAAACTAGACAAAGTAAAGCTAAGGAAACAACTTTTGAAGTAGAGAGACAAAGAAGGCAACAAGAACATGAACTCAAGGTCAAAGAAGAGAATGAAAAGTTGGAACTAATATAGAAGATTCATGACCTTGAGGAAGAGAAGGCAAGGGACTAGAGAGAAAAGGAAATCTTGGTTGCTAAGTTGAAACTTGCAGAGGAAGCTCGCCAAAAGGAAGAAGGAGCAGAACAATTACAAAAGGAAAAAGAAGCTGAAGAGCTGGTTAAGAAACAACAACAAGAAGAAGCAAAGGCAGAAAAACTTAAGGCTTTGGAGGTAGAGAGATTAGAAAGGGAAAGACTAGAGGCTTTAGAGAAAGATAAATTGGAAAGGGAAGCTCTAGAAAGAGAAAGAATAGAGAAGGAAAAATTAGAAAAAGAAAGGTTGGAAAAGGAAAAAGTGGAGAGAAATCGGTTGGAGGAAGAGAGGTTGAGGAAAGAAGAGGAAGATAAGAAAAGACAAGAAAAAAAGGATAGGGAAGAGGCTGAAAGACTTGTGCAGATGCATACAGTGCAAGAACAAGAGAAATCAAGGGTTGATTCTCAACCCCAAGAAAGTGTGCGGCCACCTTATACTACTATTGCCTCTTCTTCTTCTATGATGACTACTGCTCGATGTGCTCCCACTTGGTTAAAACTAGACCTGCAAAAAAGGGTAGTAACACCTTCACAACCTCTCAATTGGGAGGATATGATGAAGGAGATTGAACAAAAGAGGCCCAAAAAGAAGGCCAAAATTCTACATTCTACTAGACTCACGGACAAAGGAGAGATTGTTGCTGAATGTGCCATGCCAATGACAGAAAAGGAGGTAGGGGACATGCAACTAATAGATTATCAGTTGAGTACTATCAATTTGGGAAGGCCCACTAGAAGTCAGCAGATGAACTTAATTGATGTGGTGGCCTCAACAACCAAGTCAAGAATGATAAAGGACAAACAGAAGAAAGATGAGCTAAAGGCTCAATTGGATCAATTACATTTATATTTGAAAAGTGTCTCCTCTCCAAGATCACAACAATTAATAGCCATTGAGACTCCTATTTTGTTAAGCAAAAAGGAGGTAGATGATTTGGTGCAGGTAAGAGGTAAAGTGGAGATGGTAGACAGATGGATAGACAAGTTGAATCAGGAGGTAGGTGAAGTTTTGGTTGAGGGTTTTGAAGTTTACAAAGGCACTGAGGAATTGATGAGAGAAATGCACCAATACATTGAAGCATCGAAGAAGCAAGAAGAGGAGTATAAAGAGTATAGTCAGAAATTGGAGAAGGTTAATACATTGCCTTTGACTACTCTTCTTGAACAGTCCATACTTGAGGAGGAAAATAAAGATTTTATTGGAAAAACCTCTCGTATACTTCGATTCAGAGCAGATTTCTTGTGTAAACATAGAAATGACGTTCAAGAGGCTGTTAATAATTTGACTGAGCAGTTTGAGGAGCTGGGAGCAGTCATTGCTATCATTGTAGATATAAATGTATTAACAAAGGAAGGCATGCCTTTGAGTCAAATAAAAGAGAAATGGGATGAAAGACTTAGAGGACTCATGCAGAAAGAAGATGATGGAGAAGATTTGATGATAGATAGACTAATGGATGTCAAAGAAGAAATAAAAGCTGCTAGAAGAGAGTTGACAAAGATGAAAGCTATGAAGGAGTTTGCTGCAGCAGAATTGGATCGAATCAAATTTGAAGATAGTTGGGTTGATGGGCCAGAATTAGATACATTACAGCAAGTCTTCTCCAGTTATGATGAGTTCATCGCAGATCCAACTTCACATGCATAAATCTTCTACATGCATGACTTTCTTCTTCTTTGCATGTTGCATGCAACACTGACACTTGAGGCGCATGACATGTTTCTCTTCTATTTTTCTATTCTCCAGTTGAACTGAACATCTAATGTAAGAACTCAAGATCAAATCGATCTGAGTTTCCAAGAAATTTTTTGTTCCTAAAAGGGTGGGTGACTTACAATAGAATTAGAGTTCGAACTTTGTATAATCTATAAATACCCTGTGGGTATCATATTGTAAAGGTCAGCTAATTGAGAATAGAATTGGCTTACCTGATTTTAGGAGATAGAATTTTGTAGTGATTACAGAGATACTTTGTACTTGATCTTTTTACAGTTAATAGAATTACAGGTTTACGCAATATGGTATTACAATTAAGTTGTTTTATTTGATAAGGCTGATAAGTTATAATCTATCTGAATGCCAGTGATTGTGCTGAAGCATGCTAGTTTCTTATGTGATGAAAGTCATTAGAAGAAACCAGATTTAAGGATTATCTTGTTAGATTATCATTGAATTGAAGTTATTAAAGTTTGTTGATCTATAATCTTGATGATGAATGAATGTGTGTTGTTTTGAAATCCTTGAAATATTTGTGATGTGTAATCGTGAAGTTAATTAAGCACCTAAAATGTATGCAGTGGTATAGATTATGCTATAGATTGTGTCATCTTATGGTTTTCTTGATCTGATTGGAAGAACATTCATTATTTGAAGATATATGTTCGGATGATAGATAAATTTGATTCATACTTATTGGTTTACCCCTTTGATCTATCTTTTTCTTTTGTTTGAAACCCCATTGATCTACTAAAAATAGTTTGGTAAAAATGAGTCATCGCTTGAAACTTTTGTTACCAACACAGGCCCCTTGAATATTACAGTTGCATGAACCGATTGAGTGACACCAGACAGTTAAGAACCAACTACCGGGACCTTGGGAGTTAGGCTACATGTTGTCTTTCTTTTTCAAGAGAAATAGAGTAGAAATATTATGTTTTAACGTTGTTTGTGTCATTTTCACCATCAACACTGTCGATCTAGGAGAAGTGTCATCACAATGTTACATGGGTTATCCTGGCGAGTCTTCCTAGGCCCCGGACCCCATCTCGGGTTATCCTGGTAACCTCTAACGACTTCCGGCCCCTCATGTAAACCAATGCGGAATCAGTTATCTTTCATAGAGACAAGATAACGATCTTGCCATTCCAAGCCTTCCCGTCTCAACCCAAGTCTTTACAAGCCCCTGTGATCCTGAGCAAGGCATAATTATCTTATTAAGTGTTTGATACTACATGATACTCTAATCAGTTAATTAAGTTATCATTGGATTAACTAACTTACAACGAGTTATCCTGGCACCACTTCGTGTGCCGACCCTCGTTACAAGTCACTCCTCTAAGACGACACGTGGAACAACTCCACAACCCAAGGGTACACAAGTGCTACGCAAGGATATCACATCCTTAACCATGACATACAGTCCACACACTCCTGTTCGTGATAACTTGGGAAACAAACTGGTTACGCACTACCCAACATAATCCAAGGGTTGACTACACAGTACGACAACCCACAAGCTTGAGAACCCAACTGGAAGACTTGCTAAATATTAAAAAACCACATTTCCCGAATGGCCATACGAACAACTCAAAACAACGAAAGAACCAAATCTACTTTGGGTTCACTAAACCCATCTCCTCACTAGCATTCAGTAATCAATGCATTAAAGGAACTGAATTAAATACGCCATTTAAAAAAACCATTTTATTTCCACGTAGCATTTAAATACATGAAACATTAACCCATATCTCAATAATTCAGATAAAAGCAAAATCCCTTGTTTTTAAATAAATAAAATATTTATTCCATAATCAATAAAACTCATTTTCTTAAAAAAAAAAAATTCCCCTCTAAACAATATAATAATAAAATGATGTTCTCTTTTTCATAATATTAATATTAAACATTAACATTAATATTATTATTTAACTCTCACATAATAATATATAAATCATATATGATATTAAAACATTATAATATTTAAAATATAATAAAATATTATAATTACCATTTTCTTTATTTATAAAAAAAAAAAACTTGAAAAAAAATAAGGCAAGAGCCTCGGTTCATGCGCCAACCCTTAGGGTTGAGCCGCGCGAACCTCGGACTTCGTGCCAGGCAGTTGGGCGGATGAGATTCGACCGTGGCTTCCATGGCCGATGACGGTTTACACAAGCGGTCGTAGGAGGCGGCATCGCCGGGAGGAGGAGGCACGGGTGGAGGAATCCGACGCGGACCGAAGGCGGAGGCGAGGTTGCAGGTCGACGCTGCACGATTTAAGGAGCCGCCGCAGTTACCACGTGGGCGGCGCCGGCAGCGCTGCCACCAACAGTGGAGGCCGTTGCCTGCGCAGTCTGCGCGGGCCGCGGACGGAGGGGACTGGCGCAACTCCCCCACTATGTCCCCCCATGGGAGCGGCGGTGGGGTGAGCCCCAACCCCCAACAAACACCTCTTTTTTTTATAAAATAAATCACTGTCATTTTTTATTCTTTTTTTTTTTTTTAACAAAAAAAAACAAAACTCTTTTATTAAAAAAAAGGCCAGCATAACCCTACTATGGGAGAAAAATTAAAATAATAACCATAGGCATAGGTATATTATATATATATATATATACATGCATTTCAATCTACAAAAAGGAGATTTCCAACAAATTGAAGAACACAAAGATGAAGAAAGAAAACTGACTTTATAAACAAGATTTCATTTTAATTTTGCAAACAATCCTTCCAAGGGGTGGTGTTCTACAAATTTTGAAAACAAGAATTTGAATGGTTTATTGTTTGCACACAATCAACATGCTACAACTGTATTCCTACAACACATGTGCCATTGGAACAAGCAAAAATCAATTAAAACAAGATGAAAACCTGATTCTTCTTGAAGAGTGATGAAGAACCTGATGGTGCTATGAAACCCTCTTAAGCTCTACAGATTCCTTGAGCCTTTTCTCCAAACCACAAAATTTAGCAATCCTTCCCCTTCTTTTTCTCAAATTTTCTCCAAAAACTCCATTGTTGATTTTTGTGAAGAAATTCAAAGATATGCAAAATTCCTTCCAAAAATCCTACAACCACCCTCATAAATTCCAGAAAACAAAAATAGGAAATATCTTTTTTTTTTTTCAATTTTCAAATTTCTAAATTGACTTTTAATTCATTTTCCTAATTTCCAATTCCAACTTCAATATGCATGCCTTTCCAAAATGAATAATGTAATTCATTTCAACATAAATACTTAATCAATTAATAAAATAAATCTACCATAAGATTAAAATATTTATTAATTAAATTAAATTACTCAATAATTTAATCACATTTCTAACATTATTCTAACTTCCAAAATAAACTGAAACAAGGCAAAAAAAACAAAATAGAACTACTGGACCATACTAGGACAGACGACACACTATGACCAGGGTGACGACTCAGCACGGAATTCCTAGCTACTATCTCCCAATCAATACCGTTGGCAATGGGCACGCTCGAACCTATGAAACCAGGTGGAGTCGATGTCCTGTACCTGTCAACCTGCGAACAAAGAATATATCCACATGCAATATTATGTCATAAATAGGGCACACCGTGAAGAGGAATCACGAAATCACAGGGCACTCGCAAGCGAGTGTTGCGATTCATCCTCTTCACCAATACAATAGTACTAACTGACGCACCTAACATAGCAGCATAATCGAAAGCATGGAACATCATAAATTAAAATATCCACTTATGCTAATTCCAAACATGCCATAATAATAACATCAAAATATAGTATCATCGCATCAAGATACATCACGATAAAACGGTGATCAATTGTAACCAAGTACATAGTCAAAGTACAACACAAAACTAAAACATAAAGAGGAAACAACATAGTTCGCACAATAGAGCAAAATAGAGGGGTATTACATCCTCCCCCCCTAGGGTTAGGCTTACTCCTGGAAGCCTGCAAATAGATAGGGATATAACTCCCTCAAATAGACTGCATACAAATCAAAACCTCGACCCTTGAGGCCAAGCATCCTGCACTGGACAACCAACCCCAAAAGTCTCAACAACAACTCCCTGATACCCAGGCTGACGGTTATCAACTGCAACATAAGATCAATGAGATCTACCAACATCACCAACTATCAGCTTTGAAACTACTGGGCCTTGAACAAAACCAGATTTATTCTAATGCGGACAGTTCCTTGCAAGGTGGCCCTGTTGGCCACAAGAGTAACACCCAATGTCATGACCAAACCCTCTACCACCTAAAGGTGCAGTAGACTGCTGCACACTACCCCAACCAGTCACAGACTGTGAACTCTGGGCTGACTGCTCCTGTCGATTGCGCTTGCTACGCCAACAGTTCTAACTCCTCCTAGGTGAAGAACCTCCATCATCCTGACATGGCTGAGAGTCCTTACGCTTCCCAAGCGCACTCTCTTGCTGCAACTACTGCTGACCACCCTGAGATGGTCCCTGTTGAGACCTAGGAGGTAAACCTCCCTGAGACTGCCCTCCTCTAGCACTAGATTCTACCATTGCACTACTGCCAACTGGAACACTCATGTGTCCCCCAAGTGCCATACTCAGATTCTCCTCAATAAGGCGTGCTTTCTCTACTGCCACATCCATGGCCTTGGGTTCGAAAACCCTCATGCCACCGCTGAGATAGACATTTAAGCCCCTGACAAAATGGTGTACCAACATGCTCTCGTCATCACCAATCCCTGCATACTGTTTGAGCTCGTAAAAACATCGCTCGTATAGCTCAACAGATAATGCCATCTGACGCAAAGCATGGAACTCGTCGCCTCGACGCTGATACCAATGCTCAGATAGGAACCGAGCTCTGAATCTCTCTAAGAAGATTTCCCAAGATGCAGTGTGAATATCAATATGGAGCTTCTGCTCCTCTAGTCTCCACCAAGCGGATGCAAATCCTCCCAACTGCATGATGGCATAACAGCTCTAATGTTACTACCATATAGATGCATGGCGAAACACCTATCCAAGTCTATGAGCCAAGTCTCAGCCTCTAACCCCGTACCTGATCCATCGTATAAAGGAGGGTGCCCCCTGAGCAAGTCCCTCATGTGAGCCTCAGACTAGGGTGGAGCTTCTCTCACCACTGGATTCACCTGAACCTCTACCTGCCTTGGTCCAAGGAGTGCCAAAGCCTCCTCTAGCGCTCTACGCACTGCCTCAATCCCTACTGGATCCTGCTGATGATTACCAACCCTAGGGGCATTCTGAGATGCCTGTTGTTCCTCCTGATCTGGGATAAAAGGAACTAAAGGAGGAGAGTCATGCTGACTCTCACCACGACCACCTATACAGCCACGAACACACCCTCTACCTCTTCCGCGTCTGGGCAACATAATCCTGCATAGACACGTCAAGGTATTAGGCAAGATAAACAACTCAAAACCTAAACAAATACAAGCATAATGGTTCCATCATAATCCCAGAGTACCCAGTGTTTAAACCTAGGCTCTGATACCATGTGTAACGCCCCGCCATGCAACCCTAGAGGAGGTTGCAACAACTACTTATATAGGCTAATTTTTTTTTTGTTTAAGAACAATTAATAAGTAAGTTCGCTAACTAATGCCAACAACCTCTAAGGTTACGAGATAGAGGTTATATTATAGAACTTCAACACAAACATAAATAAAACCCATGACAATTATTTAATTAATGAAATAACACATTCATTCCAATAAGATAATTTTACAACAAGCATAATAAATAACTTTCAAATGCATTAATCCATTCATTAAACAATAAGGTTACAACACTCATTCCCCGAATGAGGCAAGTCCAATAAATAGGATTACAATTACAAATTACACCTCGATAACAAAGAGGGGTAATAATTACAAGAATAACTGAAATGGAAACAAGCAAGAACTGCAATTGGAAGTCTCGTCCACATGAACAAGGAGAAAAGCCCAACGGAGAAAGGTGCACGTTCCACCCAACCAAGTGGAACCCAAAGGTCCACCCCCCGTGCTAGGAGATAGTAACGAGAATTTCTATCCAAGGACGTCTACCTCTAAACATAGGCTAACATAACCATACTGAAATAAATACAGTGACATCACTAACACAAGGTTACAATGCTTCCAAAAATTACATAATCAATTACATCATTGATCCGAACATACTGTCGACCTAGGAGAAGTGTCATCACAATGTTACATGGGTTATCCTGGTGAGTCTTCCTAGGCCCTGGCCCCCGTCTCGGGTTACTTGGTAACCTCTAACGACTTCCGGCCCCTCATGTAAACCAATGCGGAATCAGTTATCTTTCATAGAGACAAGATAACGATCTTGCCATTCCAGGCATTCCCATCTCAACCCAAGTCTTTACAAGCCCTTGTGATCCTGAGCGAGGCATAATTATCTTATTAAGTGTTTGATACTACATGATACTCTAATCAGTTAATTAAGTTATCACTGGATTAACTAACTTACAATGAGTTATCTTGGCACCACTTCGTGTGCTGGCCCTCGTTACAAGCCACTCCTCTAAGATGACACGTGGAACAACTCCACAACCCAAGGGTACACAAGTGCTACGCAAGGATATCACATCCCTAACCATGACATACAGTCCACACACTCCTGTTCATGATAACCGGGGAAACAAACTGGTTATGCACTACCCAAGGTAATCCAAGGGTTGACTACATAGTACGACAACCCACAAGCTTGAGAACCCAACTGGAAGACTTGCTAAATATTAAAAAACCACATTTCCTGAATGGCCATACGAACAACTCAAAACAACGAAAGAATCAAATCTACTTTGGGTTCACTAAACCTATCTCCTCACTAGCATTCAGTAATCAATGCATTAAAGGAACTAAATTAAATACGCCATTTAAAAAAAATTGTATTTCCACGTAGCATTTAAATACATGAAACATTAACCCATATCTCAATAATTCAGATAAAAGCAAAATCCCTTTTTTTTAAATAAATAAAATATTATTCCATAATCAATAAAACTCATTTTCTTATAAAAAAACAATATTCCCCTCTAAACAATATAATAATAAAATGATGTTTTCATTTTCATAATATTAATATTATTATTTAACTCTCACATAATAATATATAAATCATAACATTAAACTATTGAAAGCATTTTAATATTATATTAGATCATAATATTAAAATGTAATAGTATATTGCAATATTAAATTATTATAATAATTATGATATTAAAATATTATAAAATTATAATATTTAAAATATAATAAAATATTATAATTACCATTTTCCTTATTTATAAAAAAAAAAACTTGAAAAAAAACAAGGCAAGAGCCTTGGTTCGTGCGCCAACCCTTAGGGTTGAGCTGCGCGAACCTCGGACTTTGTGCCAGGCAGCTGGGCGGATGAGATCCGACCGTGGCTTCCATGGCCGGCGGCACCGTTGGGAGGAGGAGGCATGGGTGGAGGAATCAGACGCGGGCCGAAGGCGAAGGCGGGGTTGCAGTTCGGCACGACGCGGTTTAAGGAGCCGTCGCAGTTACCACGCGGGCGGCGCCGACAGCGTCGCCACCAACAGTGGTGGTTGTTGCCTACGTAGTCCGCATAGGCCACAGACAAAGGGGACTGGCGCGGCTCCCCTACTCTACCCCCCCATGGGAGTGGGAGTGGCGGTGGGGTGAGCCCCAACACCCAACAAACACCTCTTTTTTTTTATTCTTTTTTTTTTAATAAAAAAAATCACTGTCATTTTTTTTTTACAAAAAAAATAGAACTCTTTTATTAAAAAAAAGGCCAGCATAACCCTACTATGGGAGAAAAATTAAAATAATAACCATAGGCATAGGTATATATATATGTATACATGCATTTCAATCTACATAAAGGAGATTTCCAACAAATTGAAGAACACAAAGATGAAGAAAGAAAACTAACTTTATAAACAAGATTTCATTTTAATTTTGCAAACAATCCTTCCAAGGGGTGGTGTTCTACAAATTTTGAAAGCAAGAATTTGAATGGTTTATTGTTTGCACACAATCAACATGCTACAACTGTTTTCCTACAACACATGTGCCATTGAAACAAGCAAAAATCAATTAAAATAAGATGAGAACCTGATTCTTCTTGAAGAGTGATGAAGAACCTGATGGTGCTATGAAACCCTCTTAAGCTCTACAGATTCCTTGAGCCTTTTCTCCAAACCCACAAAATTTAGCAATCCTTCCCCTTCTTTTTCTCAAGTTTTCTCCAAAAACTCCATTGTTGATTTTTGTGAAGAAATTCAAAGATATGCAAAATTCCTTCCAAAAATCCTACAACCACCCTCATAAACTCCAGAAAACAAAAATAGGAAATATCTCTTTTTTTTTTAATTTTCAAATTTCTAAACCGACTTTTAATTCATTTTCCTAATTTCCAATTCCAACTTAAATATGCATGTCTTTCCAAAATGAATAATGTAATTCATTTCAACATAAATAACTTAATCAATTAATAAAATAAATCTACCATAAGATTAAAATATTTATTAATTAAATTAAATTACTCAATAATTTAATCACATTTCTAACATTATTCTAACTTCCAAAATAAACTGAAACAAGGCAAATAGAACAAAATAGAACCACTGGACCATACTAGGACCAACAACACACTATGACCAGGGTGACAACTCGGCACAAAATTCCTAGCTACTATCTCCCAATCAATGCCGTTGGCAATGGACACGCTTGAACTTGTGAAACCAGGTGGAGTCGATGTCCTGTACCTATCAACCTGCGAACAAAGAATATATCCACATGCAATATTATGTCATAAATAGGGCACACCGTAAAGAGGAATCACGAAATCGCAGGGCACTCACAAGTGAGTGTTGCGATTCGTCTTCTTCACCAATACAGTAGTACTAACTGACGCACCTAACATAGCAGCATAATCAGAAGCATGAAACATTATAAATTAAAATATCCACTTATGCTAATTCCAAACATGCCATAATAATCACATCAAAATATAGTATCATCACATCAAGATACATCACGATAAAATGGTGATCAATTGTAACCAAGTACATAGTCAAAGTACAACACAAAACTAAAGCATAAAGAGGAAACAAAATAGTTCGCACAATAGAGAAAAACGGAGGGGTATTACACAAAATCTCTAGTATGATCAAGTACAACTAAGATTGGTGCACTAGTCAACTTCTCCTTAAGGGTCAAAAAAGCTGACTGGCACTGTTCTGACCAAATAAACTTCTTCCCCTTCCTCTGAAGAGAAGTGATGGGGTAAGCTATCCTCGACAAGCCCTAAACAAAAAGTCAATAGTAGCCTACCAAGCCCATGAAATTGTGAATCTCAGGAACATTCATGGGTGCAGGTCAATCGATGATGGCTTGGATCTTGGAAGGATCCACAACAATACCTTCACCAGAAATAACATGACCTAAGTATTTCACCTCTCTCAGAAAGAACTCACACTTCACCAGATTTGCATATAACTGATTGTCTCTCAGACACTGCAACACTTGTCTGAGATGCTCCTCATGCTCCTCCATAGTTTTCAAATAGATCAGGATATCAACAGGAACACAAGAACAAATATATCCAGGTAGGCATGGAAGACTCCATTCATCAAACTCATGAAAACTGACAGTGCATTTGTCAACCCGAATGACATAACAGTGAACTCATAATGTCTGTAACGAGTGCAAAATGCAATCTTGTGTATATCAACCTTGGTGATATGCAATTGGTGGTATCCCAACTTGAGATCATTTTTTGAGAATACCTTAGCTCCCTTTATCTGATCAAACATATCGTCAATTTTTGGCAAAGGGTATCGGTTCTTCACCGTCACCTTATTTAGCTGTTTGTAATCAATGCACAAACAAAGGGAACCGTCCTTCTTCACAAATATCACTGGTGCTCCAGAAGGGGAAACACTAGGATAAATGAACCCTTTTGCTAACAAATCCTCCAATTACAAATGAAGCTCCTGAAGCTCCTAATTCATCATCCGATATGGAGCTCGAGATATAGGCTGAGCTCTAGGAATCAGGTCTATTCTGAAATTGATGTCACGCTTAGGTGGCATCCCCAAAATCTCACTAGGAAAGACATCTATGAACTCCTTAAGGAGAGGCTAATCATCAAGGGATATTTCTCGACTCTCCCCTGGCTCCAAGTCACTGACCAACACAACAAACAATTGGCAACCCTCGTACATACACCTCCCCAACTGCATAGCAAAAATCATCCATAGGGAGATAGGTCTCACGACGCCAACAACCTCAACCTCATTGCCAAAATCATCCACACATTGCATAGACTTACGACGACATTTTATCATTGCTCGGTAAGCACTCAGCCAATCCATACCCAAAACAACATCATAGGATCCAAGAGGTAGGATGCGGAGATCCATTATAGTCACAAGTGACCCAATTTCCAAACTAAAACCCTGAACAAGGGATTCTACCACTACCTTTGCCCTAGAGGCCAACTTGACTTGCCACCTAACCCCTTGCTTTGTTGCCACCAATCTACAACATTCTACTACAGAAGGAGAAATAAATGAATTTGAAGCACCATAATCAAAGAGAATAGAGATATTAATGCCTCATAACACACCTGATGCCTCCACCGCGGTGCCCTGATGATTAGCTTGGAAGTTGTCAACCGCTGCAAAAACTCGGTGTGACCTGCCAACATCTCTCACCGTCGGCTTTGAAGCTATCGAACTTTGACTAAAACCTGTAGTGTTCCTCTATGGAAACTACCTAGCAATGTGGCCCTACTAGCCACAAGAAAAACAACCCGTGCCTCTATCGAAAACTCTTCCACTAGAAGGTGCACTGGACTGATGAACACTACCTTGGGTAGCTCTAGTCTGTGTGCTATGTGCAGGCTATTCTAAACGATTGCACTTGTTACACCACCAATTTAAATTCTTGCTAGACTGAGAACCACCACCATGATGAGACTGTGAATTATTATGTTTAGAATGAGAGTGTTGTTGCTGCCGACTACCCCTAGCGAGTGTTTGATGGTTCCTAAAGGAACTCGCTACCTGAGGTTGTCCACCTTGTGAACCAAATCCAAAAGAGGGTGCACTACCAATATGAACACTTGTATGGCCCTCAAATTCCATGGCCAAGTTTTCCTCCACTAAATGAGCCTTCTCCACAACCACCTCCATAGTCTTCAACTCGAAGACTCAGACTCCTCCATTGGTGCGAGCATTCAAGCCCCTGATAAAATGATGCACTAGCATACCCTCATCATTACCAATCCTAGCATATTGCTTGAGCTCATAGAACTGGTGCTCATACTGCTCTATGAACATTGCCATCTGTCTTAGCTCATGGAAATTTTCAGCACGATACTGTCTCCAATGCTCTGACAGGAAACATGCTCTAAACCTCTCCATGAATAACTCCCAATCATGGAACCAATGTCTATGTGCAGTTTCTGCTCTTCTAATCGCCACCATGTGGATGCAAAACCTCTGAGGTGCATGATGGTATACCTAGCCTTAGTGTTACTTCCATGAGGATGCATAGAAAAGCACCAATCTAGATCAATTATCCAAGTTTTTGCCTCCAATCCTCCACCAAAACCATCAAAAGTGGGGGGATGTGCCCTCAAAAGGTCCCTCATGTGACCTACTACCACGACATCCTAATCCATTGATATATCTCTCCTCTAAGGTGACCTCTCCCTTTCCCTGGTCACTTGTTGATCCTCTTCCTACCTAGGGCCTAAGGAAACAAGAACCTCCTCTAGCAACTGACGTTGCTGAGCTCCCTCTGCACCTGACTGACCCGGATTTTGACCACCACTACCCTACTCACTATCATGGGAAATCTCAAAGGGTGTACTCTGGAGGTTAACCCTACAACCACCACCATTGCCTCTACCTCGACCACGATCTTGACCCCTAGGCATACTCCTACACAACAATTAAGGGGAAACACATAAGTTCAAGAGTTAAGCACAAGGTTAATGTAATGGACTGAATTGAACCTAGAGTACCCAATGTTAAAACTTGGGCTCTGATACCAAGATGTAACACCTCGCCACAAAAACCCCAAAGGACAACACAACACAATAACAACTAAGGCACAATTTTTGTTGTTGTTTAAAGTAAAACTAATATGAAATGTAAGTTAACATACAACACTAATAATGAAACTACACATACACATCATCTATGAAGTCCTTTGGGGTAACTTGACTACATTACTTGCGAACCTTCCTAACATGACTCAATCCCATTAACGATGATTAACTAAACACAAGTATTCATATAAAAAAAACATTATATAAAATAATTAAACAACGTACATACATGCATAACATTACATAACCATTCATTTGTGATCACATGTAAATGCCAAAGAATACATCCATTACATTCATTATAAGAATATACATCATTCCAAGGTTACATAATTACAAATATTTCCACAGATACAACACCACATAAGTGCATTAAATGTGAACCAAAGATTACATACACCACTCCCATAAATGGGGTAGATCAATACAAGTTACATTAAACTTCCATTATAACAACGGGAAGGATTCAACAATTACATAATGTGATACAACATAAAAGAATATAAAACATAGCATCAAGACTGTCTCCAACTCAAGTAAGCTCAGGAACCACTGCAATCGGTACAAATCCTCGCATCACAAACTCTGACTAGAACCCCAATGGAGTGCATGGCACGTTCCACCTGACCGTGTGGACCCTAAGGTCCACCCCCCATGCTAGGAGGTGACAAGAAGGATCCACAACATAAAACAATCAAGTGAACAAGGCTAGCAAGACTCTAAAACAAAAGTAACAACATACACAAAGTACAACCACTTCCAGAGGTACATGAACAACAAAAGGGGAAACAACAAACATACAAGGTTGCTAAAAGGAAGAGTGTCATCACATGGCTCGATATGGGTTACCCAATACGGATCTTCCTATGTCTCGACCCCCATCCTAGGTTACCCTAGCAACCTCAACAGATCCTCGACCCCCATTCTTACACATGCAAAATCAACTTACCTTTCTTGAAGACAAGGTAGTTGATTTTCCATTCCAAGCCTTCTCATCTCATCTCAAGCCTAAATGAGTTCTTGAGCCATGACAGACATCCATTATCTTATATTAGCGTGATTACTACCCACCCCCTAACTATTTATTAGGTTATCACTTAACTAACTTAACTTCCACAAGGGTTACCTTGGATGCCACTTAGGGCTCCGGCCCCGTGGGAAGCCACTCTCCCTACTAGCAACATAAGCCTCATAATCACAAAATAGGTAAGCCAACTTGCACAAACTAGCAAAGCCATGAAGGTAAGCACATAAAGTGAGGCATGCACTATCTCACACTAGATCACCATAATAAGACAACTCCCAAGTGCAAGGCTAAAACCCACATAGTCACAATCAAGCATAAGAACAACAATTCACGAGAACCAACCATGAGGAACCAATTATAAGCAACATTTTCCCCCACCTCTAGAAGCCTAAAACCGACTACCCATGAACTCATAGTCGAGGGTAACTCAAGCATAATGGGTTCCAACACAAAATTTCAACATATAAAATCTCCTCAAATCAAAATTAACTCAAGAGGAAGACACATCAACTTGGAACCATTAAAATCATTCTTTAATTTCACTAACACATCATAAGTAATAAATTTCAAAGAACATTTAAATCATCATTTACATTTTATATTTACACTCATTATGAAACCATTAAATAACTAATTAAACTATATAAACATATTCCACAAGTATTTAAATACACATTTTTACACAAACAAACCAAGGTATATATTTACACATGTATGATTAAGTAACATCACAACTTCAATCTTTAAATATACTAAGTGAATTTCCACATTTATAGAGCCATATAAATATATATATATAGAATGTATATATGTATTTATATACGTATGTATATATATTTATATTAAAATTTAATTTCAGTATTAATTTACATTCACAGTGATTGTTTACAACTAGAAGATATGTTTTACATTAAATAGAACTCTTATCACATGAAAACAAGTTTTTTTAATAAAAAAATACAATATAAACACACACATATATAAGTATATATATATATTTTCAAAGAGATATACATTGGCAAGGATAAGGCCGAACCAAGTCTAAGCGAATGGAGGGAATTAGTGGGCGCGACTAAGCAAGGTTGAAAGGCAGGTTTATATTGCCCAAACCCTTAACATCCAAGAACACTATCAAATGGTATTTGAATATCTCAGCAAGGAACAAACATGAGCTAAGCACCAAAATTGAGACGCCGTAGGTTATCCAAACTACAGATTCATCCCTTATCATTTTATCACAATAGGGGTTATGCAAAACAACGAATTTCACAATTCCAAAGCAAGCAAAAGGACACGCCTAGGGAAGAAGGTGAACTAAAGGAGATAAATGCAGATCTATCCAAACAAATGGTGGCGGCCATAAGAAAAAGTGAACAATGTGATAATACAAAATAATGCCAGGAAGAAGTAAAACACCCAACATGCAAGGAGAGAGTTGTCAGGCAGTAAGCAAAGGTATATCCAAAGCGAAATTCTTATCAAAGACTGAGGGAACTAAACATCGAATCACTTTAAACAATAAGGAGGTTGATTACTCTACAAGGATCGACCCCCCAAAAATTACTTTGGATAGCGACATGATCAATGGAGAATATGGGTGATGCTAAATAAAACAATCTGAAAGATAGACCCATGTAAAATAAACAACAAGCTTCTGAAAAGCAAGATTCAATTTATTGAATGGGACACAAACAATTGTATTTCAGATACAACAACAAGAGGATTTCATTTACATAAAATGGAGAAGGAAAAATCAAAATCAAATGCAACACCAACCTAATTCTTATGCTCGAAGATGGAGAAGATGTGTTGAAGTCCACTCTTTCGCAGCCACAAATCCTTCCTCCAAAACTTAATCACTTTCTGAGTTTAATTCACTTTGAACAATTTCAATACCAAAATGTATTCTTTTTCAGATTCGTTTTTTTTTTTGCAGAGCAAAGTTTTCTTTTTTAAAAATGAAAAAATAACTCCCCCAACATTTTCCAAAACCAACACTATTAAAATTAGGAAAGAGTTTTCAAATCCAAAAATCAACAATTTTGGCAAGTTTCCAGTTCGAATTTCAGTTTGGATTCATGCATGTGCACACACTCCATATTTTCTATTTTGAACTTGTTTTTTACATCTTGTTCGGAAATCTTATCTTCTTTATTTATTTAAAATCATATTACTTTTCCACATTTAAATAATTAAACTCTCATGATAATAAAATTATCAATTATTATTAATTATAATTTAATACAATTCTTTTTACAAAACAATTTAATTTAATTATTTAATACTAAACCATGTGCTTTCTATTTCATAAAATTGATTTATTTAATTATTATTTTAATTCAATTAAACTGATTAAACAAGGCCATTTAAAATATTTAATTTACTAGAGAATTTCAATCACATTAAACAACATAATAACAAAATCAACATGACCTCACAAATTAACTAATTAACGCGAGACACCAAACAAGGAAACTGACAAATTATACAAACCAAACATACGGGGTTACAGGATGGGTACTCATCCTCATCGAGGATGATGGCAAGGGTTGGGGAACTTTTTGTCATCTTCATTTTTCCACATCTTAGCCATTGGGTTTTTGAGGCACGCTCAGACTTGACAGTGCATGTGGAGTTGATGCATGGTACCTGCAACTTGCATCAAACATGATGTTGAGCAACATATATATATATCAAATAACAAACACACCATGAGAGGAAATTGTAGCGTAGCAGGGCACTTACGAACAAGTGATGCTACATGTAACGCCCCGTCGAGGAACCCAAAAAATGTTGACATTCACATAAAATAACAGAATATTTAAAAAAAAAAAAACAGATAACATGTGTGACAACAACCACCAAAAATGTTTTAGGGTTCCAAAACTAAGCTACTATATAATAACAACAAAATGCTACAATAGCCATATATAATAAAACTCATGAGAAGTCATGTCCAAATATACAAATATAGTTACAAGTGATAATTGAGATTATGACAAATCTCAAAATAATACAAGTATTGATACAAGGCATCTCATGTACGTCATGAGTGTACTACAAAGAAGAATGAGATGAAAAAAGAAGATGACCACGCCCACAAACTCGTCAAAAGAACTATGCTCTGCAACCACTGTGCATTATGGATCCAGCCAAGGAAACCTGTCACGAACAACACACCTGTAGGGGACCCAATAGAAAATGTGGCACGTTCCTCCCAACCGTGTGGAGCTCAAAAGCCCCCCCCCGTGGTAGGATATAGAACAAGTCCTCAAGTCATACAGACCACAAAAGTGACAACATACAACACAAGGTTGACAATCATGACATCACAACTGACAAACTCCTAGTACCTTAGTTAAGGTTTTCACATAAATACCAACTTCCGAGATGTTACCCATGCAACCACGTTCAGGTCCGGCCCCTAACGGAAGCCACTCCTCCTAAGGTACAACTCCTCAAAAAGATTAAAACAATAAGACAACATGCATGCAACATGAACTTCTTACACAAGGACCTATAGTCAACCGATCCAATAAATAACCATAATGACATAACATGCATGGCAAAATTTATGCAAATGCGTACTCACATAACAGGGAATACAAATGCTCAAAATAGTAACACAATGACATAACATGCGTGGTCCATGTTCCAACTCAATGATCAAGATAAGGTCTCCATAATAATTTAGACATAGCATATTTCAAAAACGACCATTCAACTCCTCTGGGAACACAAAATACTTGAACACTAAATTCCAATACAAGGAATAATAACAAGTCAGTTCGTTCACATTTGCACCAAACTTTCCCAAGAATTTCAATAAGAAACCATCAACTCTAACATTCAAGTTAAAATAGTTATATAGACCCTAGAATAATCATTCCTTCACCAATGACATTTTGAATACAACTTCTAGATAGGATAAAATTTATATATTAATATAACCATTATTCATACACAATTATATTTGACCATTTAACATAAGATTCATATTTACTAATTTGTTAACATAATTACATATCTCAAATAACCATAAACATTATATCTAAGATAAATTACACACACTACTATTGCATTAAGCATCTACCAATATTAAATCTCTTCAATTTAGAATTGATACACACTCTTAATTATAACTTATAAAATAAATCATCCTTCCATATAAACAATATTGTTTTATTGTTAATAATCTACACATTCAATAACTTTACTATACAAATAATTTAACCTAAAAACTATGATTATAGTAATTGATTAAATTAAATTATAATGCAAGTGAGACTTAAATAAACAACAACCTATCCTTAAAGAACTATATTCTAATTTTATGTATATAAATATACTTACATACCCATTATTTTTTAACTAGAATTTGCTTTAATTATTCATTGTTAATGATAATTGATATTCACAAGATTCTATAGTTATTAGTAACTTTATTAAAACCTTACCATTTATATCGATAAGAATTACAATGTTATCTAAGATCTAAACTAGTTTTTTTTTTAATTCTAATATACTTAAGCAAGGAAACAACCTACACTCGGACTTCACCGACCACCGACCACAGAGAAAGACATAACGACCTGAACAAGTGAAGAGCCTTGAGCATTAGAAGGAGAGCCAGTTACTCGCGGCCCTTGGCACAATTGTAAACACATGGAAAAGACTATGAAGGACAATGACTTTAACAGTCGACCAAACAATAAAAGATAACGGTGAAAGGAAGACTTCGACGCATGCCACCTCCATTCAGTTAACAATTAAGTCCTACTGAGATATTAATACAAATAGATGACAAGAAGATTGAAAGATAGCTCAAATAAAAAAAACCAAGAACAGATTCATGAGGCACAACCGCAGATCTCCCTAAGCATTCAAGCTCCGCTAAACCCAAGTTTACAAGTAGAGTTATGGGGTGTACAAAAGAATAAGGTAACAAGAATTCCAAAGAAAAAAATGACAAGACCAGAAGATAGTGCACGCGCGAACCACATGCAATTGTTCCTTCATTCACAAGGAGAGATGTATCAGATAACAACCAAGGCCCGCGACCCTCTTCAAAGAACGATGATACATTCTATAGAATACAGACAAACTTGAGAGAGTACAGTTGTTCAACAAGAAGGTGATCCATCCGCAGAAAACAAAACACCACATGCATGTCCAAGAAAAGGATAAAACTGGCAACGACGGAAGGCTAGAGAGAAAGAAAAACTACTAGCACACCCCAATCAAAACAACGACCGAGGAACTCCCTCACAAGCATGCAAATGGCAATACAGGGTTGGTGCATGCTATAAACACCATTATAGATAAACCTTTCAGAACACTAAGAAATGAAAACGACCATACAAACTAACAGCGTCACAGTGGAAACTAGTCAAAACTGCAATTGATAAATACGAAGGTTGCAGTTTTAACAGACATTTCAGTGAACATGGAGGATATATAAATAGAAACGATAACCACGAAACAAGTTCCCAATGGATTTCTTCATGGATTCCCATTTGCAAGACAGATCCAACAATATATCTATATACAATCCGGGAAATATGATGGCAAAGACAAGAATGAATGGTAAAAAACATATAACGGATTATCTGGTGCATAAACAAAAGAAGTATCAACGAGAGATCTGAATATCAAAGAAAAGAGTCTCAGGCAAACAACGTTTCCAAATGAGAACATCATTTCGAAGCAATTCCACCATGTTTTCTTCTTTATTATTTTTGTAAGCACAATCAATTTTCATAATATTATTTTCGTTTCCTAATCTATCATGATACCATTTCCATTATTCAGACATTAACATATCTCAGTTTTCTATGGTGCATGCAAGGTTTGAAGACGATTTTTTTACAGAAGACATTTAGCATGATCATAACGAAATAAACTTTGAAATTTTAACAAAGAAAAGAACCTAGGAGTGCTTCCCCAGAAATGGAGAACGTTAACCGCAAATCACAACAATTTCAAACCTTCAACTTTCCACAATGTGAACACTATCTTTAACAACAATTTTCAGCTTCTCTAATCAACTCCAAATCAAAATTCCAGAAAATATCTTTCTATGAGAAACAATCTTTTTGCTTCCTACCTTTCGAATATCAAAAACCGTGTGTCCAAGAATGATCTTTTTTCAAGATTATATCCTTTTCCATTTTCCAAGGTCACAAACTTTAACTCTCTGTTTTTTTAGCATGCAACGCATGCATCTTAAACTTAGTAACCACTTTATGATTAAAACAAGATAATTACAACTTAAGATCACAACTATTAGTTCCGTTTTCAAAAACGTCAAAATGAATAATCAAATCAATTTGCAAATAAATGATCTTTTCGAAACAAGATATTTTAACATTTCAATTTAATCACTTAATAAACTAAAATAGCTTTTCTAATTTAATTATTTCATTAAATCAATAAAGCAACATTACTATTTTAATTAAAACATTAAAATAATGTAAATTAACATAATAAATGCATTATAAACTCAACATTAACAAACGACTGCAAGCACATGATGAACAGGTGACATGACATGAGGGTAACGAAAGATACTCGTTCTTTTCAGAATGATAGCTAAGGATAGAGGACAAGTCTATCTCCCATCGATAATTCCATTGGGTCATGGCATGCTCAGACTTGACAAGCAGACCTGTGGAGTCGATGCTTGTACCTGAAAGCTGCATAACCCTGCACGATTAATCCAACAACATGTATAAATATGAGAACACACCGTGAAGAAGAATCGCGATGTAGCAAGGCACTCACTGATGAGTACTGCTAAACCATCTCCTTCACCTACTGATGTAAACATATAACTAACATAATATCATCATGTATAAAATAGAACAACATAGATAATCATCATAAAATTTCATCTCATGAAATTAAACATCACATCATAAAATATAGTGTGTCATCAACTGAGTTTCACAACCGGTCATGTAAACCATGACATAAAACATCAAAACAACATAATGCCAAAGATCTAACAGCTAACAGTGTCACAAAATAGCTAAAATAAATGTATCATTAGGAGGGTCACTACACTACACCGTCCCTCTCACCAAGACCTCAAACAATAACGACATCATCAAGTGACAATAATTACATCATAAACAACATCATATAACAATCACTAATCAGATGCATAACAAGTAAAGTCACATGTTCACATGAAGTACATAGCCAAATTAATCCAAACACACAACTAACTCCATATATCATTATAACATAATGTAAGGCCCTACTATTAATGCAATATTTACATCTCATACATTTTTTTTAGTAAGTTACATTATTCTTGATTGGTCGAGTTGGACTAATATATTATGGAAGCTTGATCTAATATCTATAATGGATAAATTAATTTGGGAAAACTGGTATTCATAATATTAATAATATAACTATCTTTAACAATATTAATTTCATCTTTAATACTATTATTAATATCAACATCGATATGTAAATTAATATCATTATTAATTCTATTGTTACTATTGATATTAAGAATTAAACTAATATCATTATCACGTTGTTACATCTATTATGGATTTCACCTATTAGTAATATTATAATTAGTCAATTGGTATTAGCATGAATTATAAAATTCTTATTATCATGAATTTTGATCGAGGGATGATATACTAACATCAACTATAAAATTCAGCAATTAATGTTATGTTTTTAATATTTGCTACTATAGCGATAAGATGAATTTTGAATATCGTGTCTGCTTAGCATAAATACAACATACCTAAGAAATTATAATAATGGAGTGGGTAGATAGGAATTTAAATAAAACCTACTATCCTCCCATCGATTTATTCACAATCCTACCTACCCTGCCAATGCCAGGAGGTACCATTTAAGGTGTAGATCATCTAACAGGATTGAGTCAGATTCTTTGATAAATGCATTGCCTAAACTCAATGACCATCTGAACTTCTTAATGTTTCATGTTACGTATTTATCTTCTTTATTATTCTTTCAAACACTCAGCTTGGGAATGTCTTTTCAGATTTGGATTTCGAGATTTGGTTTTTAATTACCTTAGTGATCCATATTCACTATGCTATATTGCGTACAACATGCTAAAACATTTATGACATATTGATCATGATTGTTGCGTAACTCTTATATCATGTTGACTGTGATATGGATTTATGGTTGAGGAAACTTAATATGGTCTAATGGTGGATCATCGTGTCAAAGATCTTCCAATGCCCTAATTAATGGCAATGGGGTGTGCTTTGATATAGGCACGCGCTACATTCTTGGGGACTCTCCCATCAAATGAGGATCATAGTATTTGGTGTAGATGGGCAAATGGAAATCAGATCTTTGTTTTAGGTTGCCTTGGAGAGGGATTTTCAAAACAGGTTGTAGGGATTCATTTTATGGAATAAGCAACATGCACATATTTGAGAAACGATGAGGCATCTTTGGGCATGACGTCTCAAGAAACTGGTTCAAGTCATCAAAGTTTAAATTCATCAATAAGCTTGGTCCAAGTGCATTGCCACTTGAATTTCATGCACTCGAAGCATGTCTTGAAACTTCATGTAGCAGACTTGATGCTAAAACCGAAGCATTGAGCGATAGAGTGGGGTCTGAGTTCTTTGTTGGTTTGATGTATACAATTTGGCATTTCATTGGTCATACCGTCATCGCCACAGGAAGAATATAGATTATCTTTTTAGTCTATTAGCATGGAAATCTGAGAGCTTTAGCTTCTTTTCAAAAGCACTGTTCATTCTGGAAACTTTCAAAACTTTACCAAGGATAAACGCATTTAAAATGATGGTTGAGTCTAAAGGAAAATCCAAAATAAATTTAATTGTAGGAGCAACATTCCTATTGGATGAGTTTGGTAATGACAAAGAACTAGAAATTAAAAAGGCCACCATATCAAAAATTTCTCTTGGTGTTGTTGGTGTTATGGTGGCGTTGCTAAGAGTAGAAACTCAGAAAAGGGCATTGTGGGAAATGATGCACTAGTGGATGAATGGAGTATGTGTGGTGCAGATTATGGGTCATAGGAAATTCATGTATTTGGGAGGGTGAGGTTCTCAGTAGATGGTGTGAGGGTTTTTGCTCTGCTCTGGATTCTTCAGACGTCTTTTTTTTTCACGGGTAAGAGCTCAAGCTCTATAGATAATCACTGAAACTAAGTGTATGAATATATCATAGTTGCTTAGCTGAGGATATGTTTATGTTTCTAACTGTCTATGCAAACGAAAGTGTATTGTGCCATTTTGTTTCTTATTTTGATCACCTCCTAGTTAGGAAGGATCTCTATGGTTATATAATTTTATAAATATGGTGATGAGCTTTTAAAGTAAATAGTTCCTACGTATCTGGAAGAGCTGTGGGGGTTGGGAATTTGCTGTGAATTTTATTGAAGTTTGTTTAGATTAGAAGGTGATTTCATGTATATTCTAAGTTATTGAAAACTTTCCAAGCTGCATTAAGTCTTCAGTTACACAATGTAAATCATAGTGGTTAGTTCTTGTTCTTTTCACATAAGAAAGGTCTTTATAATGTACGCATGAGAATAATACTCACATCTTCCTTAGATAGTTTCTCTTGATGTTGAGTTGTTTTTGTTCCATTCAAGGTCATTATTCTTATTCCCAAATTTTCTTGTAGAGAATATTTTAGCTTGTGTATGTTTCGATGAAGATAATATAGTCGTGTTTATAAAAAAGGAAGAATACATTGATAAATATAGGAGGTGTGATTTATACATCATACAACATGTTCCCTTTTATTTTTATTTTATTTTTCAGTCTCTTGCCTCTGAGCATCAATAGTATGTTTGGCTGCTAATGCCAATATTCCTATAATGGTCAAAAGATCACATTTAGGTACAATACAAGTGTAGGGAGTAAGGAAATGTATTGCCTATAAATTCCAGTAAGAGAAAATATAATCTTGCATAGAGACATTTCATATCCATCATTAGTTGCAGGCACGTCCTGGAGAGTCTCTATTGAGATATCCTGATAGTGATTTTTGAATCTACAAATATCCACAGTTCATTTATCTGCAAATTACATTTAAGTCACATTAGTTGGCGTGTATCACTCCATTAATTCGTATTTTATTTTCAATTTTAAAATTATCCCGTCTTACACCAATTTAATGAATCAGGGCATAAATGCATATACATATATGTATATGTAGAAATCTTCTCTAGGTAAAACTAAGTAATCTAGGCTGCGTTATTACCCAAGTAAAATATTATTACCGTCATTCCATTTTTTTTTAATGCGGAGGTTAATGTCATTTTATCTTGGTCTTCAAGATCCTCACCTGTAGCGTCTTGTTGCAGCGTTAAATTTTAGAGCCTAGATGTAATTTAAGCCTTACCTCATTTAAAGTATTTCCATCATCAAAACTGCACCTAACCTGATAATTTAAAATATGCACTAGATTTTATAATTTCAATCCTAATCCATTCGATTGAGCCTTTCATTTAAAAATATAATCTAAGAATAAAGGTAAATACTGCCCTTCTGATTATCCCTGACACCTCTTGTTTAAGAGAGAATAAAGTCAAGCTTGCCTTAAAATCAAAGAAGCTTTCAATCCTATATTATTTTCTTATTATCCTTGGGTTTCCACATTTAGTTAAAGCCAACTAATAAAATTATTCTTGTCTTAATAAAAATATAAAAAAATAAAGCGATACGCAACCATGTACGATTTATCCCAAGTAATACCCCAATTCTTGCTTTTCCTAAATTAAATGAAAACTCCTCACCTTTTGATTTTGTCTCTACTTTAGAAAGGAAATTCTACATAGGGGAAGAAAATTAAGGAAAGCATAAGAGCCTACGTGGCTTGAAGATTTGGGAAAAAGGCTTAAAGATTTGGGGAAAAGTTAAAAGGATTTTAAAATTAGGATTTAATTCATTAAAAAATGGTTTCTTTTTATTAGATTTAAGATAGTGATATTTTTTTTAGGAATTTAAGTTAAGGATTTTTTTAAATTTTTTTTTTTTTAAATTTTTTTTGTATAAAAACAAGATCACTACCAATGATTTTCTTTGGTATATGTTAGAATTCTCCTCTAAGTTATTTAATTGGTTTTATTGGTTGTTACTTTTATTTAGATAATTGTATTTATAAAATAAATATTAATTCTTTTAAGGGAATGGGTAAATGAGGATTATAAAATTTGAGGATGGTTTTTTTATAATCTCAAATTTTAAAATGTGAATTTTTTTTCATATGTAAAAATAACCTATGTCATACCTTGAGGTTTACCTAGTTTTATGCATATTCAAGTTTAGCATTTACAAGTTATTTATTGAATAAATTATTGTTTTATTATTTTCAAGGTCTATGTCGATGTCCTAATGGTTAGGTGAAATAAGGATGGGGCTTCATAGGTTACCAAAGTTATTATTATTCAACATTCTAATATCCAAATGCCTATTTGTAGTAATTGTAACTAATAACATAATATTATTTTAATGTATTTGTAATGTATAGATTTTATTAAAGCAAATAGTTTTCCAATTATTTCTTTCAAAAAGGGTCAAAATGGATAGCTTAATATTGGAATCTTGAGCCTACGATATGAGTGGGGTCATTAAATGTTTGGCTTGAACGGGGTTACATTAAGGGTTGGTTTTGAAGAGTTCCTTATGTGGCGGACTTGTAGTGGTCAAGAAAATAAATAAATAGTGTGAAACCTTTTCTCTTGTTCTTACCACCATCAGAAGGATTGTGTGTTAGTGTTGATCTTTTGTGTGATCTCATAGGTATAGTTTCTTTTGTTAAGAATAGGCCTTTTATAATTTTATATGTCAATATTGGATGTGTTTGAGTATTGTATGCATCAATCATCTTTTCTGAAATTCTTGGGAGATTCCATAGGTGTACCAACAATATAACCTTTTCTTTACCTTCATTAAATAGTGTAAACTAGCTTTATTGGAGCATGATTGAGGTGTTGTTTAAAAATTATCTTATTTAATTGAGCCTAGATGATATATATTAATGTTGACCCAACGAGTGTTGGATCAAATCTGTTTTTGTCTAGTCTTTGTATTTATTATATCTTGGTGAAATCAATTGTGAGATAAACCTTTATGTTAAACACCATTTCTTTACCAACCCAATTTACGTGGAAGTTAAAAGTGTCGAACTATGGTTCCTCTACGAATTATATACGTAGGCAAGGCCGTCAGAGATGAGCCCCCAAGGAATTAGGTATGGCCCCTAGGCTTGTTCTCTTGTTATTACTTAAAGATACTATTGATATACATAGTCTTTTTGCATAACTTGTGACTTGAACTAAGTCTGTGATTGTTGATGGGTTTGTGGAACTAATCAAGCCTACCTTGGTGAGGTGGATTCCACATCTCCATCTAAAACCCAATCATGAATGTCAAAACAAATGTGTAGATGGTTGAGATCTCATAATTTATTGGTCAGAGGTCGTTATGCTTTCCTAAAGTGCATGTATAGGGAGCAGTCCTTGGGATTTGTGTTAGTAGTTGTGGTCAAAATTTAAAATTTGTGTTTTGTCCTTAGTTGTATTTTAGTGTTAGGTTTTGGGCATTACACATAAACATTAGTAAAGAGTGTCATGATCATCAAAGTCAGATAAACTGTCATCCAAACCAAATCAAAATGGTGAAACAAGCACCAACAGAGTCTCAAGGTACATAACATAACATAATAAGTATCAATCTAATGAAAGCAATTAGGAGAGGCACTACAAATATACTATGTTCACATCAACACCCCCTCTTAAATGTAACTTAGGGAGTATGATAAAATGAAAAGATGCAAGAATACATGGTACCCATGTACAAAAGAATAAATCTCTCACAAATAGAGCAAAGAATAAAAGCCCATAAGAAAAAACTTCCCTCCAAAAGAGAAAAGATATAAACAAGAATATACTAGTAAAAGAAGGAAATAACAAGGAATCAACATGACCCCCCAAAGACTATTTTGTAATGCTACTTTTCTCTAAAGTATGAAAAAATATATATTTAATATATTATAGTTAATTTTGTATGTCAATGGATTCATTATTACTATCTAAATTTAATTAGAAGTAATGTATAAACATGGTTGTTCATCAAAATCACTAGTTTAAGACTTTGGCTCTTTAAAAACGTCATCAATAATATATAAATTTAAATCCAACTATATCAATATTATCAAAAGAAAATGAATAACATATTTTGGCAATTTAATTATATGAACTCCGTCTGATTTATTTTTAATTACATATCTTTGAATAATAATAATTTCAATGTGTGTCTAAATTAAGCACTTGGAAAACCATGCTAGGACAATCCTCGATGTATTATGTACCCCAAGTTGGACACACTCCATGTTCCCCTTTCTTCAATGCCTTAGCCCACCAAACCACCTTCTTCCTTGAGTGATCTCCATCATTTCCAAGTCTCACATTACACTTTATATAACCCTTCAATGGTTGGTTTCCAAAACATTACACTCTTTCATAAAGGTGGCCTTTAATTATTCAATAAATACTATTATCCCTCCCTTTTAAAAGGATTTTTATAAATATTATTTATTAATTTTCATCTTAAACAAAAATTCATAACAAATTTTTTCTATTTCCCCTCTCATTCCTAAGGTTTGTCTCATGGAAAATAACTTTCTTTTTCTCTTTGGGAGAAAAGTCACATAACAACTTCTATCAATACATAATAGATGTTCTTTATATAAGAGAGAAAGAGATGGACTATGTAGCCGCCCCCATAATGTATGATATCCTACAATGATGGAAATGGTCAATAATGGATGATGATAAAGATCCAAGAAATTCAAACAACATTCCTCCCCTTAAAGAAGAAACAATACTAAGTATAGAGGCAATATATGTTTTCCATCATGTTATTGTTGTCTCTAGAATCTACTCAGGTGTCACCATATTTTTATGAAATTATTGCATATTCAAATCATATGCAAGCCCAATATATGAAGAAGGTAACAATTCATGACCATGTACAAGAAAATGAAGAACACGATATAAAAATGAAGATTATGTGATAACATTCTAATATGGGACTATCATCAAAGAGGAGATAGGTGTCCTCAAGTGTTTCTATAAAATCAATAAGATGAGACTCATAAAACAATTATATAATATATGTCAAGTACTCATCCCAATGTATCAAATTTTGAAGACTATAATGTACCTTCCCTGAAGAATGACGCAAAACAACAAGGGATGGAGATGTGATCTCTATGTATGTCATCCAACTAAACTGATCATCCCAATGATGATGTTTCCACACAAAATGTCTAAATATGAGCACCTAAGGATGAATTTGTAATTGTTGGAATGAAAGAGTCCTTAGCCTCAAGATAGTGACTCATAAATAAAGAAGATGAAGCCTTCAAATCAAGATTAGGAATACAGAATCCAAAGAATTAATGGATATATTTATATGAGGATAAGGAGCATTAGGTGAAGCCTCAAAGTCATCACAACTATCAAGACCTACCAAATATTTGAGTTTCTCTTATCTATCATTATCAAATGATAGGATATCACAATCATCAAGGGGTAGAAGACTATCCATAATAAGATGATTTGGGAATGGAGAGATATTTCAACCTTCAAAGATCTCCCAAATTCTATTACAAAGGGTGCATGGGCATTTAAAATATTAGATAGATCATAGTGTCAAAATAAACCAAGTGAAATTATTAGCTTCCATGGGATAGATAAATTACTCAAGATATGTTCTTATATCATATGTGTACAATTATACTTTAACACGAGTTGCAAAAACTCAAGATTGACTAAAAAATCAAGAGATCGTTCAACATCGTCAATATGCATTTCAAGAACCCGAGTTTCTACCTCTAATTAGAGACCATAATCATGACATTGAATTAATACCAAGAAGCATTGATGTTCATCCTAACAAAAGTGTCTAGTCAACCCCAATGACTATGGTTAAAAAGCAAGATGGGTCATGGAGAATGTTCCCAAATTACAAGGATCTCAACAAGCTCACTCTTGAAGATAAGTTTCATATTCATGTTTTTGATGAATTAGTAGATGAAAAAATAAGTGTAGTTTTCTTTATTAAGTTAAGATTATTCTTAGAGTAACATTAGATTCAATTAAAGTTAGAGGATATACATAATACTATCCTTAAATACATGAACGCCATTACAAATTCTTTGTCATGCTATTTGGTATCACTAATGCTCACTCAAATTTTCAAAGCCTCGTAATTTTAGTGTTACACTAATTTATTCAAAAACTGGTTTTGGAATCCTTTGATGATATTCTAATCTATAGTAAAACATGGAATGATGAACAATTCATACAAAATATCTTATATTTGCTAAGTTTTGAGGGCGACACTTTTTTAAAGGGAATAGGAATGTCATGATTTTAATATTATATATTCCTAATTATAATAAGGATAAACACTTGTAGTATGCTTAACCTTAACATTAGTTTTAAAGTTACTATGTTAGCTCCACTTATTTAGGATGAATGAATGTGTCTCTATACAGTTATCCTTACAAATAAGGAAGAGAATCCTCTCCCATTTCATCATAAATTTTAATGTTTTTTAATGTTAAATTCATATATCATTTTTATTATTGGAAGGATCCCCATCAAAGTGGTTTTCTATTTTTCTAATTTTTATATTTATATTTAAAAAATATTGCAACAAGTCCATACAAATGTGGGAAGAGATGAAGCCACCTCAGATGTTTTGGGATACTATCTTACCAATACTTGTAGTTGTCTTTATTAGGGTACTTATGGAAGGATGAATTGAAAAACTCATGATTTCACAATGATAGATTCCTCATATATAGATTATAGATCAAAACATGTGAAATTGGAACTATCATAGCATAAAAAATGGTTTCGTATTTTACAAAATATCCAAAGTGCAATTCAAAACAAAAATACTAACTTCAAACTGAAATAATTGATAGTGGGAGAAATAAGGAAAAACTAAGTGGATGTCTATGTAGTTCTCAAAACTAGCTTTCCACCACCTATTTTTTTGTAAGATTCCTCATATATAGATTATAGATCAAAACATGTGAAATTGGAACTCTCTTAGCATAAAAAATGGCTTTGTATTTTACAAAATATCCAAAGTGCAAGTCAAAATGAAAATACTAACTTCAAACTAAAATAATTGACAATGGGAGAAATAAGGAAAAACTAAGTGGATGTCTATGTAGTTCTCAAAACTAGCTTTCCACTACCTATTTGTTTGTATGCCCAAGTTATACCCATTTTTTGTAAAACTTCTCTTTTAGGGCTTAAAAAAATAAGGTGCTCAATTTGGGCATTGGTCACCCATGTGACCAAGCACTTAAGACTAGGGGATAGTAGATGTTGATGACAACCCTACCTCATAGATGCAGATTTTTTAATTTTTAAAAATTATTTTTAAAAAAAAAATCATAATATGATGCAAGTGGGACATAGGCAAAGGATTGAAGGAATATTCTCTATAATATTCCTTGATTAAAACAACTAGTATTGTATTATGAATCTACAACTATACAAATTTGTATGGATTCGTTGGTCATACATATTTTTTGGGAAAAAAAATTACACAAGAAGAGCTTCAAAAAAATTTGACTCCAAACCCTTTTGTGCCTTATATGGATTCATAGTTTTTTGGTATTCCAAGCTTAACTACGAAGTTTATTTTACATCAAGATGTACTATATGAAATCTCTTAGCTCAAACTCTCTAAAAAGAGAGAAAGTAATTATATATCTGCAACTTTGATACCATGTAAGTGTTGTGATCAATTCCATAGTTGCTCAAGGATCATCTACAATCAAAATAACCTTTGACATATAAGAGAAGCAATTAAAATTTTAATAAGTCAAAGAATTCATTAGATGCAAAAATAAAACTAGTACAATATACAATGAATAAATATTTGTTATAAAGACAAGGATGAAACCTTAAGACATACAAAGATCATGACAAGTATCTTAATATTATAACATTAGACACAAAAAGTAAAGGACCTAAGTAACCTTAAGTATGTAAGTGGTAGTAGGACCTAATAAGAAACTAGATAGGTAGCATACCATGTTCACACCAACAATTAAAACTAATCTACTTAGATTATTGTAATATAGAGTGCAATAAAATTAAGTAAACTCTTTAGGTTATATGAGGTGGTTGAAATGAAAAATCGGTGTAGAAATTTTTTGTGAACAAAAATAAAAATTATCAATAAAAAGATGCAAGCAAAAAAAGTGCTACCAAATACAATAAAATAAGACAACATAAGCATGATAATATTGATATAAAAATTTGTTCCAATAGATTGAGAAACACATCATCAAAATATAAAAATAAAATTTACATCAAGAAAATTTGTAATCATTTTATTTTGTGTCATGATATTGCTATGTTAATTTTATTTTCAAGAACAATTATATCTCATAGATATGGGGGGAAAAGCATGAGAAGATTTTTTTTTAATATTAAATTACACATTAATCATTTATAAGACTTAGTGAATGCATATATGTTATATTTTACAATAAAGAAGGATAGTTACGAAGAGGTAAACTTGATAATTCTCAAATGGGTACACATTTAACTAACAATGAAGTGTAAAAATGTATCTAAGATATATTACTATACAAATAGTACTAAAATTGAAGGTATCATACTTAGAGTTGGTAAGAAATATTTTTATAAAATTATGAAACACATTTAATGTATCATGTATCATATATAATCATTATCATAATATAACTATCCGTTAGTGAAATATCTAATGTATGATGTCTTTTGATTTAATATATTAGATTTTTGAAATCAAAAAATTCTCATATATAAATGTCATTTAATATATTTAAATTTTATTTTTTTTCTATGATAGTGATCAAGTTCTTCTTCTAGTCAATATTTAAATTAAAAATCTAATTTAAATAATATTGAGTGACCCTTTTATTATAAATTCTTTTAACCGAAAAAACTTTTATATAAAGAAAATAAGGAGATACAATCCTTACAAGGAAAATTAATCCAATAAAAAGACATCTATTTTCATTACATTCTTGGTGATAATGTAATTTTGTATATAGTAGCATATTCTTTGTCAGTATTTTTATTTATTTTTTAAATCTTATATTTTATTGTAAAGTCTTAAGTTCACATCTTTAGGATATATGTTACATGTCAATATGTATACATGTTTAAATCAATTAAATTAACACACTCAATTTTAGATGTCATATAATCTAATGGACAAGGTCAAGTGTAAGATTTGGATGAATTTGATGGAAGAGATAACCATCAACATGACATACAATCCCAAGAATCTTCTGCAAGGGAAATTTACTAAGGAAAAAAGACCTATGCCAAACTAAAACACCCACTAGAAAGAACCAAAAGATTATTTTCATTTTCTTTTCTATGCAAATTTGAATCTAAAACATTGCTTTGGTATCTACTTTATTGCAAATGTTCACTAATATTTTGTCCCAATCTCAAAAGACTTGTTCAATTCATAAAGGTACATGATTAACTCCCAAATTAAATGGAATTTCATTTTTAAAACCCTAGCATCTTTTCTTCTAGATCTCTATTTCTATTTCTACAAATCTTTGTACATGCAAATTTTCCATCTAAGTATTGCACATGCAAACATTATTTTCATTGTTATAATCCTCACATTTGAGTGAATGCCCCTATATAGTTTATGCTATCTTTAATCAATTGAGATAACCTTAATTAATACTTATTTTATATCATTAGCAATTTTTTTAAGGTGTCAATTTGTAATCTACTAACTTGATGTTTAATTTTTTTTTGTACTTTCACTAAACATCGTCATTAGACTAATGATCATATGAGTTGTAGGATCAAAAAATGTTTACATCAATTTGACTTATGTTGATATTTCTTTAAAACAAATGCATATATTATATTCAAGGTATACTTTAAGAAATAACCTCTTAAGAATTATAAAGAAATCTCATTGAATCCATTATAAAGAATATCTTAAGTGGTTTTTTTAATGATAGAGATCAAATTTTAGAGTGAATGGCAGTTTCTTTTACATAGCAATTATTTTATAATTCAATTTTTTTTCTCTTTTTTCTATAATCTATATATAACAAGTATGTTTATTTAACTTTTAAGTTTTCTATAAATATACAACTTAATATATCAGAAGGGGGTTAAATGTAGAAAATAGAAAGTAGGCCCCTCAAAATTAGGGGTAATTATGACAAGTTATAAATAGTGATGTAATATTTATATTTTCTAAACTTAGAAACAAAAATCTTAAAATAATCAAATAGTAATATATAACCATTTTTTTTTTCAATTACATTAATTAAATACTTTGAAATGTTTAAATTTAATCTTTTGACTTGATCAAAATTCTTCTTTTTATTGCATTTACATTACTCGCTTGATGATTTCTACCTAAAATGTCATTTCCAAACCACTATCATTCACTTTTCACTTGCCACCTTCCTAATGAATATTCTTTCTTTTAAGAATTCCATTTACTTAAAATGTTTTTATAACAGTAAGTTCATAGTTCCAAATGCCTTAAATAAGTAAAGTCTCTAAGAATCTTATAATTAAAATATTTGTTATCCTACAAGAATATTCCCCCTCTAATTGAAGAATAGGCTCTTGATCTTTTTCCTACATTCCCTCTTGATCATCTAGATAAACTCCTTAAGGCATAGGTTTGTATTTATGTTTTTGAAATGGTAAGCAACATTTACAGGTGTCGTACCCTTCACAAAGGGCCCAAGGGACCAAAGAAAAACATAGTTCAAAACATAATTTGAACTATAGGTACAAACAGAAACAATTGACTGACAGCTGTGGAAAAACAAAGAAATTAAGCAACCCTAGACACAAAGGGGTCAAAGTTGGCTCCTCGAGCCCGAGTCTGAGAAGCGGATACAAATTTCTTCTTCTGAAGGACAACTGACCAGGGAGGCTTGAAAATAGGAAACGAAGAGAAAGGTGAGAGGAGCGGCTCCACCTCAGCCACCATAGGACCACCAAGTAGCGAGGGAGTCGGCAGCGAGGCAGCCAAGATCAAATCAACAAACGGAACAATAGAGGCTCCCAACAGAGGGCGGACATGGTCTGACATAGCAGCGACAATAGGGTCAAGGTCAAGCACAATAGTGTCAATAGAACGGTCCAAAGGTGGTTCCACAGAGGAGAGGTCTAGGAGAGGAGCACCAGTAAGAGGGTCGACCTCCTCAGAAGAAACATCCGAAGAAGAACCCACCGTGAGGTGATCCAGGAGAGCATCCTTCCACCAAGTTGCAGCGCCCTTGCGACGAACATGAGGGCAGGTAGAGGCCAAATGACCCACCGAAAAGCATCTCCTACACCGAAAGGGGAGACCCTCATAGTCTAAGAGTTGCTTCCAAGGTCTGTCCGCCATTAAGAATCGACCAATGGTATTGCCAATGGCCTCGAAGCATGATTCCTCCCAAAACTGGAGAGGAAGGTTTGGCAGACGGACCCAAACAGGTATGGTGTTCAACGGCTTCGTAAGGGGGTTGAAAGAACGAGACCAGGGCCTGATGGACAGAGAATGAATACCCCACATCCATCCTCTGTCCAGAACACAGTTTCACTCATGTGGGGAGCCAAAGGTAGCAATAAAGAAGCCCCTAGCGCTAGGGTAGAGCTCAATTTCCCCAGCAACCAAAGGCTTCCAGGAAGCCTCCACCCAGTCATGGAGGTCTAAGGGGGATGGCCACAACCCATTGAATTTGAAGACCACACCCGTTTTCAGATAATACTCCTCATTTTCTACAATCTTTGGACCATAAACCACCACAGGGGAGTCTCGGGCACAGGGAATAGACCTATGGGGAGGTCGAGCACTCACCCTAGCAACATTAGAAAAGGATTTTTCCTTCCCCGTAGAACACTCAGCAGCAGGAGGACGAGAGGCTGCAAACCCACCAACAGAACCAGCCACAGGCACCAAGGTAGGGGAAGGACGGGAGCCCCCAATGGCAAAGAGATCGGGGACACCACACCCCTCCACACAAAGCACAGAGGAAGGAGCTGGATCCGACGCAGAGCAAGCCAAAGTCGGGTGCGGAACTACAGAGCACGAAATGCCAGAGGGAGAGTCCCCACTCAGACCGGAGAAAGTAGCAGAGCCCACATCACTAGGAGCAGAGGAGGATCCCCCAATCGGACGCACACGGACCCCAGCCAAGACCACCTCCCCAACCATAGTCGCAGCTAACCCATCGGGCCGTTGCAGAGCAAAAACGTTCGCGATTTTTCTCCCTGCTACGCACATTTCAAAACCGAGTCTTTTTTTTTTCATGAAATGCACACCTTTCTTCATAAACAATCAAGAAAGATGAGAAAAAATTTCAATGTGACAAAACTTGAGAAGTTCTCAAGGAATTTGATTAACCCAAGATTCTAGATGCTTAGAATTTTATTAAATCATATAATCTTGGAAAATGTTTTTGTCTACCACTCCTAAAAATGCCCCTATGAGTTTGTAGCTATTTCCTTTACATGTTACAAAAATGATGAAAAACTAATCTGACTAAGTCATGGAAATAAGGAACAAATTTAGGAAAATTGTGATCTCAAATATGTACGTACATTTGACATAGTATACATACATTTCAAGTCACCAATATATTTTCTCTTCTAAACGGCAACTAGTTCTTCAAGATCTAGAAAAGATTATAGACTAATGACCAAAATGGTGTAAGTTTAAAAATGTATTTTTTAATATTCAAAGGTCATATGGTGATAAAACCACAAGACATTTACTATCATATAAAGTTAGATAGCATTGAGAAAATCATTGTCAATGACCTATGTTGTGGGGGAATTATAAATAATGTAATAAATTCTCAACAAATTCAAGGTCAAGGTAAGTTCATTTTTGCATCTTGAGTCCAAAAAATGTTTTTTTGTTAGTGGTTAATTAAGACTATTATTAGTGTAAAAGGTGGTTGAAGGTTTTGATTTGTTAATTAGGATAGATCATTCATTTTGTAGTTTGTCAACTATAAATTAAAGAACTTAAGTATTATAGTGACTTAAGCATTTAAAAGAATCAATTGATCATGAAGGAACATGAGTTAGAAATAAAAGAAAGGAAGACAATGATTACCTTGAATAAATATAGATTTAGATAGAAAACCTCTAGCAAGACTGAGATCTATTAGTCTTCTCATCCACTATCTTTGAAATCCTTCAATATAGTCAAATGGCAAGTACCACAGAGTGTTGTATAAGTCAAAATTACCATGGGTTCACAAGATTATATAAAAAGTTCCTTAGAAACTTCAATGGTATTTGTGTGCCACTAACTCATTGAGGAAGAATGGGTTTGAATGGACTATCACTATTGTTAAGAGTTTTGAACTCTTGAAGAAGGTAAAATATGAGCTAGTATTATTGTAACCTAATTTTAGCAAGGTTTTCCAAGTTGGTTGCAATGCTAGTGGAACTATAATTGTTGTAGTTCTTAGTGTTAGTGTTTCTTAGATCAGATTAGATAATCAATTTAATAAAAGAAATGCAACACATAAGACAATGAACACAACAAGATACCCTGGGAAAACCCTCCTCTTGAGGGAGAAAAAACCCAGCAAATGTATCTCTTATATATTGAAGGAATAAGAGCAAAAATCTGCTTGAACTCAGGCCCAACACAATGCCAAATTTGATACAATGAATAATAGCACCTCTCCTAGATGCAAAGATACAAATGAATATGTTTCTCCTTGAAATCAGTCTGCTGCTACAAAATGATGATCTGCTGCTACAAGATGATGATCTGCTGCTACAAGATGATGATCTGCTGATTAAGTATGAACTTCTTCTAGGACTGCGAATTCTGCTCTGCCAATAAAGTGCGAACTTCTTGATATTCGAATTGTCCCAATAGTCAAGAAGTGACCTTGTATTTATATCTCCTAGGCGCCTCTTCACTTGGGTGAGCCTTTGATAAATAACAATTAAAGTCGGCCAGAATAATTACATGCTATAAATCAAATATATAAGGTCAGCCCATGTATTTAATATTAGTCTTAGTGAAGACCGACGCTGTATTAACATCAACACTCCCTCTCAGCTAGGGATGAACTTCCATCTGCACAAGACACATTATGTTAGAATTAAAACAAAATAAAATATCACCTCAACGTGATATTAACCATTATGGCTACTCCCATAGATAGTAAAAACTCATCACGGATTCTCTCACGTGATGTTGTCATGGAGTCACACACATGACATCCACCATAGCTTCTCCCAGAGGGTGGAAACAAGGGCTTTCACCTCAACTCTCTCTCATCAAAGAATTGCATTATCAAGGACTTTCACCTCAACTCTCTCTCAGCAGAGAATTGTATTAACAAGGGCTTGCACCTCAACTCTTTCTCAGTAAAGAGTTGCATTCTCAACAAGCATCACTGATTATTGAGACTCTTTCTCAGTCACGGCTGCATTCTCCACCATACCAAGTTTCTCCCGGAAGTATACAAACTTAATCCTGGCGAGAGGCTTGGTGAGAATGTCTGTCGTTTGCTCTTCAGTGCTAATATACCTCAACTATATAGCTTTTCTTTGTACCATATCTCTAATATAGTGGTACTTGATCTCAACATGTTTTGTTCTGTCATGAAACACAGGATTGACAGAAAGCTTCACACAGCTTTGATTATCACAGTGTATAATAGTAGGCTCCATTGATTGTCCAAACAATCCTGCAAGGAGCTTGCGAAGCCACACTGCCTCACGAGCTGACACACAAGCTGCAATATACTCTGCTTCAGTTGTACTCAAGGCCACTGAAGACTGTTTCCTGCTACACCAGGAGATCATAGCAGTCCCCAAACTGAAGCAACAACTAGAAGTACTCTTCCGATCTGAGACACATCCTACCCAATCAGAATCAGTAAAACCATGCAGCTCCAAATCCACGTTTGAAGAATATCTCAACCCATATCCGATTGTGCCGCATAAATATCTCAGGATATGATTAGTTGCTACAAGATGTATTTGCTTTGGTTCACACATAAACTGGCTAAGTGCACTCACTGCATAGCAGATATCAGGTCTAGTGTTAACTAGATACATCAATGAACCAATCAACTGTCTATACATTGTAGAATCCACTGGTTCTGAACTAGCTGCAGCTTCTTTCAACTTATCTAAATTAGTCTCCATGGGTGTAGACATAGGTTTGCAGTCAATCATACCAAACCTTTTGAGAATGTCAACAGTGTACTTCCCTTGACTTAGAATCATCTCATCTGGCTTTTGCCAAACTTCTAAGCCAAGAAAGTAATGCATGAGACCTAGATTCTTCATCTCAAATTCTGAAGCTAATTCCTTCTTGCATTTTAGAATTAGATGTTCTTCACCAGTAATGATCAAGTCATCAACATATAAAACCAAAATTAATGCTTCACCATTTACTACTTTGAAGTAGAGGTTAGAATCTGCATCATTCTTTGAGAAACCCAGACTTGAAAGATACTGATCAATTCTTTCATACCAAGCACGAGGAGCTTGTTTAAGACCATACAAGGCCTTCTTCAGCTTGCAGACATGAGACTCTTTCCTATGCACCTCAAATCCTTCTGGTTGCTCAATGTAAACCTCTTCTTCTATTATGCCATTCAGAAAAGCTGTCTTTACATCCATTTGGTGAATCTTCCATCCTCTAGATGCAGCAATAGCAATGATGGTTCTAACAGACGTGTAACGAGCCACAGGAGCAAAAGTTTCTTCATAGTCAACTCCCTCTTTTTGTGAGAACCCTCTAGCCACAAATCTAGCCTTGTGTTTCTCAATGCTCCCATCAGCTGCATGCTTGATCTTGAAGAGCCACTTAGAAGACACCACAGATTTGTCTTTGGGTCTAGGAACTATATCCCAAACATTGTTCTTAAGTATAGACTGATACTCCTCAATCATGGCATCTTTCCATACTTGTTGACTAGAAGCTTCTTCAACATTTGAAGGCTCTGACTCAATAATCTGACTCATCAAGGCAACATAACTAGAGAACTTGTGAGGTCTCTTGCTTTCTCTGAAGGCTCCTCTTGGAGCTGCAAACCTTTATGCTTCCTGCATTGTCCTACGAGCCCAAAGAGGTCTTTTCTTTCCAATCACAATGTCTAGAGGCCCATCAGTAGGATCCAAAGGCTCAGCTGGATCAATATCTTCTTTAAGTTTTGTATCCTCCTTCAGATTCTCTGGAATATGGTCAACTTCCATATCTTGAGGAAGTTCTTCTTCATCGACCTCCATACGAGTGCCTTTGGACCTTCTATAAGCAACATCTTCCTCAAATGTGACGTCTCTACTGATCTCAATAGACTTCTGTCCTGGAATGTAAATCCTGTAAGCTTTTGATGTCTCACTGTAGCCTACAAGAATTCCTTTCTTCCCAGAAGGTTCTAGTTTTGTTCTCTTTTCCTTTGGAATATGAACATAGACTGGACAGCCAAAGATCCTCAAATGACTAACTTCAGGCTTCACGCCTAAGAATGCTTCTTCAGGAGTTTTATTCTCTAAGATCCTGTGGGGACTCCTGTTTTGAACATAGACGGTTGTTCTTGATGCTTTAGCCCAAAGAGAGATTTGTAAGCCTTGATCATGGATCATAGCTTTCACTGCTTCCACAATAGATCTATTCTTCCTTTCAGCGATACCATTTTGTTGTGGATTATAGGGAACACTGAACTCCCTCTTAATCCTTGCTTCAATACAAAAGTCTCAAAAAGTGTCAGAAGTGTATTCTCCACCATTATCAGATCTCAATACTTTGATCCTCTTCCCAGACAGATTTTCAATCTGTGCTTTGAATTCTCTGAATCTTTCTAATACTTCTTCTGATTCTTTAGATCTCAAGAAATATATCCAAGTCTTTCTAGAGTAATCATCAATGAAAATAATATAATACAAGAAACCACTAGATGATGCACTAGACATTGGACCACACAAATCATAATGAATGAGATCAAGAATACATTTAGATCTACTTTCACTGGAATGAAACGTACCTTTTGTGTTCTTGCCTAGGGCACATCCCTTGCATGTACCTTCATGTTCTTGATCGAATTTCGGAAGACCGGTGACCATCTTCTCCATGATAGGTAGAGCACGAAAGTGAATGTGAGCCAATCTTCGATGCCAAAGTTCACACATGCTGGTACTGTTATGCACAAGTGCTTGAAGAGGACGAGTGCACAGCGTGTAGAGACATTCATGTCTAACTCCAATCACTTGAGCAGTTTTGAAGCTGGAGTTCTTTGCCCATATAAGAACTTTCCCTTTAGAGAAGGCAACTTGATAACCTTTGTCTTCTAATGCTGAAATTGAAACAAGGTTCCTCTTTATCCCTGGTACGAACAGTACATCATTCAACTCCAAAGAAATTCCAGAATCCAAGTGAAGAGTGGAGTTTCCAATCCCTTTTACAGAATATCTAGCATCATCTCCAATAACAACTTGATCACTGGAGTTGCTTTCCATTAAGTTTGAAAGATGACTTCTGAATCCGGTGATGTGCCTAGAAGCACCACTGTCAATCAACCAAGTATTAGAGTCAGTAGAAACATTGCTAGACAAGGCTGAATAAAATAGATAATCACTGGAGTCCTTTTGTAGAGCAACTTCTTCAACATCTGCAGTGGCAACTTGAAGCTTAGGTCGTTGGGGGCAACCCTCGCAAAGTGACCATACTTATCACAACGAAAACATTGAATCTTGGACATGTCTCGTTTCCTTTTGAAGGTAGGAGCATCTTCATTTCCATCTTCTCGATTCCTTTTGAAGAAACCTCTCTTAAAGCCTTTTCCTTTGTTTGATGAATGAGAGGTAAGAACTTGTAATTCTTCATTCTTTGAGCTTTGACCAATCCCCCTTGTTGTTAGTCTTGATTCTTCTTGAATGCAATCAATCCTCAATCGATCAAACTTGGGAAGTTCGGATCTTGCACTGATTCCTTGGATGAACGCCTCCCATGAAAGCGGAAGACCATTGAGAGCAAGCATAGTCAGTTCTTTATCATCAATCATGTGACCAATAGTGGAGAGCTGATCTTTTATCTCTGAAATCCTCATGAAGTATGTAATAACAGATTCTCCTTTCGCCATTTTCACATGATGAAGTTGTTGCTTCAGAGCAAGGGCACGACTGGTGTTGTTGATTTCGTACATCTCTTCCAAGGTTGTAAACATCTCTCTTGCTGTATCCAACTTGAAGATAATTGGTACAATATGATCCTTGACGGAATCAACCAATGCTTTCTTTGCCCTAGTGTCTTTCTTCCTCCATTGCAGCTTCTCTTCTTCCCCCTCAGGTTCGGGAACTTTTGTTTTCACAAACTCAGCCAAGTCATTCTCTTCCAAAGTTAGCATGAACCTGAACCTCCATGATATGTAGTTCGAGATCCCTTCGAGTCTATCCTCGATTTTCAGACCGTTCACCATCTTGAGAAATATAGAAGATAGACTGAAGAAAAGAATAAGGTGAGTGTTGCGAACTAAATCTGATCACGATCTTTTTCACACCCGCTCTGATACCATGTTAGTGTTTCTTAGATCAGATTAGATAATCAATTTAATAAAAGAAATGCAACACATAAGACAATGAACACAACAAGATACCCTGGGAAAACCCTCCTCTTGAGGGAGAAAAAACCCAGCAAATATATCTCTTATATATTGAAGGAATAAGAGCAGAAATCTGCTTGAACTCAGGCCCAACACAATGCCGAATTTGATACAATGAATAATAGCACCTCTCCTAGAGGCAAAGATACAAATGAATATGTTTCTCCTTGAAATCAGTCTGCTGCTACAAAATGATGATCTGCTGCTACAAGATGATGATCTGCTGATTAAGTATGAACTTCTTCTAGGACTACGAATTTTGCTCTGCCAATAAAGTGTGAACTTCTTGATATTCGAATTGTCCCAATAGTCAAGAAGTGACCTTGTATTTATATCTCCTAGGCGCCTCTTCACTTGGGTCGGCCTTTGATAAATAACAATTAAAGTCGGCCAGAATAATTACATGCTATAAATCAAATATATAAGGTCGGCCCATGTATTTAATATTAGTCTTAGTGAAGACCGAAGCTGTATTAACATCAACACTTAGCTGGGAATACTGACAACATTATGTGATAAGAAATTGAATGATGACAAGAAAATATACTTAGTGTTTGAACAAGATTTCTACACCATATTTTAACATTTGTAAAAGTGAAGGCACTACTTGTTCCTTGGAATTTGTATTGTACATGAATCATTACACATTGCAATAATCAATAGTCAAACAAAGTTGAACCCCACATATATGGGGTGGGTAGAGTATTTGTAGGGTTACTCTTTCATGGTAAAATGATTAGAAAAATGATTAGTTGACTTCATTGGGGTGGTGGGATACAAGTTAAAGACACACGAAGTAGGCTTTTAGCCATTTGAAGTTGGAAATTTGGAGAGAAATGGAATATCTCATGCTTGTGTGAAACTACCAATTTTAGACAAGGAGTGGTTTCATAATCTTTGTTGCAATTTCATGCAAATGTTGTGGTTTTGTGACTATTGAAAATTAGCTATTTGGTCAAATGATGTAAATGATAGAAAACACCCAAGAGCGATTTGAATTCTTCTTCTAGTTAGTTTTTGAAAGCTTTTTAGAATCCTAACATGACTATGAACACTCATACAGACAATAGAAAACCACTATTTAACATGTCAAAATTAGATTAATGTGCCATACCAATATTCTTTTTGTTATGCAAGACAAATAATCCAAGTTCTTTCGCTTAACAATCTCCTTAACCCAAGATTCAAGGCCTTGGGCTACTCCTTGCCCTTGTAAGAATTCAATATGAAGCACTACCCACCATTTCATAAGTGGTACTTGTTGGTCCTTTAGTACTATAGGCCTTTCTTATAGTATATGTAGGGGTTGCCGAGAATAACTCCAAATACATCCCAAGGCACAAAATCCAGTGACAAACTTCAATATACATTACTTATTAATGGAAAAATCAACAACATTTTTATCCAACCCAAGGAATAAGGCTTGGGTGTAAGTTTCAATACCAAGTTTTCTAACTTAATTTTGTTAAATGAGGTTAGGTTGGAATCAACAATTGAAAATACATCAACACCCTTGACTTGAATCTTAATGCTAAATATTTGGTGCAATTTAGGTATAGGTGTCTAATTAAAGACAACCTAACCTAGTAGCCTTATGAACTTTGCACAATCACATACAAAAACTAGATGGAATAACAATCAAAAATATGTTTGTATTAGAATGAAAGACAGTCTTTAATGGCTTACAAATTGAATGAGAATGAATAAAACATTAACTATTACAAACTAAACATGACATAAAATTGTTATATGTTGAATGAGCTCTCTCCTACTAAGCTTCCTTCTATATTATTTTCCTACTTACCCTATTTTTCCTCGATGGCCTATGTTCAAAATATTCAACGTCTTCTCATACAAACTACCTAATTGTTTCAACTTCCTTAGTGTGATTTTTTTCTCACAAATTAGGGCACATTTTCTTCTAGAAAATACTACTTATTTATTGCCCATATTTGCAATATACAAAGGTGCTTTTTGTTGATTCCACTAATCAAAATGTCACTTGGAAACTTGGAGGACAAATCCCATCATGATACACAATTTTGCTACCCAAAATAATGAATTTGAATGTCTTGTTGGGTTGTTAGCCCCAAGATGAGTTAATGTTCATAACTATCTAACTGCCCTACTTGATCCTAGCTAAAGCCATGGTGAAACTTTGATAGCTACCAAGTGTTTAACAAATTGCCTAAGAGAATAAAATACCAACCAATGATACCGTATGATCCATATCAAAGTTGGAGCTTTATGGAAGAAGTCAATTTGGACAAAGGCACAACCAAGTATCTATAGATATTTGTGTCATTAAAGATTTCCTCTACCAAGAGTCTTCACATTGTGCTATATAATTTGACTTAGTTAAGAAAAATTTGTAGTGTGATCAAAGTGAGGCCATGATGTGCTTGAATTTACTCACAAGCTTGTTTAAGGCATTGCTATCAAAGTGACTCACAAGTTGTTGCTAACAAAGACAACAATTGTGGCTACAATAATAACTTGTAAGTTGTGAAAATTTATAGCAATTAGTGGCTACAAAAGATGCAATATACATTTCTACCAATAACAAAGTCAACTAGAACATTTATTGACTCTTTGATTTGCCCTAATATACCATTTTATTACCAAGAACCATTCACAAAACCAAATTTTCATCTCAACCTATCGTATTTTATTTTTGGGTAATCCAGGATTTGCTTATGAACTCGAATGCTTTTGCATCAAAAACATGTAAGTAAAATGTACCATGAGCTTGTGGCTCATGAATATTTTTTTAATTTCTGTGGCTAAGATTCCATGTTTATTCTATCCAAGTTGTTTCTACATTCACCTTATTTCTTCTCTTTGCCAAATATTTATTACCTTCCTTTTCTCTTGTCTTCCCATTCATTGTTTCATCTTATTCTTCACCTTTTTAAGGAAACCATTGCACCCAACCTTCCATAGGTAAACTTGATTTTATATTGATTGTTGCACTTGTCTAATCCTCGTAATAATGAAAAATTTCCAATATTGTGAAGACTAGCAATCTCTCTAGTCCTAGGAGCTTGATCTCATAATCATTTGTTGTAATATTGTGAAAAGTCAAGTTTTTGCTCCCTTGTTTGGAAATAAGTGTGTTCCTTGTCACTTATGGCGCTCTTTTTTAAATCACATTTCACCTCTATGTAATTCATGCATATACCCAAAACTTCTTCACAAATCACTTGTACTCAACTAAACCATCCATTTAGGGTTGTACTCATGCCAATTTCTTGAAAGGAATTTCAATATGTTCTTTCACTTTTGGTGGAATTTCTCCCACTCCACCCATTTTCCTAATTTCTATAATCTTTTTAAAAATATTTTGTAGTGCTCAAACACATTGTAGTACTATTGTCTATTTATTTCATTTCTTCTTTCAATGGACTTAATAGTGTATGTGTTCCTTCTACCGTGATATATAACATCCCTATCAAATTTCCAAGGACTTCCTAACAAGACATGACAAACATCCATAGGCATAACATCACATCAAATCTCATCATTATAAGAATCAATCATTGAATTCACTAGACACTATTCATTTCCTTCAATTTGGTCCTTTGCAACTATGAGACCCCAACATCTCTACCATTTCACTAAATATCAAATTGTCTATATAACCACTATCAACAATAACTTTGCAAAAACTACCTCTAAATTTGCATGTGGTTCTAAATACTCTTCAATATACAAGATTCTCTAACTCTCTTAATTTGCTTGAACAATATGATTTCTAGCCCCAATTATTCTATTGCTAACTTACTATGCTTGTGGACTAATAAACACCTTGTCACTTATGCACACCTATAACAAGATCCAAGATCCAACGAACCCTCTATCTCTTCCTCTTCCTTAATAAACTCTTCCTCTTGAAAAATGCTCACCCTTTTATGTTTTGATTGGTGTCGTCATTTTGAGAAGTTCCTACATCTTTTTCATAAGTATACTACCCTCTACCATTGTCAACTTATTCTCTCCCACTAATGAAGTCAATTGGAAAATTCCTTGACCCTCATATCCACCCAATCTTGCCATTTCACCAAAAAATATAGAGACAACTCAATTTTCATCTCAACCTACCTTTTTTTTTTTAGATGATGTAGGATTGCTCATGAATCGAAATAGTCCTACATCAACAATTTCAATTGCCGATTTTACTATTGTGTCATAAGAGTAAAACTAACCTTTTGTGTAGTGTAATAAATTTTAGAATCAATATTTGAACTACATTCAATTCCTTTTCCACTATAAATAGTAGGCATAGTCATTTTCTTACCCATTTTACCTCTATGGATGGTTTTCTTACCCATGGGGCAATAATGGTTTTCCTCTACTTTGAATTCCTCTTCTAGTCTATTTAACATGTGTAAACACAAATAGAAACAAAGTGATGTTAGAACTAAGGTGACTTGTCTGATATGTGTGGGATGTGACCTCTTTTTTATTGTTCTTTCTATTGTATTTTATCCAAGTTGTTTTTAGAGGGGGTGGCATGAAGTTTTAGTGGCTTTGAGATGGATGGAAAGAGGTCGCTTGGCATTATCTATGACTTTCCCTATGGTAACACAAACTCAAACTACAGGTTCAAAAATGTGTTTTCCATAGAATCATTTGCCAGTTTGAAAATGATTACTTTTGTTTTGGGAGCAAATATGGTTGGAAATACTAAAAAGCATAAGACTAGGGCCTCAATTTCAAGAGATTTTCAAACTAAGTTGGTAGGGATTATCCAAAGTGAGCTTGTGTATGAATGGGTATTACACTTTATCTTAAAAGATGAATTTGATTCTTCCAACAATGAGGAAGATGAGTTAGAAGCAAATGTGCTAGCAAGGGTGATGAAGAATAAGGTAGTAAAAGATTACTTGTTGCACTTGCAAACTAACTTAGAGGTGGTTTACCTTCAAAATAAGATCATTGTTGTAATAGTTTTGCACAGAACCACCTTCAAAATAAGATCATTGTGTTGGAATAGTTCTACAAGGATTTCTTGAAGTATGTGAAAGAGTTGCAATAGATGTATTAGGATGGGTGTCTTAACGCCTCTAGCTTGATCACCCTTCCAATTTTAACTAAGAGGCTTTCATGGGGCACTTTAACATTCAGTAGTGGACCCTGAAGTGGTCATTCACCATGAACCTATAGGGAATCATGTGGGTAACATTTAAATAAAAACTGAATCTAAAGTTGGAGTGGCATTAGGAGTTGTAAAGAAGCCATTACAATGGTCAAAGATTTTAGGGCTAGCTTCTATTAAAGTTCTAGTGATAATGCTAGATGGACCTTTTTTGTATATCTATGTTGAAACTAGTTTTATTTTAGAAGTTGTAATGTTTTTTTATATAATGCTTGAAGGTTTTGGTATGCATTGAGTTTTTTGTTTTATGGATGAGAGCACCAAAGAAATATCTCATTTATCAAAAATAAAATAAAACTAGTTTCCTTCTAAAAGTTGTAATGGTTTTTTATTTATTTTAAAACATTTTGGGCTTGAATCAAACTATAAATTAGAAATTTTACTATCTAAATAATCTCCTAATCAAGTTATGCCACAATATTATGTTAATTATATAGTATTATCTAAATAAGAATATAACTATTTATGTCGATCACACTATTTAGATTATTATTTGTGTAAACATGACCATTATTAACACTAATTATAAGAAAATGTCTATTGTTGTTGTTGTTGTTGTTGTTGTTATTATTACTATTACTATTACTATTATTTGTTATTGTTGTTGTTATTTATCAAAAGAATAATAATGTAATTCTAAACAAGTAAATTGTGATATGAGTTCAAATCCCTTTTAACAATACAACTTGAAGGACAAGATTTTCAACCCCAAAACCTATGTTGATTGATAAAAAATAATTATAATTTTGATAATTTAATTCAAAATAAAACAAACTTAAAAATATAATATTAACAATATTATGTTTACAATAACATGATGTAATTTATTTATATAAAAAATGCTTATAAAAAGATTAAATACAGCATAAAAATGTGAAAGTGAAAGGAAAGATTTGCCACAATTAACAAGGCATTAAATGTGAACTCTATAATTTTAACTTGTGAGATTGACTCCTTAAAGAAACTACTATTTCTATTTTAGCATACCTTATCAAAATGCAAGAACATATCAAAACTTGAGAGAATTACATGGTCATCTAACCAAAAATTCAATTGTTTGAACTATCCGATTTGAAACTTTAATCCACTTGGACTATAACAATGTAGAGTGCAAGCTCCATAAATAAACTCTTTTAAGTTACACATGGTGGTTGTCACGAACAATCAATTTAAGGAAATTTCTGTCACAAAAACAAAATATCAATAAAAATATACAAACAAAAAGAAGTGCTACCAAATATAATTAAATAAGATGATATAAGTGTGAAAAGATTTATACAACAAAATTTTGTAATAGGATTAAAGCATTGTCAATGCATTGCACTAAAACTTATGTTAAAGACAATCTTAATCATATTTAATTTGTGTTATTCTACCAACATAAGTTTTTTTGATATTATAGAATAATGATATCTCGTATAGAAGATTAGTTATGAAGGTTAAGCTACTAAGATATAATTTTTGTGAGGATACAAATTTAGAAAGTTAAAAAAAAAAAAAAATTAGAAAGTTAAAAAAAAAATTAATAAAAAAATTAACAATGAGAGTAGAAAGTGCATTAAGGTAATTATCATAAATAGTATGAAAATTGAAGGTTTTGTACCCAATCTTGCTCAGAAACATCATTTATAAAACTCTGGAACATATTTTGTGTGTAATGCAGATTTTGTCATAACATAGCCATCCACCAGTAAAATATCTAATAAATCATGTCTTAGTAGTTAAATATCTAATATATTGTCTTTCAATTTAATATATTAGAGACTTGAGGTTAAAAAACATTTGCTACAAGAAATGCCATTTCTCATATTTAAATTCTATAATATGTTTTATGATAGCAATCAAATTATCCCTTTGGTTAATATTTAAACAAAAATTTAAATTTAAATATATTGAAGGACCCTTTTTCTATAAGGCCTTTTACCTTAACTTTCTCTAATGATAATGTAAGTTTTATATGTAGCACATACTTTCTACTTTTTAGGCCTAGTAATTTATCAGTCATCTTATCAAAGAGACTTTGAAACAATATGAGAAATGTAATATTTAATGCAATGTTATTCAACAACGGCCCTCATCATGTGGCTATAGCAGTGTAGGAATTATTAGTAAAAATGTAATTTCGTATTATCGTAGAACATACTTTGTAAGAGTATTCTTTAATTTGTATATGGAAGATTATTGTATAGCCCTATGTTCAAATTCTTAGGAGGTATGTTATTTTAAAAAGGTAAACTAACACATCCAAATCTAGATGTGTCATATCCATTGGGATAGGGAAGTGTAAGCCTTGCATAAATTTGATGGAGCGATACCCCTCATCATGACACACAAAACAAATAACTCTCCACAAGAGGAATTTACTAAGCAAAAAAGATGGACACCACACTAAAACACAAGTAGCAAGAATCACAAAACTATTTTCATTTCATTTTCTGAACAAATTTGAATTTGAAAATTTTCTTTAGAGTTTAGAGTATACTTTATTACAAATGATCATCAATCTTGATGTCCCAAGTTCAAAAGGTTTGTTCAGATCATAAAGGTACATGATCAGCTTGCAAACTAAGTACTCATTTCATTTTCAAAGACTAAAACATCTTTACTTCTAGGTCTCTAATTTTTAAGATACAATATTCTTGTACATGTGCACTTTACATCCATGTTGTTGCAGGTGCAAGCATCATTTTGATCATTAAAATCCTTGCAGTTGGAGCAAATGTCTCTATATAGTTTATGCTGACAATTAAATCATTACCCTTTGTTACTGATCTTGCTTTGTGCTTATCTACCATTCCATCAACCTTAAACTTGTATTAAACCCACTTGCTACCTACGTTGCCAGTTCGGGTTCAGGTTTTGATCTAGGTATGGGTTTGAAGTTTGGATATGTAATATAACAGATTTTTTAATATGTTAAGGGTACAGGTTTGTATATATATAATAACTATATTAATATATTAAAAATAAATAAATAAATTAGAATTTTATAAATAATAATTAAATAAATACATTATATTAAAAATATATAAATTATTAAATACAACTTCAAGTCAAGTGTGGACAATAATAACTTTGTTTGTCTATACAATGATGTTATGGAAGCCAGACCTTTCTCATAGTTTTTGTTTGGCTATTGTATCTTGCATGACACATTTATGAATGTTTAACTATTAAATAAGCTGGGTGCCCACGACTTGTTAATTTTTGTTTTTCTCAATTCCCCATCCGTTTTAAAAAAGAAGAAGCGATCAGGGTAAATTTGACAAGCACCCTAATTCTAGCTGGGAGGTGAGCATTGCATAGGCATTCAACAAAAGAAAAATCCTTACAAAGAAAAAAATCAAAATCAAATTTATGAAGCTAATGCATCCAAAAGTCAAAGTGGACACATAAAGTCAAAATGGATATTAAAGCAAATTGGATTACGTAAAGCATCCAATCCAAATCCAAATCCAATAGTCAATGAAACTATGGAGCCACATCAAAGAAGGCCTTCCATCAATCAAAAGTGTCCACCTCCTTCAAATCAACCTTCAATACCAATATGCAAGGTGTATAAAACTATAGGTCTTAAGCATACTCCAAATTTGACATCCACAATCCATTGTCCACCATCCCAAGTTTGGAAAATAAAAAATCCCACATCCAAACTACCAAATCATTCATCCACGTCTCCCAACCCCCATCAAAATCTAACATCTCACTTAAAATCCCAAATCCCACATTCACCATGTCTTGGCAGCAATACTTTATCATAAGGACTTTAATGGCACTCTATCAAGATGTGTGCATTTAGATAAAACCAACCTTGATATCAACAAGGATCAAAATAACATCCATGGGATAAATACGAGTGCCCTAATCTTGGCAAAGCAACTCCTCAAGGCAAGACATTATTTGCATATTATGACAGCAACATCTACATCAACACCACCAAGTGGTCCCATAGAGTTGATGATCATTCAAAAAAAAGTAAAGAAAAATAATCCATCTAATAATGAAAACCACTTCAATGTCACCTTAGGCAACTACCATGGTGATAACTTGTTTACAAGCACCATGTGTAGCAAAAAAATTTTTAAAAAAAAGAAAAAACAAAAGTAAAGAGAAATAATTCGTCCAATAGTGAAAACCATTCTTATGGCACTTTGGACAATTACCATGATGAAAACCTGTTCATGGATGTCATTTGCAAAAATCAATTATCTAAGTGTACCATTCCAATTAGGAGCATCTTTTCTCATCCATCATATTATTTTATCCCAACATCACTATCCATCCAATCCATTATATTTTCATCCATCTTCCCTATCCACCTTGACCTTGATAAAGACTAGGGGCACAAACTTCTAGACATGTTTTTGGAAAAATCTTGACATTGTCATTTCTTTTGGCCACATACTATCCCATGCCATGCCATCACCTACATAGCACTATCCAAATAGTTAACTTGGGTAAGACATGTTATCCCATTGCGAAATAGTCCTTGGAAGTCAAATCCCTTATCCTAGGTCCATTTGCATAATGGCTATCCTCCCCATCCCTCAACTATCCATTTCCATCACACTAGTCCATTCATAGTGTTCCATGCTTTGTTAGACATTGAGGGCAGGTGATGACATCCTGCTTTGGAATAAATTGTGATATATGTCTTCTAGCTCACTTAGTGATTTGGATAGCTTTCATGACAAAACAAAAAACACTTTCAGGCATTTTCCACCATCCATGAATAAATTTTTTCCTATCAAACTATCTTCCATCACCCACAATTTCCTCTTTATTAAATATTGTAGTCTAAGTGCACAAGGAAATCAGATAAAAAGGAGTATGTATATATGTATTATTTAAGGTTGAATTAGTCAAGAATTTGTTTATTTGTGCAAGCAGTTATCTTTATTCCATAGACTTGTAAACTAGAAAACCAACAACTTTGTGGGTATTGACCTTAACTCTCATTTCAAAGCTAATAATCCAGCATGCCCTAACCGGAATGCTGAACCTTGGAAGGCCTTGTACCCTTTTCAAGAGAGTAATTATACTAAATAAGTTTGTGTGTCAGAAAACCCATCAACAAGTAGCCTAGTTCTATTTTTGAAAAATAACATGAATACAGTTCATTTGCTATCCAAAAAGTTTTAAACAATTCAAGTTTCACTTAGTGTGCATATCTACTCACCTAGAACACAACCAAACCTAAACTAGCATATACCATCAATAAGAAACTCTAATGTTGTTGATTGCCTTTTAATTCTATACAGTGATTAAATCCACAATCATTCTAGTTTGGTTTTGAGTTCTGAAACAAACTGTTGGAGCCAAAGCAGCAATATTTATGGCACTGTAACAGTTGCCTGAAACTTTCATTTAATTTTTTTCTTTTTCAAAAAGTTATACGACCTTGTTTCAGATATTCTTCTGCACAAAGATTGATACTCAGTTGAACTTAAAAAATTGAACTGGTATTGCACACCGTCACACAAAAGCATGCAATACTATAGATATATTTTTGAGCAATATCATAAATACATCAACTCCTTCATTAGCAAAAAGATTTCAGAAAATTTAGAAATTTTCACTGCATCAATATCTACTGTACTAGAACAAAAACTAGTGCCCATGCACTTAAATATTAAAATAAGGATTAGTTTCACAATCAGTCTAAACTCATTATGGATGGACTAGGATCCTATAAAAGCTAGGCTAGTACAGATTGTTTTTGTCCACCTCTCGTGATAGCCCTGTAATAACTGTTATTGCAAAACAGCATTGTCTGGTACAATTGTCTCTCTACAATTTGGAACCAAATTGTTGTAATAAAAAATATATCATCAAATATTAACAAAATGGTGTCAAAGTGAGCAACATCAACTCTTGTAGTACTATTCACAAATTGTAGAACCTCCAATAGGCTTGTCACATTTATTTTCTCCTTAAATGCAAAGTCATTGATAGTAAAATTGGTCTATTAACCATGTAGTATTTGATGAAAGAACGTATGCAAACTGTATATTTGGGGAATATCTACTGTATATTTTACGCATCTTTTTTACATAAGAACTTCAAATTAACTCTTAATAGTCAAAGCTTCTCATTATTATATGTAAAAACTAAAATATTAATCTATTGGTGTGAGTCGTCAATTTTGTGCAACATAGAACTATCATATGCTTGATAGGTTAAGTAGCATGCAAGACATTGCATTTTGGCTGCATTGTCCTACTTCTACTAAACTATATTGGCTTGAATTCAAAATCATATCTAACACTAGTTGACCACTTTAAGAACTAAGGTTATCAATTAAGTTTATATGCTGGCTTGAGGATAAACCAGAAAACCAAGGCACCATAACCTTATAGCAACTTATTTGCTGGCTTGAGTGAATCCACTAGGATTGAGGCTATTAACATTATTTGCTGACTTCTGGGTAACCTAAGAACCATAAAGGCTTATATGTTAGCTCCTATATAAGCTGTAATTATGAGATGAATCTTGCATCTTAAAAATATTAACATATAAAAGATGGTCAAATATGACGAGTTGGTTGGAATCCTGACTTTTAGCAAGTTTGGGTCATAACAAGAGGGATATTGCTATAAATATCAAAGAAGACCTAGGAATTTGAGTGCAGATCTCTTTACCGGTATCTGCAATAACCCTGGCTAGACCCAGACCGGGTATAGTGTCTTGGGCCTGTTAATGATATCTTACAGCTATGTGAGGAATACTGGCTCGATTAAAGAAATAAATTTAAATATAGCTTTTAAGCTATTTAAATTTATATGTTTCGATTCCATGAAGAGGCGCTTCATGTTGTAATTATTTAATAAGGTGTTTTTTATTTAATAAAAATAATATATATATTTTTTGTGGGCCGACTCTAGAAGTGGCGCGATTTTCTAGACAGGCACACTTCTTCATGGGCCGACCTCTCTTGGTGAAGAGGTGCATCTCATTTGTAGTTGCCTATATATACAAGGCAAATCATTTGTATTTCATATTAAGCAAGTCAAGCAATTGTTCAAGAAGAAGTTCGATTATTGCAGCAAGTCAAATCTATCTACAGCAGATCGACTCAAGGAGAAATATATTATATTTGCACCTAGGAGGGGTGTTGTTCATCAGATCTATTTGGCATTCTATTGTGCCTAAGTTGTAAGCAGATTTCTGCTCCTATTTTGAATCAATATATAAGAGATATATTGGCTGGGTTTTTCTCCCTCAGGTTGGAGGGTTTTCCCAGGGTATTGGCTGTGTCATTGTGTCAATTTTAAATTAATTTTTTGCATTCTAATCTGATCAGATAAATTTAACATGGTATCAGAGTGGGTTTGAAGAGGATCCCGATCAGATTTGTAATTAATCAGCAATACCCTTGTTTTATTTTCTCATCTTTATTCACATTTATCAAGTCGTCAAGATGGTGAATGGTCTTAAGATTGAGGATAGGCTTGAGGGAGCATCAAATTTCACTTCGTGGAGATTCAGGATCATGCTCACCTGGGAGGAAAGCGAATTGGCAGAGTTTGTGGAGAGCTCCGCCCCCGAGCCTACGGATGAGGAAGAAAAGACCCTATGGAAGAAGAAAGATACTAGAGCAAAGAAGATGTTGGTTGATTCGGTGAAGGATCACATTGTTCCTATCGTCTCCAAGTTAAGGACTGCGAGAGAGATGTTCAAAACCCTAGAGGAGATGTACGAGATCAACAACACCAGTCGGGCTCTTGCACTGAAGCAACAACTTCATCATGTGAAGATGGCTAAGGGAGAAACTATCATTGCCTACTTCATGAGAATAACCGATTTGAGAGATCAGCTCTCGACTATTGGACATGTTGTCGATAGCAAGGATCTATCTATGCTGGCTCTCAATGGTCTCCCTTCATCCTAGGAGTCTTATATTCAAGGAATCAGTGCAAGATCAAAACTTCCCAAGTTTGATTGATTGAGGGCAAACTGTATTCATAAAGAGTCTAGGTTGACTGCAAGAGGTATTGGGAAAAGCTCCTTTAATGAAGATCTTCATGTTCTTGCCACTCAATCCTCAAAGAAGAAGGGAAGAAAGGGTATTTCAAAAGAAATAGAGATAGAGGTGTTGATGGTGGCCCCGCATTTAAGAAGAAGAGGGACCTCTCCAAGGTCTAATGTTTTCGATGTGACAAGTATGGACATTTTGCAAAGAATTGTCCTTCCAGGCCTAGGCAGCAGGCCAACTTTGCTAATGTTGATGAAGTCTCCATGCCGAAGGATACAAGTGAGTACCTGCTCTATTCTGCCTTGTCAAGTAATGTATCTACCGACACCAACACTTGGCTAATAGATAGTGGTGCCTCTCACCACATCACCGGATTCAAGGAGCACCTATCTAATTTGGTGATGGAAGATTCCAGTGAACAAGTTATTATTGGAGATGATGCTAGTTACTCGGTTAAGGGAGTTGGGACTTCATCTCTACACTTGGATTCCGGGGATTTCTTACAGTTGGATGATGTGCTATTTGTTCCAGGCATCAAGCGAAACCTTGTTTCCATCTCAACCTTGGAAGACAAGGGTTATCAAGTTGCCTTTTCTGAAGGCAAATTTCTCATATGGGCGAAGAACTCTAACATCAAGACTGCTCGGATGATTGGAGTTAGACATGGGTGTCTCTACAGGCTATGCACGCGTCCCATTCAAGCTCTAGTACATGACTACGTGAGTTTGTGTGATCTTTGGCATCGAAGATTGGATCACCTTCACTTTCGAGCATTACCTGTTATGGAGAAGATGGTGTCTGGCCTTCCTAAATTCAACCAGAAGCATGAACGAACCTGCAAATGCTACGCTTTTGGTAAGAATACAAAAGGTCCATTCCATAGTAGTGAAAGTAGATCCAAATGTGTCTTAGATCTCATTCATTTTGATTTATGTGGTTCAATGCCTGTTGCGTCTTCGAGTAGTTTCTTGTATTACATTATTTTTATTGATGACTACTCTAGAAAGACTTGGATCTATTTCTTGAAATCTAAAGAATCTAAGGAGATATTAGAAAGGTTCAAAGAGTTCAAAGCTCAAGTGGAGAACCTATCCGGAGAGAAGATCAAGGTGTTGAGATCCGATAACGGAGGAGAATACACTTCTGTTATTTTCCGTAACTTATACATTGAAGCAGGGATTAAGAGGGAGCTTAGCGTTCCTTATAATCCTCAACAGAACGGTGGTGTGGAGAGAAAGAACAGAACTATCGTGGAAGTAGTCAAAGCCATGCTTCGTGACCAAGACCTGCAAATTTCTCTTTGGGCTGAAGCATCCAGGACTGCGATCTATGTCCAGAATAGAAGTCCTCACAAAATCTTGGAAAATATAACTCCTGAAGAAAGCATTCTTTGGGGTAAAGCTTGAAGTAAGTCATTTGAGGATATTTGGGTGTCCAGTGTATGTTCATATTCCAAAGGAAAAGAGGACTAAGTTGGAACCCTCTAGCAAGAAGGGAATTTTGGTAGGCTATAGTGACACATCAAAAGCCTACAAAATCTACATTCTGGGTCAGAGGACTATTGAGATCAGTAGAAATGTCACATTTGAGGAGGATGTTGCATTCAGAAGATCCAAGGGATCTCATATGGAGATTGATGAAGAAGAGCCTCCTTAAGATATCGAAGTTGACCATGTTCCTGAGAATCAGAGGGAGGTTCCAGAGCTTAAAGAAGATGATGATCCAGCTGAACCCTTGGAGCCTACTGATGGGCCTACTGATATTGTGATTGGAAGGAAGAGACCTCTTTGGGCCAGAAAAATAATGCAAGAGGCAAAAAGTTTTGCAGCCCCAAGAGGAACTTTCAGAGAAAGCAAGAGACCTAATAAATTCTCCGGTTATGTAGCTATGATGAGTCAAATCATTGAGTCGGAGCCTTCAAGTGTTGAAGAAGCCTCTAGTCAACAAGTTTGAAAAGATGCTATGACTGAAGAGTATCAGTCCATACTTAAGAATGATGTTTGAGACATAGTTCCTAGACCCGAAGGCAAATCCGTGGTGTCTTCTAAATGGCTCTTCAAGATCAAGCATGCGGCTGATGGGAGCATTGAGAAGTACAAGACCAGATTTGTGGCTAGAGGGTTTTCACAAAAAGAGGGAGTTGACTATGAAGAAACCTTTGCTCCTGTGGCTCGTTATACTTCTGTCAGAACCATTATTGCTATTGTTGCATCTAGAGGATGGAAGATTCACCAAATGGATGTAAAGACAGCCTTTTTGAATGGTGTCATAGAAGAAGAGGTTCACATTGAGCAACCCGAAGGATTTGGGGTACATGGGAAGGAGTCTCATGTTTGCAAGCTGAAGAAGGCCATGTATGGTCTTAAGCAAGCTCCTCGTGCTTGGTATGAAAGGATTGATCGTTACCTATTGAGTTTGGGTTTCTCAAAGAATGATGCAGATTCTAACCTCTATTTTAAGGTGATAAATGGTGAAGCATTAATTCTGGTTCTGTATGTTGATGATTTGATTATCACTGGAGAAGAACACCTGATTCTAAAATGTAAGGAGTTAGCTTCTAAGTTTGAGATGAAGAATCTTGGTCTCATGCATTACTTTCTTGGCTTAGAAGTTTGGCAAAAACCAGATGAGATGATTCTAAGTCAAGGCAAGTATACCATTGACATTCTGAAGAGGTTTGGTATGATTGATTGCAAACCTATGTCTACACCCATGGAGACTAACTTACATAAGTTGAAGGAAGTTGCAACTAGTTCAAAACTGGTGGATTCCACGATGTATAGGCAGCTGATTGGTTCATTGATGTATTTGGTTAACACTAGACCAGATATTTGCTATGCACTGAGTGCACTTAGTCAGTTCATGTGTGAACCAAGACAGATACATCTTGTTGCAGCTAAACATTTCCTGAGATACTTGCGTGACACAATTGGATATGGATTGAAATATTCTACAGGTGTGGATTTGGAGCTGCATGGTTTTACTAATTCTGATTGGGCAGGGTGTGTCACAGATCAGAAGAGTACCTCTGGTTGTTGCTTCAATTTGGGATCTGCCATGATATCCCGATGCAGCAGGTAGCAGTCTTCAGTAGCATTGAGTACAGCCGAGGCAGAGTACATAGCAACTTGTGTGGCAGCTCGTGAAGCAGTGTGGCTTCGTAAGCTCCTTGCAGGATTGTTTGGACAATCAATGGAGCCTACTATCATTCATTGTGATAACCAGAGCTATGTGAAGCTTTATGTCAATCCTGCGTTTCATGACAGAACGGAGCATGTTGAGATCAAATACCATTATATCAGAGATATGGTATTGAGGAAAGCTATACAATTGAGGTATATCAACATTGATGAGCAGACGGCAGACATTCTCACCAAGCCTCTCTCCAGGATAAATTCTGTGTACTTTCAAGATAAACTTGATATGGTGGAGAATACAGCCTTAACTGAGAAGGAGTCTCAGTATCAATGATCCTCTTTAATGAGTTCTTCTCTGGGAGAGAAGTTTGAGGTGAAATCCCTTGTTAATGAGTTCTTCTCATCAAGAGAAGTTCGAGGTGAAATCCCTTGTTTCCACCCCCTGGGAGAACCATGGTGGATGTCATGTGTGTGACTCCATGACAACATCACGTGAGGGAGTCCATGATGATTTACTTGTACTTGTGTTTCACCCTCTGGGGGAGCCATGGTGAAAGTCACGATGAGGTGACAACATCACATTGAGTGATGAGCACTTGTACATACCATCTATGGAGGTAGCCATGATGGTTGATATCACGATGAGGTGATAAGCTCTTTCTTTCATGAGTATAGCCATGTTGATTAAACATCACTATGAGGTGATATGTTCTACACAGATGAAAGTATTCCTCTCTAGCTGAGAGGGAGTGTTAATGATATCTTACAGCCATGTGAGGAATACTGGCTCGATTAAAGAAATAAATTTAAATATAGCTTTTAAGCTATTTAAATTTATATGTTTCGATTCCATGAAGAGGCGCTTCATGTTGTAATTATTTAATAAGGTGTTTTTTATTTAATAAAAATAATATATATATATTTTTTGTAGCCAACTCTAGAAGTGGCGTGATTTTCTAGAGAGGCGCACTTCTTCATGGGCCAACCTCTCTTGGTGAAGAGGTGCATCTCATTTGTAGTTGCCTATATATACAAGGCAAATCATTTGTATTTCATATTAAACAAGTCAAGCAATTGTTCAAGAAGAAGTTCAATTATTGCAGCAAGTCAAATCTATCTACAGCAGATCGACTCAAGGAGAAATATATTATATTTGCACCTAGGAGAGGTGTTGTTCATCAGATCTATTTGGCATTCTATTGTGCCTAAGTTGTAAGCAGATTTCTGCTCCTATTTTGAATCAATATATAAGAGATATATTGCCTGGGTTTTTATCCCTCAGGTTGGAGGGTTTTCGGGGTATTGGCTGTGTCATTGTGTCAATTTTAAATTAATTTTTTGCATTCTAATCTGATCATATAAATTTAACAGGGCCAAGACCTCGCACAAAACTAAGGAGAACCCACTTGGGACCCAAGAAAATTTATTTCATAATGAGAAAACAAAAACTTTTTAAAAAAAAATCTTAAAACACCATAACTAATCCTAGAAAGTGAATTATAAGTTGCTATAAACACTTAGAACACACAAAGTAAAAGCAAAAATGCAATCCTACCTCTCATTCTTCACTAACCCAAAGTTCCATTTCTCCTCAATCTACAAGTTTTCTTTGTCTTCAAACATTGTGCCCTTATTATTCTTAGGTGCCATGTTGATTAAGGAGCTTGCATCAAGGAGAATCCACATTCAAGAGAATTTTTTCGCTTTTGCCAACCTTTTTAAAATTTCTTTCCAAGCTCTAGAAGAGCTATAGAAAAATGGTTTATTATTGGCTTTTACTCTCTTTTTTATTTTCTTGAACAACAAATGGTATTTTAAAACATGTAGATATAGGTATAGTCTAGAATGGTTGAGAGTTTTGGCTCTGTGGACCTAAGATCAACTAGGGATTTTAGATTCAATCAATTTTGACCATTTGGCAACATGTAATGATGATTGAGAAGCTTGCTACAAATAGGGGTTATCTTTGGCATTTCACTAAGTGCTTAAACAAGTATAGGAGCTCCTATAGTCGGGTGAAAGTGAACTTGTATACAATTCCCAGCCAAGGAATTAGAGCTTGTGGTGGGCTGACAAAAAATGGGTTGTCAAAGGGACAAATTCTTAGTTATTTCAAAAAGCAAGAGGAAGCAAACAATGTGGCTCAGAAATCAAGATCATAGTCTAATCCTTTGGCCATGAATGAATACCACAGGCCATCTACGAGACCATCCTTGAGTACTCAAATAGTGGTTACCATACGTTCATTTCTTGCGACACCATCTTTAGAAGATGATAACCCCTCTCCTTCCCACAAAAAGAAAGAAGGATGTGACCCCATTAGAAATAAGATTTCAAAATGAGGCGAGGGATAATACTGATGAGCACATCACACATTGTATTTATGCCAATGGGTCGATGACATTGATGCTCTTGATGAAGTATAATATGATCATTTGTATTGATTTTCCAAGTGCAAATGCACTAATATAAACCATTTTGATTTATCTTTAACATTTGACAATTGATCGATTACGTTTTGTATTTAATTTTGTGCAAATTATGGTTATTTTTGTATATATATATATATATATATATAGAGAGAGAGAGAGAGAGAGAGAGAGAGATACATGGCTGAACCCAGCAACCAAAACCAAGGAAAAATAAATCAGTGAACCACCATACCCAAACCCAAACCTGCAATATAGGTGCAGATAATGTAGGGCATGCAATTTGTAACAGAAATAACAAGTGAAAACCCTTAAAGATATGGGTAAATAATGAGCGACAGATGACACAAATAGATATTACTCAGGAAGCAAAGCCAGCTCATTCAAACTTTAACGCACAAGGAATCAATAACAATACTTGTGCTGAGTCCGTCAGGGTAAAGTTCAAAATCCAAGGGACATAATGAACAAAGAGAAGATGAGCAGGTACAAAGAGCATGGATTCAGATCGGTAGCAGATCAGCTGTTAGGATGGAAATATTCTCTCAGTTGCATTTTAAACCAATATATTTGGTTGTATAATCTCATCAATTTCTCTGAAAAATCTTTATTTATGATTGGATCCTTGTAAAACTTTATGCATATTACCATCACATAATTAAGCAGCAAATTTTAACAAAACAAAAAAATTGAGTTGATATTTTGGCAATCTAGATATTGGGATTGTTAATAGAAAATTTGATAGCTTCAATCACCATAAGAAGCATAGCTGTCTCTAGACACATTTAACATATAAGACAAGCAACTAAAAGCCTTAACCAAGCTATTATGAATCTAAACAGAATCAAAGAGGATATGAATTTAATTATAACTCTTCAATAGCCTAGTTTCGATTTATAGACAAAATCATGTTTCATGATTTGAAAATCTGCACTGTGATACCAGTGCATCATGCATATGGCATTTCAATGTATTTTATTGCAAATCTTAATCAAGAAATTCATGAATGCCTGCAATTTTCACAACAAAAAAAGGAAGAACAATGGAGCCTTTTTTCTGAATAATAAAATTCACTCTTAATAACTTGAATTTCATGTTTACCTTATAAACAGAGAAGACTGTAGAAAATAAGTGGAATGAATGCATTGTCTAATTGTGTTGTATACGCCTCCAGTAAACCAGCGAAAATCACTGCAATAACCAATGATAACCAATCCTGGAAATGGGAATCAATACACAAATCTTAGATAAAGTTCCACGTAAAGTAGATAATTCACAAACGTAGACAACATCAATAGCAACTGAATGCAGATATCATTTTCTTTAATATCACCTGAGATGACGAAAAGCTTGTCCATGTTAGCCAAGGAATAAGCACCAAGCATGCAAACAGAACAGATGTTATACCAGCTGCTGTTCCTTCTATTGTTTTCTCTGCAAAGCAATAAACAAACAACAAAGCTTTAAGGTAATACATAGAAACTAATAGTTCACCAGTAGAAACTAAATTTGTACATATAAGCATGTTGCTTGAACTACACACTATAAATATTTAAGCTCATCAAGAATCTTGCTGGTTGAATCACATATCAAATTGCTAGCAAAAACATTCACATACTTCCAGCCTTGCTCCATCTCAATACTCCATATTTATGCCCAACCATCGATGCCTATCAAAACACCAAAAGCAATTATTAGATAGAACGAAATACAGCAACACAATAGAGGTAAAGTATCTGTAAGGGCTATCCACATAAAATAATATAGAAAAGATCAATAAGTTTCTAAATGTTATCCAATCGGGAGAGAAATATGGGAAACAAGAACTTCTTTAGGAGGAAAGTATTGGATTGGCTACTTCTCTGGCAGAGCATCCCAGTCAAGACAATACTGTCTACAAGTTTCACAGATTTTGCTTGGATCAGCAAGAAGAGACCGTTATATATCTTTTTGCAATGTAAAACAGAGATTTTTTGTGCAGTGCATTCCTGCAGAATACACCGCATGTTTTGTGAGCCCCTTGTATCGGAAAGGGAAACAATTAGGTGACAAATGGATGATCACATATTTTAGGAAATCAAACCCTAGATCAGAAAATTCAGCAGAACTACAAATGCTAATCATGCTAAAATAGCCTCCTAACAGACTCAACAAACCTTTTGGTAAGCTCAGACATCTGATGTTGGAGGCTTAACATCCAAGGCACATGCAGAAATGGCCTACACATATTCTCTAGAACTGGAGTTCTTAGACAGCATGTATATTGTGCTCAAAAGCTGCATGGTGAAAATATCTGAGTCTCAGGACTTCTGCTTATGTTTCTGACTCCTAAATTGTGATAAAACAAACTTTTGGTGCTCATTTTGTGTGCTTAGACAGTCAATCACAAGTGATAGCAACCTATGGCGACTGCAACAAGGGTCTAGACAACTTCTGGTCAGCCTCAAATGGCCCTTTTTGGGTTGTGATACACAGGAACTCGGAAGCGTGACTTAGGGCAGAGTGACTTGATGAGAATTGAAGTTTTCTCCTAAACTGTGATTTTTGTAACCCGAATCATTTAATTCTCCCTCCTAATACTTTTATTAAAAAAACCTGGAAACACAACTCATACAGACTAGGATGGCTGGGTACTTATAGGGATCACTATCTAGGGATCTGGGTGTTCATCTACGCTGTCTAAGTTTTGGATGTGAGATAATATTTTCTCTGATGGTGTGTTTCTTAGCCTCTCTACCAATGACAATTAAGAATCTCTACAAATTCAAAGTTCTTCTGGCTGAAATCAAGTGCTTGAATGTAGAGAGTTAAACCAGGGTACACACCTCAAACCTATGCCTTTATGCTCTCATTTCCCTTCTTTGTCTTTCAAATGTGAACATTCTCAAATGAAACTGAAATTGCCTTCAAAATAAACAATCTCAAATGTAGAGAGTCAAATCAGGGTACACACCTCAAACCTATGTCTTCATGCTTTCATTTCCCTTCTTTGTCTTTCAAATGAAACTTAATGTGCCTTTAAAATAAACAGCCTTAAATGAAACCTAAAACTGCATGTGTGAAATGTATTTTAGTCTACAAATTGAATTGTTGAAAATCAAATGCATATCTTAAACGACATTTGTTCCTACTCATTGAATTAATCTCAAACGGCAACGAACTTGAGTGCATTTAAGAGTAGAAAAATGTGAATTATTCATGGAGCAATATCAAAACAATAAACAACTGGAAGAAATAGATGAAACCGCAAAACATAAGGATTTCACACTAGAAACCCAAGTGTGGGAAAACCCAACTTCTTGTTGTCAACAGATCACCAACTCTCCTCTTCATCAAATGGGCAACATTACAAAGAGTATTACTCTTAATTGTCTCCCACCTCTCTCTTTTCCTTAAACTAAATACTACAAGGAGGTCAAATGTGAATATTATTAACAATCATTCTTGTATACCATCTATTCTATTCACTGTCTACAATTCTAATTCCATCATGCATCAATACATTCTTATATTCCTCTTTTATCCATGTTGGGTTTTATCCCCTTCTTTTTGCTAGTGCTGGAGTTGAGAGAACAGCTAGTATCATTTGGGAGAGAGAGATCAGAATGAATTGAGAGTGATGCTCCAATGAGCTCTTTGTAAACTTGCCCATTTGATAAATAGAGTTGGTGATCAGTTGACACTTCCAAGTTGGTTTTCCAAAATGATAATTGAGTGTATGGATGCATCAATGAGTAATAGGTATGGAGAGATGAAAGAATTGCCAGAAATATAATGTTGATTTCAATGCTTCCATTGATTGTAGTATGTGGCATGCAAAAGAGAAAGAGATAGTGTAAAGTTCAAAATGATACTCTAAAAAGCAATTTGTAAAGTTGCACATTTAATGAAAGAGTAGAGGAAGTGATCAATCGACTCTACCAAACTGGTTTTCACCACAACAGGATTTCTTAGCTACAATCCTTGTACCATGTGTGTTTACTTCTATTTCTTCCAGTTTATTGTTTGGTTATTGCTCCATGAATACATCACATTCTTCTACTTTGTGATCAATCTCATTTACTATCATTTGAATTTAATTCAAGCAGTATCAATAAGTATTATTTAAGATTTTGCATATAATTTCCAACAAGTCAATTTGTAGAGGAAAATATAGATCATGTTGTATTAAAGAAGCAAGTTCTCATGTCTTGTAGAAGATGTTTGCTAACATGTTAGATTTATGTGTTATGGCAAAGTTGTATGCAATTATTTGACAGAATAATGTAGAGTTATAATTTTTAAGGCATTTGACCATGTGTATTTTAGGTCATCTCAAGATAACCTCCATAAGTGTTTCATTGACACTAATGAAATTTTATTTCCTCATGTCTATTGGTTATAAAAACAAAGCAAGGGGACCCACTTAGTACACAAGCACTTCTATACATTCACCATTCTTCCCCGTTACTAACAAATGCTTAGAGGTGCTTTTGTGCAAGGTGGATCCTCTTGCCTTGTAAGGAAATAAAATGATATTAGCGTAAACATCAAAGTGACTACTCATAGAGATCATCTTGAAATGACTTAAAATACACACAGGTCAAATCCCACAAAAATTATAACTCTAATTAAAATGCTCATGAAATCCTTCAATATGTATACATGATTGGGTTGTACTTAGGCTAATCCCGCATTGGTTAGAATTGTAAGAGAAGGGTGGCTTGTAAGGCATTACATGTTTCAAAGGCTTGGAAATGGGGAAGAGGTTAGAGGATGAATATTCAGAGTTCCTCCCCCATACTAAAAAATACTTAGACATGCTTGTGTGCTAAGTGGGTCTTCTTGCCTTGTAATTATAACCAACATGTACAAGTAACTAAAATTTCATTAGTGTAAAAGACTACTCATGGAGATCATCTTGAGATGACTTCAAGATTACACAAGTAAAATCTCACAAAAAATATAACTCTAATTAAAATGCATGTAATATCCTTCAATACTTGACACAAAAATAATGTAGAATTGTTGCATGGACCAACCATGACCAACTCTTTGAGGAAAAACTAAAGGAACTCCAAGCAGGCCATATAGAAGTACAAGAAGAGAAAAAGAATTGAGAATGAAGCTGCAACACTTAAAAGAGAAAACTAAGAATTATAAGTTACGTGAACCAGCCATAGTGAAATTCATCCTTGATATAACGGAGTTGCAACAAGAGTTGTTGGCAAAGCTCCAAGGTGATGGTGAAGATCAGAAGTGAAGAGGAGAGAAGAGTCTACCAAACAAAGAAGACCAGCATCTACCAAAGATGCACAAACCATGACAGAGGTATGTATTCTACATACTCTGTCACCTACTCTTTCTTCTAATGAAGCATTGAATAGGTCCTTGGGTAGTCTTGAGAAATCTACTTAAAATATTGGCTCTAAATTACTGATTAAGATGGGATGTAGCAAAAAGGGCCTTGACAAGAATGGCCAAGGAATTCTTATTCTAATTGAGATTGTGGAAAGACCACCATATGCTACACTTGAGTATGATAGATGTTCATTGGTCATTCATGAAAACTCCAATGTCAGGAGTTAGCTGACAAACAAAAGCAGAGATAGCTGACAACTGCAATAAAGTTGAATGGATTCAAAAAGCTAAACAATTAATTAGAGGAAAAGCAGCTAATAATTAAGGAAGAGCATTACAAAAATTTCTCAATAAAGAAATCATACAAACAAACATTACGTGAATAGAAATTGAAAACTGAATTCTGAATATTTTACCTGACACCATGTAAATTCCCCATATTCAGAAAATATAACACAGATACGATTATCAGCAGCACTTCTATGAACTTCCTCAGCTAATTAACTGCCTAGATAATTACGTACCATTGTATCTCCAATGCCTAAACTCAAAATTCCAGCAAAGGGAGCTAAAGGACGATCGTTGAAGTGAGCAGACATCCATATAGGAATTGCACAACCAAGTAGAAGAGAAAAATGGCTGTCATAGCAAAAAGCTTGGTATTAGCTAAGCTGACACCCTATAATGAAGAGACAAAACCTTGCATCATGTCACAGTATCATATAGCAAAATCATCAGCCAAATAGGCATGCTATGGAAGATTCACACCTTATAACAAGAATTTCTGAGTCCCGATGATCTGTAAAAGCATTCATGAATTGGTTAACAAGATCTCCCAATGGTAAAATTTTCCATACCTGTCCACAGTGACAATGTCCCCATTAGTTGCATTAGGGAAATAAAGTAGACAACTTAAGATCTTTCTTGTTAGATATGCACTTCCATGCCAAAACATGGTCATCAAAGAAGCAGAAGATATGATAACTCGGAAATAAAAGATCTCTATCAAGAAGAAAATATCTACCAATGTGAGATATTGTAAAATGTATTTATTGAGAACACAATCAATTTTAAAAGTTTACATTAGGCTTTTACTTATCATGTTAAACTAACCACAGAAAATGAAACATGCAATACTTTAGGAACTTCTTAATCTAGACAAGTGTAGCAAGCAAATTAAAAATTGAACAACACTCATCTTTTACATAAATGTGGAACTGGAAAATGTGGTTATGCAACACAGAACAAAATAGAATAGTGAATGACATATACAATAAAATTTAACTCACGGTCCTCATCACATCATATAAAAACAGTAACACAAAAGAACAGATAAAGTGGAATGTCTTATTGACTGAGATAATCATGATGTACATGGTCTTGAAAATGTAAGTCTGAATCTCATTAGATATGACAACACTTCCAGTTTCTGAAAGTCAATGGATCATTGGGTCAAGCTCATTCAAGTGTAAAATGCCAAGCCCTCACCTGTGTTATGAAATCCATGCCTAGGTTCCCAAGATGTTACTAAGGCATGTACTTGACAATCGAATACTAGTAAATCTCCTATTGGTTGTTTAACAAAATATAATTATAAAATACAGTAACTGAAACATGTCCATCCGTCCAATGTTTAGTGATCCCCTTATTATCTAGTTATAAGGACAAGCTTTTAATAGAGAGAAAAACAGACATACTCTAATCATTTCGAAGATCAAAAACATTGCCAAAGCTGCTCCAAATGCAAGTTTCAAGAAGTCTGCCTGCAGGAACCATCAAATTGTTGTCAATAGTATATATACACACACAAGTAACAAACATCTACAGCTAAAAGAAACTTGCTCTTTGAAGATTTTAAGTATAACATACTTCAAAACATTAAAATAAATGAAATGTAATTCACTCACATCAAAGAGAAGAGCTGGAACAAACATTATGACAGCCAACAAATGGTAATATTTCCGAAGAAGGATCCGCTCAATCTTACTGTCCTTTGAAATATTGTAAAAGCGCAGAACAGACACCCAAATAACAGCCAACCAGTATATGCAGACTGCTAATCTTTGCATTGGTTTCTCCAATATAAAATCAATAACCCTGCCAAAGACAGCATGAGAATTCAAAAATAAGATAATAATGCATCTTTCATATTAAGCACCTCTGAGTAAAGGGAAGCAAGGTCTCACATAAGATCAGCATACTTGCACAAACTAATAGAGACATCTGATCTATGTCATGAAAATGGTATTGCTTGAGAACCCTCAAATTAATTTCTCTGCAATTTGGTCAAAATATCCATAACTTCATAATTTACTAGCATCGAAAAGATTTAAGAAAAAAAAATTGGGCATAATATGTACCACAATATGAACCAATTTTAAGAGCTGTTCAGAGCTTAATGATTCCCATCAACCACCACAGAATTCAAACCTAGAATTCTATCAATATCTCAGACTGTAAGATGATTCAATTTGCACAAGCCATTTAAAACATATGTAAGTGTTTTGAGATAGTGAAAGAGATATTTACACATCTTAACTTTTTACATTAGTTCTTGGGGATTGGAAATAATTTTTGGCTAGTTTTGTATTTTGGAACAGTTTTCCCATTTTGTTACTTACATTTTGCTATATACAGCATCCTTTCTATTTAGGCAATGACTAAGATCACAAAAATGTACATCACAACCATTCAGTGGATGGACTGACCTTTTGTACATATCATTTTGCATGTACTAATAAAAATCTATGATTTCACAATGCATGCAATTTCATGTGCAAGGCACTTTTCGCAAATGGGTCTTTTGAGAATAATTTGTGGTTGGCCAATTGGTATGGTTCCATCAGGTTCAGATATTGGATCAAATTTGTAAAGACCCTAACACAAATTTTGAAGCCAAACTTGCAATATTTCTGTTCTTGGCTTGCTAGCATTTTGTGAAGCACTTTACATATAACTTAACACACAAGATTTTTGAATGCCATGATTTAGAACAGCTACTACTGAATTTAGATCATGACCCAATCACATAAACAACACAGTATTCAAAGATAATTGAGGGACATTTTGTCAAATAGTTTGCAACCTTCAATAGAGCTGGAAACAATTAAATTGAACAATACAATTTGCTGTTCCAGAAATCAAAATTACAAAGATTTAGATGCTAAGTCTTCTAACCTCCAAAGATGTCAAATACACTTGCAGTAGGTGCCAAGATGATGTAGCAATGTGAACAGCACTAGAAATGACAGGTTTATTCCTTAACAACAGTGTTTACACCTAGAACACCTCAAAAACGCTTGTCAACATTGAATAATGGTTGGGTACTATTGAAGCTGATAAGAGCCTGCTGCTTACTGAAATTTGACCAAGTCTGAAAAATTATAGGATTCCTCAAAACTAGAATTTGCATTGCAACTCCTAGAGATCCGAAACCATTCTCAAAAATCCTGAAACTATATACGACCAATAAATAAGTACAGCTCCAACGGATACATGTATGGCCCTAAATGATACGACCAACAAAGAACTCATCCAAACTCCCACAACTTCAAAAATGAATCTTCAATGTGCTCACACCCAGCAATGAAGTGCACTCAATCTCAACAAATGTCAATGTATGGCGCCCAAGAATCAATACCGGTCATTCACTAATGGTGTCAACTGGTAAATACGAACTGGAATATACTCACGCCCAGCAATGAATAATGTCTTCCTCAACCAAAAACCTCTACATGGCATCCCATATTCAGCACCTGACACTTCCTATGGGTGGCGTCAAGGATTATAGAAAATGAATATATTTTCCACCTATAAATCAAAGAACCAATAATTTATTGCTTGCCTACAAACCTCCAATAAATTACTTCAACTGTTATGCCCAACTGTGAATCTCGTGTGAATCCACCTTTGAATCACTTCTACACACGCTATGACTCTGAATGAATCACATAGTATTGGCTAGGGGGAAATCTTTGACCACTGAAACCAATCTTACCTTGGTTTCATCTGAGGCAGAGGAGATGAACAACGTTTAATCTCAGAGAGAAAATAGAGTAAAACAAAATATTCCCAAAGACCTTCTCTTCCAAGTTCCCTTTTATAAACACTTTTGGAAATTTCTAGAAATTATAATTTAAAATCATCTTTTAATAATAATCCTTAAGCTCCCTAAAAGTGACTTTATTTTATTATTATTTTTTTTCGAGCACTTAAGTCACTTAAAATTCACCTTTATAAATAATTAATATAAGTCTTATTTTAATTCACCCTTTGACAACTTAAATATTAATTATTTAATATTTATTTTTTGCACATCCACCTAAAGTTGGATAAAATAATAAAATAGCCCAAAAGTGAATTCTAATTACGCCAACGTACTTTGAAACTCATTGGAGATCCAACTTAATTAAAATTGATACTTTCCAAAAATAGAATATTCCTCCAAGAAGTTTGGAATGCGCTCGAAATGTCAAAACTACACCCAAAAAGAACCAACATACTCATCTTGATCCCTGAGCACAATGCTGCTATCTAAACTCCATTCTGAAAAAGTTAGTGCTCTCCAAGAAATTTGGAGCTTCCAACAATGTTGGAATGACCATAAAAATGGGGACATTACAATACTGGGGGGGAAAGAATCCCATGCTTGTTGTGCTTCTAAGCCACAATAGCACTCCCATTATATCAATCACCACCTTTCACAATAAGAATGGCTAAATTGGAAGAGAAATGTAACATGAGAAAACAAAAATTCAAAAGAAGTCTTTGATTGTTTCCAAGAGAGCAATTGGAATAAAGGAGACAAATTCAAGGAAATAGGAAAAGGCAATACCATATGACCTTTGTCTTTAGAGCCTGCAGGGAACAATCAAAAGGTGTACAAAATGCAACAAGAGTAAACAAGCAAAGAAAAAAATTTATTTGCTAAATAAGGTTGTAAGCCGATTGATTAATGAAGACAAAAAAGCAATTTTGTACCCTTTGGACAATAATGTTGATGTTATTTACAGCCGTGGGCCTCATACCTTCCAGGCACAAATTTTTATGAAGGAAATAAATTAAATATAGCCAATGGCTATTTAATTTATTCAAGACCAATTTGAGATAATGAGGAGGCACCTCATTCACATTAGTTAATGATTAATTATTATATGAGGCCGACTTTATGAGGCGCGATTTTCCATGTGGGACGACTTTTCATTATGAAGAGATGCGTCCTCTTCTCCATTTGGTATATATGGACAATCATTCTCATTCATTTGGCAATCAAGTTCATTCATTATAATTTGCAATCCTAGAAGAAGTTCAGACGTGAGCAGCAGATCATCTTCCTGTAGCAGCAGATCGATTTCAAGGAGAAACATATTCTTTTGTATTCGCATCTAGGAGAGGTGTGATTATTCATTGTATCAAACAGGCATTGAGTTGTGCCTAAGTTGTAAGCAGATTTCTGCTCTTATTATATCAATATATAAGAGATATATTTGTTGGGTTTTTCTCCCTCAAGTTGGAGGGTTTTCCCAGGGTATCTTGTTGTGTTCATTGTCTTAAGTGCTGCATTTTCTGATTGCTTTCAGTTTTATATATCTCATCATAAAAACTAACATGGTATCAGAGCGGGTCTAAGGAAAGATCTGATCAGATTTATATAAGCAGCGTTATCCTCCATTATTGTTCTCATCTTTGATTGCATCTATCCTTTCATCAAGATGGTGAACGGGCTCAAGGTCGAAGACAGACTTGAGAGTGCATCAAACTTCGCATCTTGGAAGTTTCGAGTGATGCTCGCTTTGGAGGAAAAAGAGTTAGCTGAGTTCGTGGAGAACGAAGTTCCTGAACCAACCGAAGAGAATGAGAAGCTCCAATGGAAGAGAAATGGCACTAAGGCGAAAAAGATGCTGGTTGATTCCCTGAAAGGTCCCATTGTGCCAATCATCTCCAAGTTGAAAACAGCAAGAGATATGTTCAAGACCTTAGAGGAGATGTATGAGATCAACAACACAAGTCGAGCTCTTGCATTAAAGCAGCAACTTCACCATATCAAGATGGCAAAAGGAGAATCCGTCATCTCATACTTCATGAAGATCACCGAATTGAGAGATCAGCTCTCTACCATTGGGCATATTGTTGATAGCAAGGATTTGACTATGTTGGCTCTCAATGGTCTTCCTAAATCTTGGGAGTCATACATTCAAGGAATCAATGCGAGATCAAAACTTCCTAAGTTTGATCGATTGAGAGCAGATTGTATTCAAGAAGAATCAAGGTTGGCTGCAATAGGCATTGGTCAAAGCTCTACAAATGAAGACATTCATGTTCTTTCCGCTCAATCTTCGAAGAAGAAAGGAAAAGGAGGAAAGAAAAGATACTTCAAGAGGAATAGAAATAAAGGGTCAGATGGTGCTCCTGCATTCAAGAAGAAGAAGGATCTATCCCGCGTTCAATGTTTTAGATGTGACAAGTTTGGTCACTATGCAAAGGATTGCCCAACCAGACCTAAGCAGCATGCTTCATTTGCGGATGTGGATGAGATCTCTCCTCAAAAGGATTCAAGGGAATTCCTATTCTATTCTGCCTTATCAAGCAATGTTCCAATAGATAGCAACACTTGGTTGATTGATAGTGGCACCTCTCGTCACATCACTAGGTTTAGAGAACATCTCTCAGTGTGTTCAAGTCATAATTGGAGATGATGCATGTTATTCTGTGAAAGGCGTTGGGACCTCCACTATTCACTTAGATTCAGGCATCACCTTGCAGTTGAGTGATGTACTATTTGTACCAGGCATCAAGAGGAACCTTGTCTCAATTTCAGCCTTAGAAGATAAGGGATATCAAGTAGCATTCTCTGAAGAAAAAGTTCTTGCATGGCCAAAGAACTCTAACATCAAGTCAGCCAGTGTGATTGGAGTTCGACAAGAATATCTCTATAGGCTCTCCACCGTCCTCTACAAGCCTTGTTGCATGATGCTTCAAGTTCATGTCAGCTTTGGCATAGAAGATTTGCTCACATTCACTTCCGTGCTCTTCCAACCTTGGAGAAGATGGTCACCAGCATTCCTAAACTAAGCCAGGAGCATGAAGGTACTTGTTGAGGATACGCACTGGGTAAGAACACTAAAAGACCCTTCCATAGTAGTGAAAATAGATCCAAATCTATTCTAGATCTTGTTCATTCTGATTTGTGTGGTCCAATGTCTATTACTTCTTTGAGTGGTTTCTTGTATTATGTAATTTTTATTGATGACTACTCTAGAAAGACTTGGATTTATTTCTTAAAGACTAAAGAATCTGAGGAAGTACTTGAGAGATTCAAGGAATTCAAAGCTCAAGTAGAAAACTTGTCCGAGAAAAGGATCAAAGTTTTGAGATTTGACAACGGAGGAGAATACATCTCTGGAAGCTTTTGTAACTTCTGTATTGAAGCAGGAATTAAGAGGGAGTTTTGTGTTCCCTACAATCCACAACAAAATGGTGTAGTAGAAAGGAAGAACAAATCTATTGTAGAAGCAACTAAGGCCATGATTCATGATCAGGATCTACAAATCTTCCTTTGGGCCGAAGCTTCTCAGACAGCTGTGTATGTTTTGAATCGAATCCCTCATCACATTTTGGAGGATATGACTCCTGAAGAAGCATTCATAGCTGTAAAGCCTGAAGTCAATCATTTGAGAATATTTGGCTGTCTTGTGTATATTCATATCCCTAAAGATAAAAGGACAAAATTGGAACCATCTGGCAAGAAGGGAATATTTGTGGGCTACAGTGAAACTTCAAAAGCCTACAGGGTTTACATTCCAGGTCAGAAACTAATAGAGATCAGCAAAGATGTTACATTTGAAGATGTTGCATTCAAGAGATCTAAAGGCTATCACATGGAGATAGACAATGAAGACCAAGAGTCTTCCCAGGATATGGAAGCTGACCATACTCCTGAGATTCAGAGGGAGTCTACTGATCCAAAAGAAGATGATGAACCAATTGAGCCTTTGGAACCTACTGATGGGCCTACCGACATTGTTATTCGTTGAAAAAGACCTCTATGGGCTAGGAAAACAATGCAGGAGGCAGAAAAGTTTGCAGCCCCTAGAGGAACATTCAGAGAAAGCAAGAGACCTCTGAAGTTTTCGAACTATGTTGCATTGATGAGTCAAATGATTGAGTCTGAGCCTTCCAGTGTTGAGGAAGCTACAAGTCAGCAAGTATGGAAAGATGCTATGACTAAGGAATATCACTCTACCCTCAAGAATGGTGTTTGGGACATCGTGCCTAGACCTGAAGGGAAATCTGTGGTATCTTCTAAATGGCTCTTCAAGATCAAGCATGTGGCTGATGGGAGCATCGATAAGTACAAGGCTAGGTTCGTGGCTAGAGGATTCTCTCAGAAAGAGGGAGTAGACTATGAGGAAACCTTTGCCCCAGTTGCTCGTTATACATCCGTCAGGACCATCATTGCTCTTGCAGCATCTAAGGGATGGAAGATACACCAGATGGACATGAAGACAACATTTCTAAATGGTGTAATTGAGGAAGAGGTATATATTGAGCAACCTGATGGCTTTGAGGTTCATGGGAAGGAGTCTCATGTTTGCAGGCTGAAGAAGGCATTGTATGGCCTTAAGCAAGCTCCTCGTGCTTGGTACGAAAGAATTGATCAATACCTAATGAGTTTGGGTTTCTCTAAGAATGATGTTGATTCAAACTTTTACTTCAAGGTAATTGATGGTGAAGCATTGATCTTAGTTCTATATGTTGATGATCTAATTCTTACTAGAGAAGAAAACCTCATTTTCAAATGCAAGAAGGAGCTAGCTTCTGAATTTGAAATGAAGGATCTTGGTCTCATGCACTACTTTCTTGGCTTAGAAGCATAGCAAAAGCCGGATGAGATCATTCTGAGTCAAGGGAAGTATACAATTGACATCTTGAAGAGATTTGGTATGATGGATTGTAAATCCATGTCTACGCCTATGGAGACCAACTTTCAGAAGCTTAAGGAGGCTGCAGCTAATTCAGGTTTGGTGGATCCTACCATGTACAGACAGTTGATTGGATTATTGATGTATCTAGTCAATATTAAACCAGATATTTGCTATGCAGTGAGTGCACTTAGTCAGTTCATGTGTGAACCAAGGCAAATACATCTAGTTGCAGCAAAGCATATCTTGAGATACTTGCGTGGCGCAGTTGGATATGGCTTGAGATATTCTTCTGGTGTGGACTTGAAGCTGCATGGTTATATAGATTCTGATCGGGCAAGTTGTGTTGCTGATCAGAAGAGCACCTTTGGATGTTGTTTCAGTTTGGGATTTGCAATGATCTCCTGGAGTAGCAGGAAGCAGTCTTTAGTGGCACTGAGTACCGCAGAGGCAGAGTATATTGTAGCATGTGTGGCATCTCGAGAAGCAGTGTGGCTTCGAAAGCTCCTTGCAAGATTGTTTGGACAATCATTGGAGCCTACTATCATTCATTGTGATAATCAAAGTTGTGTGAAGCTTTCTATCAATCCAGTGTTTCATAACAGAACCAAACATGTTGAGATCAAATACCACTATATCAGAGATATGGTATTGAGGAAAGCAATTCAGTTGAGATACATTAGCAATGATGAGCAAACAGCAGACATTCTCACCAAGCCCCTCTGCAGAGTAAAGTTTGTGTACTTCCGAGACAAGCTTGGTATTGTGGAGAATGAAGCCCTAGCTGAGAGGGAGTCTCAGCTTCAGTGATCTTCTATGATGATTTTCTTTAATGCATTTCTCTCTATAAGAGAGATTTGAGGTGCAAGCCCTTGTTTCCACCCTCTGGGAGTAGCCAAGGTGGAGGTCATGTGTGTGACTCCATGACAACATCACGTGAGAGAGTCCGTGATGATTTTCTTGTACTTGTGTTTATTCACCCTCTGGGAGTATCTATGGTGAACGTCATGATGAGATGACGACATCACGTTGAGTGATGGGCACTTGTGCACATATACCATTCATGAGAGTAACCATGATGGTTGATATCATGATGAGGTGATCTGCTCTTTCCACACATGGGTGTAGCCATGGTGGTTGACATCATGGTGAGGTGATATGTCTTGCACAGCTGGAAGTATTCCTCCCTAGCTAAGAGGGAGTATTGATGTTATTTACAGCCGCGGGCCTCATACCTTCCAGGCACGAATTTTTATGAAGGAAATAAATTAAATATAGCCAATGGCTATTTAATTTATTCAAGACCGATTTGAGATAATGAGGAGGCGCCTCATTCACATTAGTTAATGATTAATTATTATATGAGGCCGACTTTATGAGGCGCGATTTTCCATGAGGGACGACTTTTCATTATGAAGAGATGCGTCCTCTTCTCCATTTGGTATATATGGACAATCATTCTCATTCATTTGGCAGTCAAGTTCATTCATTATAATTTGCAATCCTAGAAGAAGTTCAGATGTGAGCAGCAGATCATCTTCTTGTAGTAGTAGATTGATTTCAAGGAGAAACATATTCTTTTGTATTCGCATCTAGGAGAGGTGTGATTATTCATTGTATCAAATAGGCATTGAGTTGTGCCTGAGTTGTAAGCAGATTTCTGCTCTTATTATATCAATATATAAGAGATATATTTGCTGGGTTTTTCTCCCTCAAGTTGGAGGGTTTTCCAAGGGTATCTTGTTGTGTTCATTGTCTGAAGTGCTGCATTTTCTGATTGCTTTCAATTTTATATATCTCATCATAAAAACTAACAAATAAGGACTAGAAAACTTACTCAAACAAATATATTAAAGTATTATTGTAATATTTAATGGTCATCTTAGCTTTTAGTTAGTTAGTAGTTTACTTTTAGTTAACTTAGTTTGCTTCAATTAGCTTTTAGTATATTTTTCGTTATTTGCTTTAGTTACGGATTATTTCTTTTTAGAAACATCGTCTTGTAATTCTTTATATAAGGAGTTTTTCCTCTCCTTTGTAAATAACAAATATCAAATATCAATTGTCATTTCATGGTATCAAAGCATAGGCTCATTTTTGGCGAATTTTTTGAGCAATAAAAATTCGTAGCTAATTACCTGAAGATTTTTTGAAAATTTTCAGAAGTCTTTTTTTCTGATTTAAGATAAATATCGAGGATTTTTGTGAAGAGTTTTTGTGAGCCGATTTTTGAAGGGTTTGTTGCAGAAGATTTTGTGAAGCTTTTCAAGAAGATTTGAGGGTTTCTTTTGCAAGAGATCGCTGATTTTTGAAGTGGTTTTCTACGTTTTTTTCTGGGTTGAGTTCGTGATCTGATCTGGGCAATCTTGAAGAGTTTTTTGAAGATTTTTTCTGAAAAATATCTTGCTTTTTCAAAAGTTTTTTTTTTTTAAATCTTGCTTTTGAGTTTTTAAAGATTTTTATTGAAAAATCTTGCTTTTTCAGTTTATTGAACTTTTCCGAGTTTTTGAAGATTTGCTTTTTGAAGTTTTTAAGGATTTTTTCTGAATTTTTTTGCTTTTTAGAGTTTTTGAAGATTTTTTTCTTTTTTTTTTTGCTTTTTCAGACTTTTTTGAAGGTTTTTTATGAAAAAATCTTGTGTTTTTCAGCCTCAATTTAGATGATTTTTTAAAAATCGTGGGAGTGGTGCTAGCTAATTGTCCAAGGTTTAGTGTCAGTTGATCAAAGACTTTACCTCATTTTTCGTGCTTTTGGAAAACGGGAGGGATGGCATCTATGCAGTCTGACGAGGTGCCTAGCTCTTATGCATTGATGGCCAAACGAACAACAGATCGTGTCAAATCCTCTGCATGGTACATCCTGGAGCCTCTCAACATTTTACAAATAAGAGAGATTGGTTCACAGAGTATATGGCTTGCTCTGATTCCGTCATCTTTGGTGGTGGTGAAGAGTATATAGTTGTTGGCAAGGGCAATGTCCAAATGACATCTAGTGGGAGAAATTTAATATTCTCGATGTATACAATGTGCCAAGTATGGAGCTTAATCTATTCTCGGTGAGTCAGATTATTCGACATAGTCCGAAGTTGGACATCATTTTCAGTTCACACAAGTGTCGAATTGTTGATAAGGAGTCCAAGAAAACTATGGCAGTTGGGCTCACGGATCATGGTTTGTATCAGCTGCTTGACACTAGAGATCCTCTGGACCATGCACCGATTGCGAGGAGTTCATCTATCAACACTCTTTAGTATCAGTCAGATGGGCATCTCAACATTGCCTACCTCTCTCAACTGGCTCGGGAGAATTTGGTAGAAGGCTTACCTAAGATTCAACAACAGACACATGGTGTTTGCAGAGCTTGCCAAGTAGGGAAGCAGCATTGTACTCCATTTTCAAATGGAAAGTCTTAGAGAGCATCCAAGGTTCTATAGCTGGTTCATGCAAATGTTTGTGGACCAATGAATACTACATCAGTCACTGGTGCCAGATATTTCCTCTTGTTTGTTGATGATTTTAGTAGGAAAATGTGGGTGTATTTTCTCAAGGAAAAGTCACAAGTGTTTGATGAATTTCAGAAGTTTAAGGCATTAGTTGAAAAAGAGTCCAGATGTCAAATCATCAGTCTTAGGTCAAATAATGGGGGTGAGTTTTGTTCCAACCAATTTACCGACTTCTGTGCTAAACACGGTATTAAGCATCAACTTACCACACTCTATACCCCTCAGCAAAATGGTGTTGTCGAGCAGAGAAATCGTACCATCACAAAAATGGCCCACTGTATGTTGGAGAACAAAAATGTTCCGAAGAAGTTTTGGGCTAAGGCAATGTATACTACAATATACCTTCTTAATCGGTCTCCCACACAGGCCATCAAGAAGATGAACCCAGAGGAAGCATGGTCTAGGAGGAAACCGAGAATCACTCATCTTAGAGTGTTTGGTTCGATTGCGTATGTTTGGATTCCAAATCCCAAGAGGACCGAGCTGGAATCCAAGAGCCAAAAGTTGATGCTAACAAGATACAATGACAATCATAAGGCCTATCAACTGATTGATGTGGCCATTGATCGTTTGACATTCAGTAGGGATGTTATGTTTGATGAGGAAGGTGGCCCCTTTTTGCTCTCTTCTCCCATCAAGAGTCCTGGCAATCAACCTTTGAAGACCAAGGATTTGGGAGCTAAGCTTTCAATAGCTCCACCTGTAGGGAGGGATTCTGATGATTCTGACATTGTTGAATCTCCTAGGCAAGATCCTCTACCAGCAGGGAGGGATTTTGATGATTTTGACATTGTGGAATCTCCTAGTCAAGATTTTGTACCAACAAATTTTCCTCAGGATAACCTGGATCAGCATCCAAATGGTATTATTCCAAGCAACCCAAGTCATGATGATGCTCATCCTGATTTAGAAGAAGATGCATCTCCTCCTCGCCCTAAGTGGTGGGCAAAGCTCAATGTTGATGTTCATGATGATGAGCTTGTTGAGGGAAGATCATCTAGAGACAAGAGCAAAAAGAACACAATAAACTTTGCTCTTATGGCCAACATTCAGAGTGTTTATGAGCCCAACAATATTCAGAGGCCAAGGGTAAACCTAAATGGGAAAAGGCTATGGATTTTGAGCATCATAGTCTTTTGAAGAACAACACGTGGGTTCTATTAGATCTTCCACCAGGGAAGAAATCCATTGGCTGCAAATGGGTATACAAGGTTGATGGAACACTAGATACATACAAGGCCCTATTGGTGGCTAAGGGGTTCTCACAGACAGAAGATATTGACTATGAGGAAACCTTTGCTCCTACAGCAAAGATGAGCACCATCCAACTTGTCCTAGCCATGGCAACACAGTTTGGTTGGAAGGTCCACCAGATGGATGTGAAGAGTGCCTTCCTCAATGGAGATTTGGAGGAAGAGGTACACATGACACAACCTCCTAGTTTTAAGGTTGCAAGAAAAGAGCATAAGATATGCAGATTGTTGAAGGCTCTTTATGGCCTGAAGCAGGCACCCAAGGCATGGTACCTAAAGTTTGACAAGTATTTGGTTGCACAAGGGTTTCAGAGGAGTCCCTCGGATGCAAATTTGTACATCAAGAGCACTGGCAATGATATCATCCTTCTTGTCATCTATGTGGATGATATCATCATTACTGGTAGTAGGTTACATTTGATTGAATAGATCAAGTCGAATTTGTGTTAGGCATTTGAGATGACAGACTTGGGTCTCCTACACTATTGTCTAGGTGTAGAAGTTTGGTAGATAGGTGGCAGTATCTTCATTTCTCAGTCAAAGTATGACAGGAGTTTGCTAGAGAAATTTAGGATGGAAGATTGCAAAATCTCATCCACTCTTATAGAGAAGGGGCTGACACTTTCAGCCAAATCAGACTCATTAGTGGTGAATGGGTCTGCATTCAAGCAACTAGTGGGCAGCCTCATCTATCTTACTGCCACTAGGCTTGATCTCAGTTTTGTTGTGAGCTACATTTCTCATTTCACGACTGCCCCTAAGGCAGAGCACAGGGTTGCAACGAAGCGAGTGTTGAGATATGTGAAAGGGACACCTGACTTTGGCATTCTGTATAGTAGATGCAAAGATCCTAGGCTGGTTGGTTTTACAGATTTAGATTGGGTAGGTTCAATTGATGATAGGAAGTCCACTTTTGGGTACGTTTTCAGTCTTGGTATGAGTGTAGTCACATGGACAAGCAAGAAGCAGCAAGTAGTCGCTCTTTCCTCGACAAAATCAGAGTATCGGGGAATAATTAAGGCCGCATGTGAGGTAGTATGGCTTCGAAGGACGCTTGTTAACATGCAAATGTCTCAAGCAGGGCCTTCACCCTTGTTCTGTGACAATCAAGGGGTGCTAAAGCTTGCCAAGAATCCAATCTTCCACGAGTGAACCAAGCATGTTGAGCTTCATTGTCATTTCATCCGCTAGCTTGTTGAAGATGGATCTTTGATGTTGCAATATGTTCCAACTGAGGATCAGACTGTAGACATTCTCACCAAGTCTCTCAATCCGAATAAATTTGTTAAATTTCAGGATAAGCTTGGTGTAGTTAGTAGGATGACCATTAAGGGAGAGTATTAAAGTATTATTGTAATATTTAATGGTCATCTTAACTTTTAGTTAGTCGGTAGTTTACTTTTAGTTAACTTAGTTTGCTTCAGTTAGCTTTTAGTATCTTTCTGTTATTTGCTTTAGTTTGCTTTAGTTAAAGATTGTTTCTTTTCAAAAACATCGTTTTGCAATTCTTTATATAAGGAATTTTTCCTCTCCTTTGTAAATAACAAATATCGAATATCAATTATCATTTCAAAATAAGAGTTACAATTTAATGCTTTCCATAGAACTATACTATTTCTCTATTGAAAAGAAAAACATGAGTTGCAAGACTACCAAGGCCCTCCACTGGCAAATAATGTCAGATTTCTTACTGCACTTGACCTTTGATGGAGTTGCTGATGTAGACTAAGAAGATGCTAGTCTCTAGAGCAAGGGTATCTATCTAGAACAAATATGCAAACCCAATCATTGGGTGTTTGAGGGTTAGTATGCTAACAATAGTCAAGCAAATAAAATTCATCAGGTTAATATGAGGTAGATGGATTTGTATGTCCAACATATAAATTCCAAAAACGTCACACAAGATATCATGTATTACATATATTACAAAACCATGTAAAAGGAAAATCTGTTTCCAACAAAGATAAAGCCAATGGAAACAATGGCTTGAGGCAAAATCTGGCCCTAATCTGATCAAAATGCATGGTAGTAAAAGGACCACTATCCTCATCAACCACCACAAAAGGGCCAAAACAATATCTACTGATATCCAAGGGAGAACGGTATGCACTATGGACTAAATCGGACTAACTTAGTAATCCTAGGGGGATGCCAAGAATGTCTACTAAAATCTATGGCCGAATATCCTCCAAAAGCAGAGAAGTTGGCAATATGCGCCTGTCCTAGCCACCTGGACTTGTGGCAAGAAGTGATAAGTGAGCCAGTGTGTCAAAAAATAGAAGCACCTCATCTAAAGCTAGAAAAAGAGGAGGATAGAGGTGCCCAAGGAGCAACTAGGAGGATGAAATATCACCAGTCTACCACCAGCCGTAGCATCCACATGACACTCAATACCTCAAAAGGCTAGCACAGGTCAAAAGTAGGTAAACAATTTGGCATTCCTTGCAGGCCCCAGCCAATCCTGGTGTCTTGATTAGGACATACATGACATGTAACAGTTAAACACTACAAGACAACTGCTAATGATTGTTATGATATCACTCTTAATATACTACTACTCTAGCATTCTGCTTTAGTGAGCAAATTGTTTACAATATTTAAAACATTAAGCATATCACTGATTTTGAAAAAAGTATCTCAACCAACCAAAGGACTTGGTGGACATGCATACATCTCCATCACCAACAATTTGTTGAACGGCATAACAGTGCACTCCAATGTGTTCTAACTTCTATACATTCATCTCAAACAAGGATTTTTGCAAGCTTCAACATGCTGATTATCACAAAGCAAGACTGTGGCCTGTGTTTGCTGCATCTGAAAACAAGCAAATAATTATGCAATCCACGACAACTATGTTATTAGGCTTCTACAATGGACTGTTTCTTGCTTAACCAAGAAATAGCATCTGTACCAGGGATATTAATATGACAAGTTTCTCAGTTCCTGATGTCATTAGATCCAAACCCAATAGATATGAAAACCTGTCAACCTAAACTTTTTATTTCGAACAAAAACGTATAGTTTAGAGTCCCCTTAATATATCTCATAATTCCTTTTGCCTTCTAGTAAAGAGCCTTAAGCTGCCAACTAGTTTCCTATAAAAGCATTTGTTTGTTGCTAGTGAACCATATTTGCTAAAATTTTATCTGAGTTTACATAGGCATATAGAAGAACTTGCAATCTGCCAGCCTAAACATCTCAAGAAAAACTTATACATAATCTGTTAGAAAAGAGGAATCTTCTTTGGACCAAACTTCTACATCAATAATGTACAAGATTAAGACCTATAATGCCAAACAAATTAAATATACCATACTTTACCTACTAAATCAGGTTGGTCTTAGAATATTATTACTTAAAACAATCAAATCATCCACATCGACCACCCAAATCATAATGCTGCCCCTACTATTTTTGACATATAGATTCAGATCAGGACACCTCTTGAATCCATTTGAAGTCAAATGAAAGTCAATATATTTGTGTCATAATCTAGGGGCTTGTTGAGCCCATAAAAAGCTTTACAAGTCCGCATAGAAGATTTTTTTACCTCCCACCTGAAAAATCTTGGGACTGCTGCATGTACACTTTCTCCTTTAGATCTCTAGTGAGAATTGCACTTTTCAAATCCATTTGATAGATCTTCCACCTAATCTGGGCTGCTAAGGCAAGTACCAATTTGATTGTCAATATTTTTATTATAAAAAATATGCCTCTTTGCAATCTTTTCCCTCCTGCACATAGCCTTTGGGCATCAGATTGTCTTACCAATGCAAAAGCAAGTGAACCTAAGCATTTCAAGTGCTTTACCCATGGCTCTCTTCAGTACCAAGCCTTTTTTAGTGTGATATTCAATGCTGCCTGTTGGACGCTTAATCGGTAGACATACAGCCATATTGACAGTATTAGAGACATTGTGCCACCTCCATAATTACTTTGTTCTTTTTTTCTAGAAACCTTTTATTTGTGTACAGACTGTGCATTGCCTCATGACCTCTGAGTTCTATAGAAGTTAGAGAAACCTTAAATATTAAGTTATCTCTATTGTTTGTGTAAAGAGACTTAATTTGTTTGCCTGATTATTTTTGTACAGAAAATTTATTTTTTGTTAAAAATTATCAATATCTCATGATTGTTAGAAGATATGAATCCAGCCCCCAACCTGGGGGCTCTTAGAAAGAAACATCCAAACATTTATTGGGAACTGTTGGTCGATACTTGGAGGAAATTAAACATAGATGGTTCCTCCCATGACCACAGAGAAGCCACACAAGCTGGGGGCTATGTCAGAACACTATGGAAGATCTGGTCTTCTACTTATGTTGGGTTCTTGTTAAAGAGTCAAAAAATATACTGCAAGCTCTTGCAATTTGGAAAGGGTTATCATTAGCTATCCATTACAAGCTTCAAAGGATGATCATGGAAACCAATTCCCAAGTCTTGCTTGGCTCTTGCCTCAAAAGACATCATAGACAATTGGAAGCTAAACCCGATTATAGGGGACATCCACAACCTCCTAACAAGGTTTTCAGATCATCAAATCCAACATATGTGAGGACAAGAAGATGAGGCGGTCAATGCTTTTGCCAAACATGCCTCACCAATCCCTAACCTCCATGAATACACTGCGAAAGCCATATGCCTTACTCATGCAGGGCTTAGAGCAAATCTTTCAGTTATTATTAATGAAGAATGCCCATGTTACAAATATAAGGATTCACCTTACATCAAATCACTACCTCACACTCCAATGGCCAAAAACAAAAACAAAAATTAATAATTAATAATTACAAAGGTGGTAGGCAATATAAATGCTCACTCAACCTTGCTATTTATACCACCCCTGCCATCATTACTATGACAACCAGCTCTTCATCTTGGAGAAAGTGAAGGCAAGACAACATTTATTTCACTTGTAAAAATGTGTAGAGTGGTTGCTAATCATTCTCTAAATTGAAAGCCTTCATCTTCCCTAAATCCTCTTTCCCCACTTATCTTGGCTGACCACTTTGTTTTCATTCTTCCTAGCCTATACTCAGCTCTCCGTTTTGCTTTGAACTATCATCTGAAGGTGATAGGAATTTGAGTATATCTACCAAGTGTGACAAGAGGATTTATAGGGACTAACCAACGATGCAGAGCGTCAGACCTCTGCAGCACAAGATTTATTTGAAACCCATCATGGAAAATGAGGTCCATGGCTGGATCTTGGAACCAGAAAAAAAAAAACCATTGATTGTACTGAGAAAAAAGGGGGAAACATGGGGTTCACAGGAGGCCCCAAAAGTCTGGATTTGGCTTGATTTCAAATTTCTTTCATGCTGCAATTTATTTAGGTTTTGACTAGGAAAGGTAATTGCCCTTGATGACCACTGTAATTCGAAGTTGAAAACTTTGTTTTTCAGTTAATTTGGTATTTCAGCTTAGTTAGTTTGCAGAAACATATAGGTATTTTTGTTATAAAAAACTGCCATTAAAATTTTGGGTATAAGGATTCCTATAGGACAAGCGGATTCCCTTTGAGTACCACATATTTTTTCCAATGGATCCACAGCTTCATCTATGCCTCAAAACTTAAAGTATGATAACTTAATTAGCAGAACTGATTACAACTATTATGTAGTTCTCTTTTAGCTGTTTCCAATATGTTACCATACCTTTTTCCTTCTCGACAAAAAGAAGATAAAGATCCAAAGTTTCCAAGGAAATTCATCAATAAAAACAAGGAAATGCCATCCTCTTCCAAACAATAGGCTTCAATGAGTTTACAAAGATCATTGTAAATGAGCTTCTGAATTAGCCTTGCAGGCTGAACTTCATCTTTTATAAAACTCTCTATGCTGCTTTCCTGTTAGGAATGCAATGCACAACCTCTTTTTCACAACCTCTTTTTCGGATTTTCCCTTATATTCTATACCAATCCATAATCATCATGGATATTTTGTTGCATGATTCATGAACAGAGATTTACTTTACATGTTGTTCCCAAGTTCTGTGCTATTGAAACAACACTCAAATGCTAACAAATGATGCTTTCGACAGCTTTTTTTCCTGCCATCTACATCATACCTTTCATTACGCAATTTTACACATATTGTTAGATGTATATTGCACATCATTTTTCAATCACTAACTATGCTACTACCAATCATATGATTTTTCTTACAATTGAGAAATCATTAGTGCACAAGGATGTGTCCTTCAACTTCGACTGAAATTAAATCCAATTGCCAATTGTTGTTAGGAATAAATACAAAAATGCATCAAAAAGATTTCTTATGTTCCCTTACGAGTTTGAGATTGTGATAGCACCGCCTTGCAGTGGCAGCTCCAGGTGAGCTCACAACCCACAATCACACTCTCAGCCTAAAGGATGCAGCTATTGCTGCCAGGAACAGCGCAGCCAAAACCAACTATGCACAGCGTAGTTGCTGCAAGTCAACATTTAGCAACAGGACACACCCTTTTTCCGTAGCTGCAGGTGCACCAGCTAGGAGCTGCAAGTCCAACCACTAGTAGCTGTAAGTGAAATACCATCGTTGCAAGTAATGATGCAGTTGTTAAAAGTGCAGCAAATTTCCACAAGGCACTTCTGCAATGGCTGCAAGTGGAAACTAATGCTTTATGTACGCCTCAGTGGCTGCAAGTGAAAATACATCAAAAAATCTTTACCACGTCCACATAAAAACTATCGGTCAAATCACTAATCCTTGGCTAAGACCATTGTTGGAAAAATGTTGTCATTGATGTCAAAGGGTTTGTAAGTGGTGAGGAGTTAATTTATTGTACGCATGGGCTGACCCATGTCTAGCACCCTTTGGAGAAAGTGTTGCAAAATAAAAATTATATACAATATTAAATAAGGATGAACCCCCTCTAGGTGCTGCCCCAAGTTGGGGATATTTAAATTAAAAAAATAAATTAATTTTATTTTTGAAAGAGAGAAGAACCCACCCCCCCCAATAGAAAGGTGCGCCCAACCTTGGGAAATAAAATAAAATAAACAAGAATTATTTTTACTAGTGGGCCGACACCTCTTGGAGGAGTCGCCTCCCTTGGGTGAAGAGGCATTTTGGAAGGTATAAATAGAAGCTTGTGAGAGGGTTAAAATCAATCAATTTCAAGGATTATTATTCATATGAAGAGCAGAAATAAAAAGATATTTGAGCAGATTTACAAAAGATATGTGAGCAGATTTATGAGAGGTTTTTAGCATCAATTTTGTGATAAGAAAAGCAAAATCATGGTGTTTCTATGAGCAGAAAAATTGAAGACTATATTGCAGATTTATGAGTGATTGTATTGCAGATTTGTGAGCAGTTGTTAAGGGCAGACCTAAGAGGAATTGCAAACAAATTATCATATTATTCACTTGGAGGTTGAAGCCTTCTAATTGAGGAGATCAAGAGGTTGGAGCCTCTTATTAAAAGAGACTGGTGTCTCTTGCTGGGTTGGTGCTCAATGGTGGGGATTGGAGTCTCCAGTGGGTTGGTGCCTACGAAATTTGTAAGAAGATATATACAAGCAATATTTTGTCGTGGTTTTCTCCCATAAGGGTTTCCAAACAAACATTGTGTGTTCTTCATGTGTTCTTAATTGCTAAATCTTGCATGTATGTTATTGCTATGGATAATTAAGTTTTGAGGTAATACTGTTGTGCTTGATGAAGTTGAGAAAAAAGAAAAGTTTCATCTATACTGATTCACCCCCCCTATCAGTATAAGTGTGTTTCATCAATCCAATTCTCAAAGCCCAATGATTTTCAATCAACATAGGAAACTAAAGCACATAAGGCTCTTGGTTCTATAAATTCACAAAATGACTCGGCTGGAAAGAAACTAGAAAAATGATATTTTCATTATCATAGAAGAAATACAAGAAAATGAACATAAAACCCTTCTTGTTACAACAGTACAACTGAGAAAATGACTTCCCCTATTTCTGGGTGCAACTTCAATTCTTGCTTCAATCCAAGGCCACTTATGTCCTAAACTTCCTCTTCCCATGCTCTTCCAACTCCTTTTCTGCTTTCCCATCACATAAGGTTCAAATGAACATTCAGAGGCTTCTTCTCTGGGTGTGTGCCCCGGAGATCTTCCTTGTCCTTGTCCAAAGGTATCCTATTTTTCCTGCATAAAGGTCAAAGCAATCTCTAGCTCATGTGCCCTGATGGTCTCTTCCTTTTCTCATGCAGCCCTGTTCTTTATTCATGTGCTCACCTTCTCCTTCTCTCCTTTTTCCTATACACCCTCTCTTTTTCTGATTTTCCCACCTTGTCCTGTATTTTCAGTGCTGTTCTGTTCCTCTCTTCCACACATTCCAACTATATAAGCTCATGGCTTGAGATTTCAAGTTTTCTCACCCAACAAGTGCGTATTTGAGCACCAAAATATAAGGGTGTAGAATGTGGCCTTTGAGTTAATCCGGCCCCTTTCCTAGGAATCCACAAACCAGCATGACTAACCAAGGCCCACAATAAGAACGAAATTGACACCGAGCAAAACACAAAGAAAATGCACAATTGTGACCATGGATCAAATTTCTAGGCAATGTCCCTGCATCAGATTGTGAATTAATTGTAGGAAATGGAAACATGCAACAAATGAACCCAACACACTAACTACAAAAGCCCAATGTCGGAAAAATCCAGAAAATTCAAGTCATGCCTCCTCATCTCCACTATAGTCTTTGCATTTTAAAAGCTTATTCCATTCTTAACGCTTTCAAGGACACCAATAATCCATGGCTCATAACACCTACAAATGCTCTCTGCTAACTACTATCGAGCTCTTTCTTTCCAAGCGAAATTGACTACCATCCTCCATCTTGGCTGTGTAGTCTTCACCATGTTTTTCAACATATACATCAATTGCTTTGAATGAATTGCTTCCTTAAGGCATTCCATTACCCTCATGAACATCCTTGAGTTCTTTTATGTTATTCCAACAACCTTTAGGCTCAAATAAGAATCCCAAAAGTTGTGAATATAACAACAAATTGTCTCCCAGTTGTTTCCTCTTCCCATACATTGCATTCATGCAAAACTACCACTATACATAGGCCAAAGCTGCTGCTTAGAAAACCACCAATTGTGAAATCATCCCTATTGCAAAACTGTCCCTTTAAGCAGTTGCAAAACCACCATGGCGGTTTTGAAACCATTCCCTAACAATTGAAAAACCACCACTTAGCCATGCAACAATTCCTGTGACTTGTAGAGGCCATAACTTTTGCATACAAAATCAAAATCCGGGGTTATTTTTTGGGAAGTGCATAAATTTTCGAAAGGAATCCAAATATGGAATAAAAATCAACTTTAGATGTTTTCCATGTGTTGTTTTTCCCACAACAAACTTGTATTTATGAGGTCATAACAGTTTGTGAACACTTCTAACACTTGATTAACTCAACCAACTAAATGTGATGAAACTCATGATCCAATTTCGGATCACAGACAAGCTGTGAAACATTTTTAGTTTGTTCAATGCCAGAGAATTTTCAGGATTTTCATCTGTCAGCAATGCCTATCATTTTGTAATAGCTTCCTTAGACTGGTAAAAGCCAGCATCCCTTACACTTGCAAACACGCAACCACTATTCCTAGTGTCCTTTACAATGTAAGTTTTGAATTACATGGGACTTAAGAATAAATTATGTTTCAGTAAAAGCGGAAGAGGAAGTACATTATAAATCTACTATTACCTTCTGTTTAATAATTTGACAAGAACTATCACAGCCTACAATAGCATATTCATTGCTCTTACTTTCTTGGAAACAAACCAATCCTTTCCATTAGTCATAAGATTAGTATCTGTAGAACAAAAAAGTCCAAGCATTCATTTTGGATGCACCTTAACTTTCTATTAAGGAATTGTCCTGAACACTGTTTAACTTTTTTGTTATCTCCCTTTGCATTGTGCTATGCAATACTTTCAGCATGTTAATTTCTTATTCTTTTTACTCTGATTTTTAATTATGTTGAAAAAATGCCCTGCAATCATTTTGCAAACTCTTTAAAAAATACCTAGTTTACTGAAATGATAGCAAGATTTTGCACTTTCATTATCAGTATTCTCAGTTACCTCATGCAAAGCAACTACCACTAATAAATTTTTATCAAGCACAATCTTTTCATCCCTTCGAAATTTTGAATGCATGCCTCTTATGCCTCTTCTTTTCTACACAACTACAAAACCATTTCATTAAGGATTCTCCATTTTAATGTAGATTTCCACACTATTCTTTCTTCAAGGGGAAGGCCGTCAAGTAGGATTAGTATGTCATATTCAATAACAGTAACAAGATATTCAAAGGATTTTGGCAACTCATTCAAAACCACCACTACCACCAGATCATCATCCAGATCTTCCTTACCAGCTACAGACAATTGACCCCTGATATCCTTTGCCTCCAATCATGGCCTTCATCAGCCCTATCTTCTTTGGCAACTGGTCATCCTTTCTCATGGTTATTTGTAGTGTTTCCAATACATGGATTACATGTTTAGGGCTTAAAAAAACAGTTTATCTGTAAGAGAACATGGTAAACTATAGAACATTTCCAGAAAACAATAAAAACCATTCTATACAAAATCAAATCTAACCTAACTTAATGCATTGAATGTTAACAAATATTAGAAAATATGAGTCACCCGTTGGTCACAACGACCCTCATTTCATTTCCATGAATTTAAACTAGAATAGGAAGGTTAATGTCTCTGTGTTTAGCTATAGCAAAACAAAGGTCCAAACAAATCAGATGTGAACTCTTTCATTTTCATTACAGAGTCAACCATATAGACAATAAAATGTTCATAGGAATATGTCAAGGGTATACCAATCCCCACATGAAAGGAACTCCACCCTGATTGAGAAGATTGATGTTTGCAGATACACAGAAAGGAAAACTCCACAGGTAATTCCATAACTAGCAATAACTTCTCAAAAAACAATACAACTCACCAAGTACAAGTGAATAAAAGACCGATGCCCGATAACATAAAGTTTCAACAAGTGCATGTTCATTCTCTCAAATGCTTTCCAGACTTCTTCAGCAAACTTTGAAATCTTAAAAAACAGTAATGATTAATGAATCTTAACTTACCACAACAAAGGGTGTGTTTTAAAATCTTTGATATAATATAACCACTGTGGTGTAATCACAATCAACGTTATCCCAAGAGCCGCATAGAACATAATGGACGTTTGAAATTTTTCTGAAGTTCTTTCGTTATTTCTTGAAGCTAGAGTCTTGGTTAGATTTATGCAACAGATCCAAATATGGAGGAAAGAGTTGTAAACCATTGACATCAGTAGAAGGCTACCAAGAAATGCCTGCATGTAGAAGAAACCTTGAATATTCATTGGCAGGCTTTCATAAGAAAATGTGTGACAAATGCTAAAGGTAATAATTAAACCCAGACGCTTTTGGTTATTTCAAGAGTTCCCAGACACTTTTGGTTATTTAAAGAGTTATGGATGAAAACCTGTATGATCATACCAATCTCATCTCCCTTTTCATTAAGTCCTCCAACGAATTGATTTGATAATGGAGCATACATCTTAACCTGTAAAAGCAACAGACGACTGTCTTTTAGTTATTTTCAGAGTTTAGACTCCAACAAATATGCCGTTGAGGAATTCAACAAACTTCATATTACTGAAACACAAACCTTAGAGAGGATACAAGCTAACACATCAGACAAATAAAGAACTAGCCCGCTGGTAACCAGCAGGGTTTCACCTGGAAACAATGAGAAGTCCATTTCACAATTGCATTTGATATATGAGTTGTAAACAAAAAATAGCATAAAACTAAAAATGAGAATCAAGATGGTCCTTTTATGCAGATCCAATCCTCAGAATACATGTAACCTCCAAAAATCCAGATAAAAATTAAAGTTCATAAAAGTTAGCCACATGGCAGACCTATGGAAGCACAGGAAGGGAATTTATGAATTATGTACTGCAGTACGATTCCAGACATCAATGCATGTACCAGGAGCCATACCATTCCTGTGGATATGAAAAGCCCTGCAAAGCAAATCCCCTCCAGTCCTCATTGTTAAGTTATTGGCCAGTCCAAAAGCATCAAGTAATCAACTTAAAAATGATATTTCGAAATTTGATTTCCCATATATTATAAACTAAAACAAACACAAGCGATTGAGTGAAGTCTTCAATGTGAAGAACAAGTAAACATTTAAGGTTTTTTCCCTAACCAACAAGAATTTACCAAGCTACTAACCTAATTCTGTGCTTCTCATCAATGAAAAGGAACATTGTATGCCAAAAGCAACGGTAAAAGCTATGACAATAACAGAAATTTGCATCCTCTTGGCCAATGAATGGTGCTTTCCTCCTTCACTGGAATACCATAGAACAAACATAAGGAAAGAAAGCACACCCAAGCTGCATGCACAGGAAGCCCAAAAACACAGCCTTAAAGTTTCCAATGCTGTCATAAACCAGAAAATTGTCAGTACTGCAAAATATAATTACGCTGTTAGATACTAACACCTTACCTAGCATATCTCAGATTGTCCACTGCAATAAAACTAGTTTTTTTTTTTAATTTTGATCAGATAAATCTCACAGATTACCTTTAAGAAGAACTAAAAGTATATCCAGGTAATGCTTTTTGCTCAAAAGATTAGATCTCTTTTTCAATTTTGACTAGTTAAAACTCGAAGATTATGTTCCAGAAGAACTAAATGTATGCCCAGGAGGAAAAACTGGAATGCAATAAACAATTATTTTCTGAGATGCAACAAAGAAGTAATTGAAAAATAATACTCAATAATCATATTTCGGTGCTCTCATTTTTGTGTGAATCTGCAGTCTATAATTACTGTAGAATGCTCTGATGTTTCACAATAAACATCTGAATGCAAACAAGGTTGTGATGGTGAAAGTAAGACACTCACAACAAATACCCCATAATACTTTGTAAAGTAGTGCAAGTACAATAATGGCACAATAAGATGTACAAAATCCCCAAAATGTAAAGAAATAGCATGGCACTTTATTTCAAAGCATTTACAAATCTAAAAGTCCTTACAGTGGATTCTTACAATGTTCAAAAAATAACCAAATGTTGAAAATACATTTCTATTATAGAATGAGAAGAAACAAAAGGAACGAACACAAAGTACACAGAAAAATATGCGATTTCAAAAAAAATAGGACCCAAATAGGAGTCCGCATGCATAATTTATGGCCCTTTGAAGTTCCCAAAACAAAAACTGTAAACCAAGGTCACTAAAAAACTTGAATTTGCAAGAAGAAAAAAGGGATCCAAACTAAAAGCCACCTGCACCATCGTGGAGTACACAAAATTCTTCCCTATTTCAAAAAAATTGTTTAAGAAAAGAGCACCAGATGAAAGAGAAAAATTCTGTCAAAGTTGTACAACAAAAAATGAAAACTCCATTGATGCAAGCCTAGCTCACAAAGACAAAAAAGGTCTGCCAAATTTTGTAAAGCTGCCAAATATAGCAGAAGTCATCAAATTTGGCAGAAATCCACCAAATATAGTGCTTGCCACCAAAACCGTTGCTAAATCTGGGAATCACTGTAGAGGGGTCACTAAATTTAGAGGTCTGCTAGAAGTGGAGAAATTGCAAAATTTGGGAAAATTCCAAGCGGGCCTACCAAATGCCATGCAACATATTGTTGTGCAAAGGGGTCATTGTTTATAAAATGGCAGAACTATTGTTAATAGGGCCCATTTGGGGTGACAAAGCCTGCCGCCCATGTAACAAAGGACACGTGGAATATAGGGGAGGGGTTTCCCATCCCTACCACCTTACGTAAGTTGTAAGGTGGGGGGTCCGACCCTACAACCCTATGATAGAGTGTAATGTACAGCCCCCACCCCCACTTTTGTTTTTTATATTATTATATAAAGCATTAGGCAACATTTTACGAATAGGCATATCTAAACAATAGTGATAAGAGTTACAGAGAAAATAACCAACAAAATGATTGTATTGAATAATACCCAATGGTTGTTGTTACAAAGGACAAAGAAGCATGTCCTTATAGAGCGAGGCAATGCAAAAAAAGGTGGAAACTAACTAAAAGTAGACATCCATGATAAATGGATCTAACTAATGCTAGATATGCATAATAGGTGGTGGTAACTAAATAAACAAGCATGATAAAAGGAGGATAACTCGACCTAGACAAGATAAGTGTCAATCAAGTGCAGAAGACAAGGGCATGTGACTATTTGACACAACTACCTAAGTGAGCTTAACCTAACTAATTGCATATAATGCAATGTAGTAATAATTGCAAGTAAAACAAAATGGACCAAAACCTAAACAAGATAAGTATCAATCAGGTGCATAAGAAAAGGGCACATGACTGATTCACAACTACCTAAGTGAGCTTATCCTAACCAGGTGCATATAATGCAATATAGTAATAAATCAAATGCAAGTAAAATAAAATGCACCAACAGTTCATGAGAATGAATTGTCAAAAATGATGGAAGACCACTCTACGCAATTGGGGAAACAACTTGTACAAGGTGGTAAGCAAGTAAAATTTTCTCTTACTTCACTATTTTACAAGATTTTGAGCCCAACATATACGATGCAGCAAAAAGAAATCCTAAATAGGAAGCTACCAAGAAGGTGGAATTTGAGTTCTTGATGCAAAATAAAAGTTGTTTTTTGTCTAAATTACCTGAAGAAAGAAGCACATTGGTTGTAAATGGAAGTACAAGGTAAAATGTAAATCAAATGGTTCTTTCAACAACTATAAAGATTGACTTGTCTGCTGAAGGATATGCATAGCAAGGAGTAGAATATGAAAGTAGCTTCTTCACCCACTGCCAAGATGGTAGCCTTCCTGCTAGTTATCTCACTTGTTGCTCAATTTAGACATAGGGCATTTCAAATGGATGTAAGAAGTGTCTTCCTAAATGGAGATTTGGCGGAAGCCTACATGATTCAGCAGCAAGGATTTCATGTTCTTGGAAAAAAACAATTGGTTTGCAGATTTGTTAAGTCTTTGTGTGGACTCAAGAAGGATTCTAAAGCCTGGTATTTTAAAATTGACCAACAACTTAGAGATTCGGGATTTAGAAGTTATTTTGATGCCAATCTCTACATCAATGTCAATGTTGATCATGTAGTGATCCTAAATGTCTATGTTGATGATCTTGCCAACATCAGGAACAAGACCAACAGTATTCAGCAAGTGGAATCTGATATTTGTTTTGTTTTTTACATGACAGATCTTGGCCTCAAATATGACTACTTAGGTGTACAATTTTGACAACTTGATCATGTTATTTTTGTATCACAAAATAAATATGCCAAAGCAATTCAAGATGAAAGAAAGTAATCCAACATCCACACCTACGGAAGTTGGGATTAAACTCGCAATTCACACTAATTCACCCTCAATCACTAAATTAATGTATCAACAATTGGTAGGTAGTTTTGATTTATCTTATTCTCACTCAATTGGAATTTCGTTTTGCAGTGAGTTGTCTTTCTTGAATCATGTCCAAGCTACAAAAGGGGCATTGGCAAGTTGCAAAACATGTGTTTCAATATGTAAAAGGGACCCTTGACTTTGGCATTTATGTGGGCAATCTGCAGATTTCAGGCTATCCAAATAAACTGATTCTGATTGGGCTGGATTTGTTAACACTCAAAAGTCACAACTGCTTATGTTTTTAATCTTGGATCCAGAGTAGTTTATTGACAGAGAAAACTGCAACATAGAGGTTGCTTTATCTTCCACAAAAGCATAACATAAAGCAGCCGTCAACACAGGTTGTGAGGGAATGTGGTTGCGTGAATATTGGTTGATCTTTTACTTGACCAAACAACACTAACCTCACTTTTCCTCAAGATGCTGAAGAATCAAACCTATCATGCCAGAACCAAGCATATTATAGTTTATCTCCATTACATTTGGCGGTTGATCAATAATGAAAACATTTGTCTATATTATTGTTCTACAGAGGAGCAAATTGCTGACATAATAACTAAACCTCTTGGAAGACATAAATTTCTCAAATTCAAAGATAAACTTGGGATTGTATCTGGTTTGGTCATTACAAGGAGGTATTAGATATATTATTAGAATAGGCAAATAGACAGAGTGTTATGCGTACTTGAAACTTGTTACAATCTTGTTACACGGGTGTTGTCTGTATTAAGTGTCTGCCAAGTTGTATATTGTAGCATCATACAATGTAATTTTACCTGCTTGTGCTCTGTTTCCTATAGAAACAAGAAACATTCTTGACTAGGTTAATTTTCATGCCAATAACAAAACTCCTTGACAAGAAGAATGAAACACATGTTATGCACACGGAACTAAATCTAATTTCTCCATTGTCCATTACCCAGTGACCTGTGGCCTAGCAGCATGGTTGTGAACTTGTCACCATAATGGCCCCAATTCAAATCCCAGCAGACATTGGTAATGCAGCTCATTCTGAAAATGAGTTGGCTTTCGGCAATTCCCCAATAAATAAGATAATAAAAAACAAACATAATTGGCATACAAGTTACAATCAGTTCCATTCACATAGGAATTTTAGGCTTTTATGATAACACAAATTCGTAGTCTAATAACTAAGAGGCTACTTTATGCAACAAAAGAATTTGAGCCACATCAACTAAGTCATTATTACAAGCAATACCCATTTCCAAGACATATACTTATTCCATTAAAAAACAAACCTACCTGGAGTCTCACTTCCATGTGCAAGAAGGCTCCGCTGCCGCTGAATCAATCGTGACAGCATAACAGTGGGCAATGTCACTGCTCCCAAGAAAATTCCTGATGAAGAACCTGGCCTGGAACAAGCCAGACACACAAAGAACTACATCAAATCCAGAGCAAGGAAACAACTATGGACCACACGGACCACTTTTCTGGCAAGTGGATTATTTTTTCATAGAAAATTTTACAAATTAGATGCACCAACATGAAAAATTTTAAACAACATAATTTTTTTACAAGTGTAGTACAGGAAAATCTTTCAATTTTAAAAATAAGTATATATGCATTTTTGGGCTAATATTTCAGGAAAATCTCAGGTTTTACCAATACAGCTTGTAAATTTGGCCAATCTATTAGCTTTGTGGACATTTTAATAGAAACATGGCTGATACTTTTTAAAAATTCTTACAATGGTATAGTATGATTTTTGAAAATTTTGAGAAATTTTTGCTAATGTGCCAAAAATGTCCCATTTTCAAGTGGCAAATTTTTCAAAAATAAAAACATTACTCAATTTTTTGACATGTAAATTAACATATTAAATTTTCACCAAAATTTACAACCATTAGTAGTAAAGCTTCCATCCCTTAGTTCAGAAACCTTGTAACAGACCTCGCCAACCTAATTGTCTCCTGATTGAAGTCACCGATTACAGCAAATCTAATTATTTCAAGAATTAAATAGCATGGATTGAAGAAAACCAAATTCAATATACTAGCTTATGGCAAACTAACAATAATCCAGAGCAAGGAAAATATTATGGGTTATTGTGTGCCAATTGGCTATATTTTTCATAAAAATTTCAGAGCTTTGAGTTTCCCAATTAATAAACTTTCAAACAAAAACATTAACCAAACTTTTACATAAAATGTAGATAAATTTTTTAGACTCACTAAAATTTGCGAAGTATTGATGGCAATTTTTCCATTACTTAAAAATTTCACTATCCAAAAACCTCATAGAAGGTTAGGGTTCCAGCACAGATAAGGACAACAGACAGAGCTTCCTGACCTAAATCTTTGTAAAATCGTCAATTGCAACCCCAAACTGTATTCATGAGGCCAAAACCTAGAGGTAGAAAATTTGAATAGTATATAAGGCAAATGGAATGAAATTCCCTTTTGAGGTGGTGTCTGGTTTGGCTGTAACTAAAGAAATAACCTTAACCTTTACCTCTTACATAGAGATCACCAACCGAATTATGTCTAAGTTAGATCGCCAATTGCAACAATTCTGTCTTTGTATGAATTGAATTGCATCCGGTGCTTAAGGAAATCGAATTGGGTATGCTGACACGGCAATTCTAAAATTATTTAACATATTGTGGCTAATTTTTTGCAGTCAGCAATAAATCCAAAGAGAATTTTACTGATACATATTGTTACCTGGGATTGAGGCGCTTGATTTTAAATTGGTGGGCAGAATGTTCTGCTTTAAGCTGGATGAATAAAGCAGCGGCGCATAAAGAGAGGAGTCCTCCACACTCCCATGAGAGAAGACGAGGCACCACCCAAACCACCCTCGTAATGACCATTGCCACCACAATTGACTCCCCTCGGCTCCCCATCTTTGATTTTTTCCTGTTTGAATGTTTCAGCAGATCGATCTGATTTTTAAGTAATTATGTGGATGTTGGCCATGTTTGTAGCAGACGATGGACAATATATAGGAGGATGTTACGCGGAGAGGAACTGGAACTTAATTGGGATTACTATTGGCAGCGGGTTTTTCAAATTTAGATGTTGGTCGCTCTTAGATTTCTTACCTTACGGTGGGCATCCTCGAACAGTCGGGATCGTTACGACATCACGTAGGTATATGCTCGAAAGGGAAGAACGAAGGATCGTTGTTGACCAAAAGAGAGCGTATGAACCGCGGGAATCCGCACCATGCCTGTTTATTTTTTTATAAAAATTTAAGGATAGGGGAGAGGGTCCAATAGTTTACTTATAGTCATCTTCATGTTGTGTATCTAATTTTCAATTATTTTTTTGAATAATCAATAAATAAAATTAAAAGTCTAATAAAGTATTTCGTATGCATTAATACATGTTCATTTGTGCATGTGTAATTTACTATTGAATATGGACAAAATATATGTGAATGCATTTCCAATATAAAACAAGTCCCTCCAAAATACACACTTTTTTAATTTTTTTCAAAATTTAATATTTAAAATAACCATCCAATTGAAAATGGTGCAAAAGTCAAGCAATTTATATTTACACATCTAAGTGCACACTTATTGTTACCTAAGCTGCCATAAATTCAAGCCCCTATCAATTTGATGGGTTGTCAAATACACATTCTCCCATACTTGCTCTCACATCCACATGGGTCGACTCCATTTACTATAGGTACTTGCACAAACGAAAAATGGTGAAAAGCTCCCCTACCAAACATCAAATAAAATATAATTCACAATTTAGTCATGTCATCATAGATTTCATAAAAAAATTGTAACTTCAAATTCAGATGATTGAATGCAAGTTCTATTAATTCAATTTCAAACTCAACAACCAAATTGAATGCACTTCTTTTTCAAATTTGAATCAATTATAAGAGGGAAATATCAACTTCTTCCAAGTGCATAGCTAATATTCTTTGCAACATCTAGAGCATCACTAGACATCATGTGCACATTCTTGACTTCTCCAAAAACTCTTCAAGTTGGTACTTTCTATTTCACCACCATCGAATGCACATATACGATATTTCTAAATCGCATTCATACGTTATTTGTGTACAGCATGGTAAATTTGTTATCACCTTTTCAACATTTCTTATTTTGTAGTGTGAAAACCATAAAGGGTGTTCAATAAAATTACAGCTACATGCCTACATAAATAAAAGGTGATATGTATATATATAAGATTTCATACTTAAATGTGTGTAAAAATGTTGTGAAAATGTGGATATATACAAATATGTTTAATCACAATTTTATAATTTATACAATTTTCATAAATATTCATTTTCAAGGTTTCATATTTAGAAGTATGTAAATATGTCATACATATGTGGATATATACAGATATATTTTTAATTAGGCTTCTATTGTTTAGATGGTTTATACATGTGTGTTGTAAATATGTGAGTAAAATGAATAATCAAAACACACAAGCAATGAGATGTATTACATTAGAAATCGAGTTACATAATTAATTAAATTCAAAGCACAACCAATTCCTAAGAACGTTTCATTGTTTCTTATCTCTAAGGATTCTTTGTATCACAATGGCTCTCAGATCTTGCTAGCACTATGACATTACAGAATGACAACCTAGAGAATGGATGCTATGAAATGCAAGAATCCTAATTCCTACATGGTTTGATAAACTATATGATTGAATACCATGATGCTATGATGAATATGTTGTTGTAATATAATTGTTGTAAGGAAGCTAGTATGACAATGGAAATGCAATTACTACACTGAGACATGATGATAACCACAATTCTAAATGCTAAAAATGCTCTAAGTTCTAAATGCTCTAATGCTCTCAAATGATTTTTGCAGAGTAAGCTTGCTTCCGGATGTCTTCAAAAGCTGGAGAAAGCAGTTGTATTTATAGATTTTCCAAGGCAGATTGTGATGTGGCGCAATTCAACGGTTAGGATAATGATCCAGAGAAATCGACAGTGGAGGAAGAAGAGGTTGGAGAGAATCATGGAGGTGGTTCCCTTTAATAGAACACTTTGCCAAGTGTTGAAGAGAATCAAAGGGAAGGAGAAGCCATGTGTCCAAGGTGGTTTCAAATTTGTTGTAGGTTGTTGATGGAAATTCTCATTTTACAAAATTAGAAATATTTAAATTCATGTGACACATGGTGAGGTGGCAGGTGAGGTGGAAAGAAGTTAGAAGAATATGTAGAAATGTGACAAAATTGAATTAAAAATTCAATTTTAAATGAGAGGGGAATTAATTCAATTTAAAACAAATTAGTTAAATTTGTTTATTTAATCAAATCTAGAGGAAAATAATTTTAGATGGGAAGAATTAAGAAATGAACTATATAAATAAATTTGACAATTTATTTATAAGTAGAGAAATTAAGATTCATTAATTAAATAACTAGTATTTAATTAATTTGTTCTCTGAATCATTTTTATGTGTATACATTTTTCCCCTCTTTGAAGTGATGTGTGTAGATGCATTGCTTCAAAGAAAAATTTGTCAGACCGTGATGATAAAAATTCTGACATGCCCCAGACACTGATTTTTCAGTGATGTATGCCTCCTCGAGAGATAAATTGGTGAATTTTTGAATTTTTGGATTTTTTAGTAAATTTTGATGATTTTTGAAAATTTTGATGATTTTAAAATTTTTAGCATGCTTCAACAATTTATCTCCCGAAAATGGTTGTGAAATTTGCCCCAGTTGATTAATTGATGCACTTTTGCAATTGTGAGAGAGTGTGCTAAGTTGATTGAGCAATATATAAGGTATGAGCATTAATTGGAATGATACGAATTTGATACAAATGCAAGGTGGATTGATAACACACACAAACAAGCAAGCAATCATGTGCAAATGATTCAAAAGCAAACAAGGTATTGCCCCTGTCAAGTTGTAAACCATCGATTGATTGATTGATGATGATGATTATATTTGATAATTGATCTCATTATAGGTGAGAGTCAATGATAGGATAATGATGATTGATTGATTGGTTGGTTGATTGATTGGGTTTACAACAAGATTACGATTAGGACCATTGATGTGATTAGATTATTTGACAAGATTGATTGATCGGATTGATATGGATTAAGGATTGACTTGCATTTGGATTATTGCTTGGAATGATAGAAGAGGATTTGATGGATGAATTGAATGGATTTGATGAAGATGATTGATGAAGATGATTAGATTGAGATGATGAAATTGATCAGATGAGATTGGAAAAAATGATTGGATGTATTAATTTTATTGCTTTATGGATGATGTGTTATGATGCATGAGATGGATTTTATTATGTAGATGAGATGTGATTGATATGATAATGCTCATGCAAAAACTAATATGGATGCAATCTATATCTTAACCATGCAAATCTAATATTCAAGGTTGTCATCTGATTCATTATGCTTGGTATCATCATTGAGCTTTTAAAATGTTGAAAGTTAGTACAAACATCGATGGTATAATTAGACCATGATGACCTGAGTACAACTTCCATACAACTTCCGTTGATTTTGATAGTGAAAGATAACACAAGCATCTAGGTATAATTGGACCAAGATGACCTGACCATCACTCACGTAAACAGACAAGAGTTAATCATTTTCCCATGCAAATTCAGAATGCCATCAATGATACTTTGTAGAGCATGTCCCATGACAATTTGCACAGTAGTAATGATTGACTCACAAACAACAGACAAAGAAAATATCATTCTCCTTCTTGGCCCCTCTAGTTTAGAAAATCATCAAGGTACTCGAGAGAAATGATAGCAACAACCGAGATACAACATCTAAACATTTGTACCAACGTGATTGAACCATGATTCAGAAGATGATCATCCAGTGAGATTTGATTTGATTTTGTCTAGATATTGAGGTGGATGGTCGATTTGTTTGATTGATTGTGATGGATGTTCATTGTGATTGTTGTTTGTGCCAAGTTGTCTTGTTGTTGCATGTTTGTTACCTGTTGGTTTAAGCTCAAAGTTGATTGCCCCCAGTGAGTTCAAGATTTTGCCTGCAATGGAAAACAACCAATTATTATGAAAGCATACGATTTATTGATTTTGTTTTGGGTTTTGGAAATGTTTTTTTTTTTTTGGATTTTGGAAATATTTTGATTTTCTTGGATTTTTGGAAATGTTTTTATTTTTTTGGATTTTTCAACTTTTTACTTTTTTTTTTTGGATATTTCTAGGACATTTAAGATGGAATGAGATGACCAATTGAAGAAACAAGATTCCCCACAATATAAGATAAGATGCTTGGTGGAGGATATGGTATGGAAGGTTTGGATAAAGCGCATAGGATAAGAAGCATGATGTTCAAGAAGATCCTTAACCTTGTCAAGATCAAAGGTGAAAATGTAAGGAAATGAACATGGAGAGGATAATGACCATGAATGATAAGATGGAAAAAACTTGCCCCCAAGTGTAGAGTGCAAGAGGAATATGGAAGATAGGCTATGGATAGGGAGATAGATATGGAAGATAATTAATGCATGATAGGGAAATGGAGGAACGACTTAAGCATCAAGTTTCACGACTAATATCCCTCGAATGTGTGTTCTAATAAACCATGGACATGGGAATTAGACTCATAAATTTTGGTATGATAGAAGAAACCAAGGACTTATGTGAAGCTTTGGATTAAAGAAGGATAATGGGGAATGGATGTTGGATAATGGATAGGAGGTTGGAAGGCTTGCTGATGGATAGATGGAAAGGATGGCAAAATCAACATTGGCACACACCTTGACAGGTGGTGGAGTGATGTAGGAAAAATGGATTTGGAAGATGATAGGTTTTCATATGGAAGATTGGAGGAAGCTTTTGGATTAGCAAATTTGGATGCCAATTTAGATTTTATTGCTTCTATGAGACTTTTAGGAATCCACATAGTCTTTGACTTTGATTTTTTCTTTATGGGCCTTTGTGGCCTTTGAGATTTTTCTCTTTGATTCATGGACCTTTGTGGTCTTTGAAATTTTTCTTTTTGCTTTGTGGGCCTTTGTAGCCTTTTGAATTTTTGACTTTGATTTATGGGCCTTTGTGGCCTTTCGAATTTTTGACTTTGATTTTGGATCAAATTTTATTTTATTTTTGCATGACTCTTCGAGGAGACATGTTGATCCTTTGCTACATGTGGATTTTGATATTGAAACTTTTGATATTTGGCACCCAAATTGATTCCAAAAGCAATGGGAGAAGCGAATTGAGATGAATGATATGGAGGTATTATGGATGAGTTAATGTAGGTAGAATTTTGAAAGACCGTCAAGGATGTGTGCCTTTGTTGTTCTTGGTGAAAAGGAGACGGGGGGATGTAGGACCCTAATATGGATGGAAGGGTTGATGAACTAAGGTTTGGATGATAAGGACCAAGGATAGATGGAAGGTTTGATGGAATAGGATAAGGACCTAAGATAGATGAAAGGTTTGATGGACTAGGATACTTAGGTTGAGCATGAGGTGTATAGCCAAGGTCATGAGAATATAGATTTTATTGGGAAAGAAGGGGTTCTAAGATGCCTTATTCATGAAAGCCTAATCCTTTTCCTTTGTAGTTCATATTTTGACACATTTGTTTACCAATGGGATATGCATTATTTACGAAACAAGATGCGAGTCCATTTTGGGGAGGATATGATATGGATGAAAGGATAGGTGTTGTAAGTAAGCCAAAGTGGATAAAGGTGGAAGATCCCAATTTATAGGTGTGGGGTTCATGGATAGCTTGAATAGGGGTGATAAACTCTTGACATGGAGATGATGAGGTACTTTGATCTTGACTTGAAGAAGGATCACGAGGTGTAGGAGATGAATTAAGCATGGAATCATCATGAAGTGGTGTGAAAGGCATATCTTGATCATGAGATGGTAGGGCATCATTAGATAGGATGGAAGAATTGTCATGCTCTTGGGATGCGATGGAATCATGAGAGGGTATGGATTCATTAAATGAGGTGGAAGAAGGACTTGGAAGGATACTTTCCTCTTGAGATGAAAGGGGATCATCGTGGGTGAATGATGAAATGAGGGGATCATCATAAGATTCTTAAGAGATGCGATCTTGGTCAAAGATTGGAAGGGCTTGTGGAGTTTTGGTATCATTGGATGGAGTGGAAAGAATACTTTGATCTTGATGTGAATCATTGGGCGTAGAGAGTATGATAGGAGAAGGTGGTTGAACAAAATCATTAAATTGAGTGGAAGAATCATGAAGTTTATTTTGGCTTGTGGGAGATGAAGATAGGTCCATGAAATGATAGGATTGTTCAATATTATTTATGTTTGATGCTTAGATTTGGGCCCATTTAACCTTTGCAAGAATTTAGAAACATTGAACTTGGATGATGTTTTTGGTGGAGAAGATATCATGTTCATGTTTTTGTCAAAGGGATAAGGACAGATATCTTGTAGCGAATGTCTCTTTGTTGTTCCCCTTTGCATGTCTTGGATTTTTTGTTGGAGATTTTGCATTTGTTGGGTCAAAGCATCCATTGGATTTGTGTTTTGTGAGTCAACCTTTTTCCTCTTGGGAATTTCTTTTAATTTTCTGATATAAAAAATCCTCGGGTAGTTTGACCCCTTTGTTTGCTAGCATCAAAAGGTATTTTTCACCCTCCTTTTCAAAGATCCTCTCCATGAACTTGTGAAAATTGGGATCTTGTTGTGCTTGTTCTATGGTTTCATCTATTATTTCTTTTATCTCATCTCGATGAATTCTGAAAAACAGATTCTTTTCTCTTTCAACCATGTTGTCTTTATGATCTTGTTTGGACAGGCATACAAATGATGATAATGTACTAAGCTTTTTGATCAAAGTTTGGGAGTGCCAAAAGGACTAATTCAAATTTGATTATATAACTTTGTTTCGAGATGAAGGATGATGAATCCTAATGGTGAAACTTAGTTTCTAACCAAAGATAGATGTGGTGATGGGGCACTTTTAGATATTTGATCAAAATTTAGGTTAAAGATGTTTACTTCAGAAATCTAGTTTTGACAAGTTTGAGATCCTAGTATGATTGAGGAAAGGCTTTAGACTGAAAATGATCCTAAATCATGAAGCTAAAATTCGAACAGATGGGGAATTTAGCTCTCTGGTTTAAAATTGTCTAGATGCGCTAGAACAGTGCACAGATTTGCTAAAAGACAGATGCACTAAGGAATGACCCAGATGCACTAAAATATGACTAGTATGTGCTAGAACAGGTAATGGATGTGCCAAAGTATGATAGGTATGCGTTGCAAGATTACACAAATGCGCTAAAACGGTTGATGGATGCGTCGAAATAGTAAATGCATGCGCTAGAATATGATAGGGATGCACCGAAATAGTAAATGGATGCACCAAAAGATGGAAGGCATGTGCTAGGGCAATGAATGGATGTGCTAAATTGGAAGACGGTCTTTGTTTTTGACAGTTTGATGGATTTTTCTGATTTTTTGGCAGAGAATCTGATTATTTTGTTTGGATGTTCTTCTGAATCAATGATTATATATTCTAGTATGTGATGTTTGTTCAAAATTCATTTCAAAACATGCATTTAAAACATATCAAGCAAGTACAATCCCTAGGGCTGTGAAGGATAGTATTTATTGGATTCCCACTTGGATTTTTAGTCCAGTTGTGCTTACTTTTGGCGAATGATTAGAGGCTTGACCACACTAGCTCTCCCTTGCATTGCACTCACTTCCCGGGTCAACCAAGCCTCAATCCTCATGAATCTCCCATGACAGACTTCTCATTTCTACCAAAAGCCACAAGAATGTGGGACAGCTTTAGAGGTTATACCTCTTGCACCAACAAATAGAAAAGGGATTTTGGCATACTACAACAAGGGTTATAGTAAAAGCATTTCGTTCGTGGGGTATCATTCATACGACAAGAGACCATTTTTTCCCTTCTTGTCGAAACAATCCTCATGATACTTGAACTTTCCTCAGTACCCACACTTATATCCCGAGTGGAAGTCGCTTGGCTTTAGTGTGTTCCCGGTTAGGTTGTTCCCTTGGGGTGATTACCTCTTGTCCCACCAAGGAGGCCCTCTAAGGATTAAATGCAATAAAATGACAAAATATGGGTATGGCTTTCTGATCACCCAGTTAAGGGGAAAGCATACACGCCTACCACTGTCCAAACACGACAAGCATGGTGTTAATTTTTTCCCTAATTAAGCTATGTTCCCAACTTAATCAAAAGAAACAAAAATTAAATTTAACCTTGCAATCAAATGTTAGTAGTTTCAGCTTTGGAGTCTTTGACAACGTTCTTTATGGTTTCAACAGAGTCTCTGACAACGTTCCCAAAACCTGCAAAATAAAGAAATATTAATTAGTTTTCTAAATTATGAATTTATGCCAAATAAAATAGATGCGCCATAACAACAAATCAATGCTCTAAAAGACTACACTTATGCGATAAAAATACCTATGTATGCGCTAAAACAATCTACTAATGCGCTAAAATAAACTATGAATGCACCAAAATACTCCCTGTATGCATTGAAATATTGCACGTATGTGCTAGAAAGTTGATCGGATGTGCCAGAACAATGCTTGTATGCATCAAAGAAAGTTTTGTATGCGCCGGTGGAATTCATGATCGCGCTAAAAGATTTCACGTCTGGACTTGTAAAACAAACTTTTCCAGAAAACATTAATGAAAGGGGCTAGGCCCCGCGGTGGGCACCAAATTTATGTTGTGTTGTAAATATGTGAGTAAAATGAATAATCAAAACACACAAGCAATGAGACGTATTACATTAGAAATAGAGTTACATAATTAATTAAATTCAAAGCACAACCAATTCCTAAGAACGTTCCATTGTTTCCTATCTCTAAGGATTCTTTGTATTACAATGGCTCTCAGATCTTGCTAGCACTATGACGTTGCAAAATGACAACCTAGACAATGGATGCTATGAAATACAAGAATCCTAATTCCTACATGGTTTGATAAACTATATGATTGAATTCCATGATGCTATGATGAATATGTTGTTGTAATATAATTGTTGTAAGGAAGCTAGTATGACAATGGAAATGTAATTACTACACTAAGACATGATGATAACCACAATTCTAAATGCTAAAAATGCTCTAAGTTATAAATTCTCTCAAATGATTTTTGCAAAGTAAGTTTGCTTTCAAATGTCTTCAAAAGCTGGAGCAAGTAGCTGTATTTATAGGATTTCCAAGGCAGATTGTAATGTGGCACAATTCAACAGTCAGGATTATGATCCAGATAAATCGACGGTGGAGGAAGAAGAGGTTGGAGAGAATCATGGAGGTGGTTCCCTTTAATAGAACACTTTGCCAAGTGTTGAAGAGAATCAAAGGGAAGGAGAAGCCATGTGTCCAAGGTGGTTTCAAATTTGTTGCAGGTTGTTGATGGAAATTCTCATTTTACAAAATTAGAAATATTTAAATTCATGTGACACATGGTGAGGTGGCAGGTGAGGTAGAAGGAAGTTAGAAGAATATGTAGAAATGTGACAAAATTGAATTAAAAATTGAATTTTAAATGAGAGAGGAATTAATTCAATAAAACAAATTAGTTAAATTTGTTTATTTAATTAAATCTAGAGGAAAATGATTTTAGATAGGAAGAATTAAGAAATGAATTATATAAATAAATTTGGCAATTTATTTATAAGTAGAGGAATTAAGATTCATTAATTAAATAACTAGTATTTAATTAATTTGTTCTTCAGACCATTTTTATGTGTATACAATACATATATACTATCATAGATATATATTATATTCATTTTCAAGGTTTTATATTTAGAAGTATTAAATATCTCATACATATGGTGATATGTATAGCTATGTTTTTAATCAAGTTTCCATTATTTATACGATATATAGACACACACACATCGTCATAAATATATTATGTCCATTTTTATTGTTTCATATTTAGAAGTTTATAAATATGTCATGAATATGTGGATTTATATAGTTATATTTTTAATCAAGATTTTATTGTTTATACAATATATAACTCATATAGACATGGTTTAATTTATCTGTGTGTGTCTATATATATATATTTATTTAGGGTTTCTATTGTATATATAATATCAAATTAAGGCATTAAAGGTTCACGGTGTCCTATTTTCCGATTACAAACATCACATTAAGGATTTGTGTTGGCATGGACCGCACTCCTATCACTATCCACTTTATAATATTTACAATTTTAATACATAATGCTTTTCACCCTAATTATTTTTCAAAATGATTCTTTCATGGTTGCCTCATTGTCCATCATTCTAGAATACAATTGAATATTTTATGTCAACCTGCTAATACCTATGTGTGTGTATATCTATGTTTTTTGCAAATACAATTAATGTCTATATTTTAATAAATTGAAATGGACATATTTTTAATATTTCCATTTGTTGTAGGTAGGTGGATAGTTTGTGTATAGCATTACTACAACCATCTACTTCTCCACATATGTTGTTTCTAGTTACATATAATATAGGTAGCTAGATATATTTATATGTATATAATATAATATAATATTTTGCATATCTGTATATACATATATAACTCCAACCAGAACAAGTCATACTATTTTTTTACTACAATAATCTTGCTTTTCTCTTCAACTATGAAGGACTCACTTGAGCCCATGACTTTATATATTTGTATGCTACATATAATATGTTATTATTAAATAGTTGTTGACTATTAACAAGTAGTAGTGGATATGTTAGTATGTTCATGTTATCAATATAAATAAGCACCTTTTTTAAGCAATAAACTCAATTATTCAGTGATGCACTAGATGATCTCTCAAGTTGTGGGACTTAAAACTTGAAATCAATCTCTACATTCATCTAACGATAAGTTCCCTTTCTAATAACCTTACCTAAAACTAATTTAACTAATTATAAATTGTTTCACTTTCACATGAGAAAATAGTAAGATTTTTAAATAAAAAATAAAAAAATGTGTGTAATGCATCAAAATGAGTGTATAAAGTTTTGTACCAGTTTACAATGATCTTTAAACTACCAATAGATTTCGTGAACAAAATATTATTCTTTATATAGGTTTTGAAATGAAGGGAAATTGCAAGGAAAATAGTGTTTTACAAGACAATTTTCTATTCCACTCAATAATACACAACACAAAAATATGATGAAGGCCAAAAATTAGTATTTTATTGCTCAAAAAGGTTGTACAAAATCTTATATGAAGTCTAAATTTTAATTTTGTCCTTTTGAAAATAAGAGATATTTATATTACATAATTTTTTAAAATCATGAAGAGTTCAAAACAATATAGAGGGAATATAGGGCACATTTCTTTTGAAAATTAATTGACAACTACTTGTTGGGCGCTAGAAAAACTTTCCTAACTTAACTCCTTAAAATTCTCCTCACATTTCAGCATGTTGGGTGTAGGAATGATGTGTGCTAACTTCTATGGACAAAAAACTTGAAAAGTTATCCCTAAAAAAATTTAATACTAACTCCAATAAGGCTTGAAATTTATTCTTCATCCCCCTAGATATTTGTATGATAGTCAAATTACTATTACAGGTGTCCTTGAATTGATAACTACTCTCCAACTGACCTTTGCATGGATATAGGGCATGTGTAAAATTGTTTAAAACTACCTTGTTAGGTGTAGGAAAAGCATGTCTCTAATATGGAAAGGAACTTGCATCATCAAGTCTTATTTAAGGCTTAAAAAAACCTTATCCTCTCCTATTAATATCTCTCCCACTTCCATTATCCATGGCATGCTTGATAGATCACCTCATATAACATCACTTTACCAAAATGAGGTAGACTTAAAGTATTTGAATCTCATTTCATTGACACTTACTCAATATGATTTTCGTTCATAGATTATTCACCTAAAGACAAATTCTTAATTTCTCAATGTCATAGATTGTTGCTCTATAGAATTGTATTTTTAGAATTAACTATAGGTTATCCTATAATCTTCTCATTTTAACCTTACAAAATATTGCTCGCTAGAGATCCACCCAATGGTATACCCTTTACTATCTTGGACTTGTACAAGACCTCATTTGACCTATCCTTTAGTCTCTTTTATTTCAAATGTGAAAAAACCTTAGCACTGTTTAGAACTCTCCATGTGAAACAGTCATGTCAAGGTTTCTCCAATTACTCAAAGCCGATAATGATTACATGCACTCTATATAGGTTTTGATATTTTGTCCAAGGATTTCATGGCTTGGATCCCTAATATTCTCACCTATGATTGTCATTAATATCATCACTTTGCATTGTCCTTCATGGTGTTTCTTATCGGCAAATGAAATTAGGGTACAATCTAAAGATTTGAACCTAAGGTACTCTTATGTAGTTTGTTTATACCCCAAAAGAGATAGTGATAGAATAGTAGATAAATGAGAAAGGAAATCGCATATTGTGCCAAGATTTTAATTGATCTAACATCTCATATATATCATTAGACATCTAATTATACTTTATATCTTCATATATAATTATATTTATTGTTTATTACAATAGGTAGGTTTCAATCTCTGGTTTGTATATATTATATCTTTTTTTTCTTGCTTACTTTCTAGTTCCTTATCTTGCTAACTTTATGCCTTATAGTCTAATAGGGATGTGTCCCTTACAAAACATCTTTACATCTATTAACCTTGGTTGGATTTGTGCTCCGCACTCTATTTGCAGTAGATTCTTCTTGTTGTCTTGCTTCCTACTAACATTGTGCCCTCTTTTTAGACTATGTCTTGTACTTGGGGCATGTGCATTCAATTACTTGGTAGGATATTTTTATAGACATCTTTGAGTTGTGGAAGAGTATTATCCCATTGATTTTTGGCTTGTTGTACTATCTAGACGTGGGTCTGGGTCTGAATATGTGTTGTTTCTACCTTCATCGGACTAGAAGGTATTTGGATTGTTTGTGCTCTTTTCTTGGCTTTCCCCAATATTTCGATCATATGTGTTTGTCGTACACATATTACTTATTTAAGTTGCTTGATTTGTGCCTTTATTTGTTCTCTCTAATATTGCAGTTTTTGGATTTGTGTGTGGATGTCCTCTATTTATGTCATGATTGACCCATGCATATCTTGTATTGGGCCATAAGTACCTATGATTTGTACTATCTATCCCTCTAACTAATCAATTTGGGTTTTGATGTTCTTTGTTGTTGTTGGACATTGTAAATAAAATCAGTAAAGGGTGTTTGTATCGTTCATGGTTTCCTATGGAGTTCTTATGTGATTTTCTAGCTAGGTGTGTGTTGTAGCACACTTTTTCCTGGCTTCATCCACCCTATTCTTAGTGATTTTTGTGGTTCCTTGTTGTTTCACCTTTTCCTCTTGTTTTCTCATTTTCGTGTGTAACCCATCTGTTAATTGTTTAAATTGTTGTGGTAGTGGAAATGTTGTATCTCTTCAGGCATGTGGCAATTGGATTTGTATAGTATGTATGGATTTCTTGTAATTATTTTGTTCTCTCTACATGTTGTTTTTGAATCTCTTCTCTTGCGGTAGCATGAAATATGCCACCCAATTGAAGCTTTTGTATGGGGGATATACCTACTAAATTTACTTGTGAACCCACCAATGGTAGCTATAGTAGTTGTGATGCTAACATAGGTTGTATCTACTTTTTGTGCTAAGAAATCTTTGATGGATTGTATTGGAGATGTGGTGGAGGAGGATTCCTTGGGGGAGATCAATATTGTTGTTTTTGGGACCCTTCTTCATGCTCACCATTCTTGTGGCTCTATGAAGAATCTATTTCTTGTTGTTGGTCATTCTTTTCTTCATCCCTCATTATATCATATGCTTTTTTAGTGATTGCCTTAGTTTCTTTCTAGATTCTTTGCTTATGATTTTATGTTAACTCCATGAAAGTATCTACCCTTTGTTTTGTTCTTAATTCTTTGGATTGCATCTAATGAGCCATACGAATGTCCAATTTCATTGATGTGGTTACATGATTTTATCATATTTATGCTAAACTCTAAAAGACATTACCAGACCTTTTTATATACTTTAAGCATTTTAAAGCATTTGAAGTTGATATATTTTATATTAATAAGTGTGTCTATGAACTTTGATTGTTTGTGATTTTAGTATAATTTCATGTTTAACCATAGTTGTTAGCAATAAAAATTCCTTTTAAGGAAATAAGGACTAACCCTTGCAACAAATAATATATCAACCTGCAGTAGAAGGATGATGATTCAATGCAAAGAAAGGAGTTAATATGTTACAACACGATCACACTTTCAGAAAAAATGAAGGTGATCATTTAAGGACAAGATCATGGATGGCCAAGTGTCACTCCATCTTTTAATATGTTATGAAGGAGAAAGGAGTTTGTTCCAATAAGGAACAAAATTTACAATAAGAACTACTTTGTCAAGGCACGTTTTTAGTTTATAACGATTATCTTACTTAACCGTCGAGCCCTTATTCAAATTCTACACTCTTGTTTTGCTAGTTATTATTTTTGTTTTAGAAAAACTTAGTCCTCTTCTTGTTTTTATGGGAGAGTTGACATCTTCTTTTAAGTTTGTTTACAGTTCATAAATAAATGGACTCTCGCAGACCCTATATAGTAGGGTACCCCATCGAGAAGGACAACAAGATCTTGCATGTATTAGACTGAATGAGATTTTTTGTTAGATTCTGCTCAAAAGCTCTATGTATGATCGGAATATAATAAAGAGAAGATATTTCAATAGCATGTTTTCTTGAGCGAGTAATTGAAGAAAATCTCGTGGATGCTAAAAATCAAGCAAGGGCCACATGAGGTACTACAGAGCAACATTATTTTAGTCAATATTAATTAGATTATGCATTACAAGTTTAATTTATAGTTTTCAATTTATGTTAGATTATGAATTTTGTGTTATAAATTTTGAATTATAGTTCTTTAGTTTATATTATGTTCAATACTTTGAAAGGTTAGTTGAATTAGGACATGCTATAGCATAAATAGCTATTAAGTTACAGTCATTAGCATTAAGTAATTGTAGCAATTAAATAGTTATTAGTATTTGTTTACTCTATTTTGAAGATAGAATTTGATTTTGGTTATAAAAAATTGATGCATTTATCTATTTTCAATTTACCTATACTTAACCGATGTAGGACGTCTAGGATTCTTGAATGCATATATGTTGTCAACATCATCTAAAGTCTATGACTCCCTGGTTGATAATTTAATGAAGCCCTCTATTGAATGACAAACTTCTTCGTTTAGGGATCTTTAGGTCCATTAAGTCGTGTGTATGATCATCTGCACTAGTTAATTAGACATTAGGGGAAGCTCTACAATATCTGGGCCAATTTCTCTTTTTTCTCTACAAATAGGTGTGGATATATATCTTTTCTAAGGCTTCTTTCCTCATCTATTCTTCTAGCTCTAGCACTCTTTCTCTCTTCTTTATAATTGCATTTTATAGCTCTTTAGGGAGCACTCTATCATTTCTTCTAAGGTTTTATTAGACCTTTGGATATATCTTATCATTGATTTGACTATTACTTCCTTATTCTTTGTACCCATCTGAGTGTACAAGTATGCAATTTTTTGAAGCATGTGATGATGGTTTATAGAATTAGCAAGAGTATTCACATCCATCAAGGGTTCTTTTTCAACAACTTCTCCTTGCTTTGTCATTTCCCCTATTTGAATCATACTCTTTTTGGTGGTTTTCTTTTATAGGGGATTTTGTACATCCTCCTCTTCTTTGTCAATGTTTGTATTGCTTGATATAATTCTCCTTTTGACTCCTTAATTTGTCTTGGTTGGTTATTGTTTCTTTTCCCCACTCATTTATATCAATTTTGTTTGATATTTTTTTTATATTTGAATCTATTTTCGGTGGTTGTGGGGCAGATATTGATTTTGTTTGGGAGGAAGTAGCAGGTTCTACCACATTACATGCACTTAGTGTGCCAAAGTGTAATATACTAAACCTCTATATATGTGGTGTTGTCGTGTTAGTCTATGGTGCTAAAGAATTAGGTAGTGGTGCTAAGGAGCTAGATTGCAATACTTCTTTTGGTGGTATTCCCAAATTTTCATGTATTTTCTCCTTATTTTTCATCTGCCTCTTTCTTATGTGTTTGACCATGAACTATTTATACCTCCCAAACCTTTGAATATTTGTATCGTTACAAATTTTTAGTAGGTTTTGGGCGTATAGATTTATCTCTTCCTATATTACTTTATATATGAGCCTTGGTATCCATGAAGTCCTTGGCTTGATTACCTCCATCAACATGCAATCATTGTCTACAAGGAAACATATGTCTTGTATGTACTTATGTACTATATTGTATGGGATTCTCTCTTTGTTCTACATATGTTGTTGGAGGGTTTTGAAGGAACCTCAAAATGTGGCATTGTATTTTTTTTTATCATTTGAATTGATTATATATGTTTGTGTGAGGGTGAGAAAGGATGTTAGATTCTAATTTAGGAAGAACATGAAAGCAAATTGATAAAGGAATCTACTCTACAGCCAAAATGCACAAATCTAAAATCTAAAAACTCCTATACATACGAGATTGAACTATACTATTGCAAACATGATGAGGAATCTACTAATTACTAAAGGAAATGAAAGAAAAAGATAGCTTTTACCATCCTGTAGTGGAGTGTATTCACTTGATGTTGGATTGATCTTATCACAATGAAGCCTCAAAAGTTTGCGTGCAAAGTGTCGATGAATGATTGGTTGATCGAAGGAAGGAATGAAGTCCTGTCAAGGATGATCTTGATAGCACTTTGTTGCTCATGTATGTTGATTCTCCAATCCTTATTTGTGAGGAAAGGGGTTTGTTATATAGAAAATGAGATTTGAAATGGACGATCAAGATTGTTTTGAAGAATATCCTGATCAACGGTCAGAGTGTGTTGAGAGGATTTAGACATGAGAAAATTGTGCAAAGTTGATTGCACAATTTGGGTGATTGAGGAATAGATTGGATAGTCAGTAATGTGATTGATCAGTTAACATAATAGATTGATCAGTCATGATTGTGATGACCTAGTTAGGAATGTGATTGATTAGTTAACAAAATAGATTGTTCAGTTAACAATTTGGATTGATTAGTTAACAAATTAGATTGCTTAGTCAACAATTGTAATTTTCTCAATCAGAAAGTGGGTGAGGAATATGAATTAATTGATTTAATTAATTAATTATTTTTTGGAATTGAACGTGCAAATCATGTTTGACTTTTGCAAACAAAGTTGCATTAGTTTGATTTGATTTTTGATAATTGATTTGAATAGTTTGATTTTATAATTCAAATTTTTCAGGGAAAGTGTTGTAATTAAATTATTATTTAATAATTTAATCCACTTAGAGGAATACAGTGATTTAGTGACGTAATTAAATATTTAGCATTATTTAATTAATCAAGATGAAATAAATTGAGATTAGGACTTTATTAAATAAATGCGATTTACTTAATTGGTCAAAATGATGAAATGTGAATTAATCAAATATTGTTGTTTTATTTAATCAATAGAGGAATTAGGGTTTTCATGAGTTTATTAAATAAATGAAATTTACTTAATTTGTATGAAATGATGAAAAAGTGAATTAATTAAATAATGTTGTATTATTCAATTAATAGAGGAATTTAGGGATTTTGATGTGGTGCATTGTGGGAATGTCGTGAGATGATTTTGAGATGTTACGAGATGATTTCGAGTCATTCCAAGATGTTACAGGATGAATCTGAGTCATTCTTAGATGTTACATGATGAATCTGAGTCATTCTGAGATGTTATGGGATGATTTCGAGTCATTCTGAGCTGTTATGGGATGATTTTGAGTCATTCCAAGCTATTACGAGATGATTCTAAGTCATTCTAAGATGTTATGGGGTGATTATGAGTCATTTTGAGATGTTACAGGATGTTCTGGGATGATGTTTGATGATGTTTGATGTTGTTTGATGTTGTTTGATGATGTTCGATGTTGTTTGATGTTGTTTGATGTTGTTTGATATTGTTTGATGTTGTTCGATGTTGTTTGATGTTGTTTGATGTTGTTCGGTGATGAATTAATTAAATAATGTTAAATCACTTTATAAATAGATGAATATGAGTGCCAAAAATGCTAGTTCACAAGCTAGGACATTTTTAGGTGTCTACATTTTTCCCCTCTTTGATACAAAGTACTAGTTGCTTTGTTTCAAAGAACATTTCTTCGATATGCCCTAGGTGCAAGAGTTGCCCTAGTATGCCCTAGAAAGGATAGCATGGATGGTGCCCCCTCAAGAAATTTGGTGAAAATTTTGGATAGTGAACCGAATTTTTCGATAAGCTGATGTGATGTGTTAAGGGCAAGGACTGATAGAAGAAATGTTTGACTAGAAGAAAATGTTAGTAAGATTGAGAAGATAGAAGAAAGTGGATGATATTAGAAGAAAATGTTAGTAAGAATGTGATGTTATTGATGAGTTGCTTTTTCTTTACTTGGAGGCTTCGTTGTTTGAACAATCCTATTTGATGTAGCAAACAAATACGATGCACCAGGGTATTAATGACCAAGGTGACTATATCCATTGCATGGAATTTGACTCTACAAACAAGGAGTATTCTTGTTCATACCAGACATACATAAAATTTGTTTAAAGTATATAGTTGGGTTGTGTTAAAAACTTTTCGGACCAATCACATAGAGAGGTATAGGACACCTAACATGAAAATGCTACATGAATTTCAGACCATTTACATAGAGAGGTATGAAATACCTAACATGCAACTGCTACATGAATTTTAGACCATTTACACAAAGAGGTATGAAATACCTAACATGCAACTACTACACAAATTGTTTCAACACAACTTTCATACACTCAATAAAGCAAGTATTCACCATGGTAGTTTTACAAAAATATCCAACAAACAAAAAACCAAAAAATGATTCTCAATTGCCCTCATTCCTTCCTCTCTAAATCCTTATGGACATCCTCGAGAGATCCTAGGAATGAGTCAATAATGTAAATCGAAAAGATAAAAAATAAAGTTGTTGTATCACTTGCTCTATCTGTTATGGGACCATTATCTGGTGTTGATCATGTCTATCATAGGAATAGATCCATTAAGACATATCTCAGGATGTTGTTAGGAATTTTCGATAGATAGGTACTTATACTTAGCTTTGTTTTTGTCTGTTCATGTTCAAATCCTTGTGATTGTTTTCTTGAAAGTTCTAGCTTTTGATGTTGCTTTGTTTGTTTGTTTGTTTTTTCAAAGGGTGAGTGTGACGATCTGTTTATTATGGATGAACCTTTATTGCAGATAGGCGATGGCATAAATAGGCTTTTTTGAGATTTTTCAAATGTTTTTATGCTTTTTGATGTTTATTTGATTGTGTTTTTGTTGTGTTTTCAAGATATCTAAATGTTTTTGTTTTGTCGATTGTTTAGGAGCTATGGTGAGGATTCAGGGAGCCTCATATCATGTAGATGCGTTTCGATAATTTGGATGTCCTTTAGGCATCGGTTTTGTAGTATGTACCTTGTCACTTCTCATTTTTGTTTTGCTACGTTCTCGTATTGTGTGTATAAAGTTTCTTGAGTCAATAGAAAATTTTTGGTGATTTTTGAGCAGTTGCATCAGTTTTGGCGCTTTTGTACTGTGAAAAACTGTGCTTTTGTCTAAAATTTGCATAATTGTTATAAACTAGCACTTTTGTTTCATGTAGTTGTCTTGAAATTGTGTAGTTGTTCTAAACTTGCGCCATTGTTTCATGCACTTGTCCTGAAACTATGCAGTTGTTCTAAACTTGCGCTATTGTTTCATGCGGTTGTCCTGAAATCTCGCTTTTGTTTCATGCAGTTGTCTTGAAATCTCACTTTTGTTTCATGCAATTATCTTTAAATCTCACTTTTGTTTGCTCTGTGAATTGTAATTTTACCCTATCTTCAAACAACCATATCTTGGTCACACGAAAGTATTTTTCTGTGCTTTTTTTTTAAAATGGGGTAGAATTTCATGATCTTTGCAATGGTGTAGGTGGTTTTTAGTTTTTGTGCAATTAAATCTTCCATTGGTGTGGTGAGCTTTCATTTTCCTTCGTTTCATTTAAACCCTATTAACATTTGTTTGTCGTCATCCTAAATGTCGTTTTGTGTTGCTTTTCATGTTTAGAGTGAAAACCTAACATCCTAGTTTATGGCAATTTGCAGGAAAGTCTTTGACCACTTGTGAAGAGAGAGAGACATCCTCGAGATTTGTTTGATTCGTTTACCAGTTTCATGGGTTTTGTTGTTTTGTGAATGTTTTTGAATTTTGAATTTTTGTATAAATATTTTTTTGGATTTTATATTTTTGACTAAGTTGGAATAAAGCCTAATGAAAACCTAAAGGGATTGACCTAAGACCTCGAGGGATGATCAAGGATAAGCCTTGCCTACGTTGTACATGTAGAGACCACGTAGTTCGACCGTTTGACTCAAAGCATAAACTTGTTTTTTGGATAAACAACATTGATAGCTCGGATTGATATTCCACTTTCATGTCTAGAGGATATGTTGCGAAAAATCTACTTGAACTAGCTATGGGGTTCAAGAAAATGTTGATATCTTAGACAATTTGAGTGAAGGAATAATCCAACAATGTTGTTTTTTTTTGGATGTTTTTTTGCATGTTTTTTAATTTTTGGTGTTTTTAGATGTTTTTTTATTTTTACCCTTTTGTCTAGGATGTGAGATGTTGAAAACTTGGATTGATACTTCACCTTGTTTTTCTAGAGGATATATTATGGAAAAGCTTACTTGAACTGGCTGTGGGGTTCAAACAACTGTTGATATCTTAGAATTTTCGAGCGAAGGAATAATCTGAGTTGTTGGCATCTTTGAAGGTTACCTTGGTAGTATGTTGGTGGTACACCTTGTTGTTGGGATGAATTTATTTGAAGGTTACCTTGGTAATGCGTTGGAGGGTATACCTTATTGTTGGTGGATTTTGTTTCAAAGGTTACCCTAATAGTGCATTGGTGGTATACCTTGTTTTTTGGTGGATTTTTACCCTCTTTCTTGGGGTGTAAGATGTTGAAAACTTGGATTGGTACTTCACTTTATTTTTCTAGAGGATATGTTGCGGAAAAACTTACTTGAAATAGTGTTGGGGTTCAAGCAATTGTTGATATCTTAGAATTTTTGAGTGAAGGAATACTCTATGTTGTCGTTATCTTTGAAGGTTACCTTGGTAATACGTTGGTGGTACACCTTGTTGTTGGGACGAACTGGGAAGGGTACCCTCTGGAACACCTTGTTGTTTGGATGAATTGTTTTTAAGGTTACCCTAATAGTGTGTTGGCGGGATACCTTGTTGATGGGACGATGCCTAGATCACACTGTGATTTAGAAGACATAGATCAAGATTTGTTTTGAAGCAAGATGCAAGCATTTGCCTCTAGTGTCTAGCAATGTTGATGATGGATTATCTTGTGTTAGGATAACATGTTTCGGATAGAGTATGCCTCTTTGGACAATGTCTCATGGCTCAGATAATGTTGGATAAGATAGGATCAATGATAGTGACCCATGTCAAGATGTTTTCCATAAGCAAGTGTCAAATGTATATCAAACATTTGTCAAGATCAAGATAAGTTGGATTTTGGAAGCAATGGCTTGGGTTCGTTATGGATAAGTTGAGATGCTTCCACCTGAAATGGAATACATAGATGCTCGATTCTTACACATGATGCATGTTTTCCAAGTTTTCATTATGGTACTTGTCCAAAGCGCCACCATAGTGGTTTTCACTAGAGAATGATTTTTTTCTTGATTTTTATTTATTTATTGATTTTTGATGTCACACAAGATACTTGTTTACCAGGTTTTCATCATGGTGACAGTTTTTTGGTCATGTTGGACCACCTGGTGGTGCTGATGTAGATGTTCTTAGTGTTGATATTGTTGTTGTTGTTGTTTTCATGACGTACCAACGATATCCTGCTTAGAGGAGTTGTTTTGCTAGGATACGAGTGCTTGAATGTAACCCTCCTTGTTGATACCGGAGTTAACCTTACCTTGATGCGCACATCGCGATAGAGTGCCTTTAGAGTCCTTATGATAAAGATTTGTTGCCAACACATGGTCAATATGAGATTTGGATATCATGGATGACAAAATGCGTTGAGGGATATGATATTTAGATGGATTGGTCGACAGTTTGGAACCTTTGACTCTCCAAACTTGGGATGATGAGCAATTATGGGTGGATATGGAGATTCGATTGGGACCAACGTCTGGATATACTTTGTAGGTCGCTCTTGAAGCTTTTTTTGCATTGTTGGACATTTTTGATGGATGAAATTCCCTTTTTGATATTACCCCATAGTTTCTTTGACTAATGGAATTTGATATAGATGATTTTCTTGATTTTTCTTTTGTATCCATTTGAATTTTTCTTGTCCATTTTGTTTTGCTAATTCTTTTGCTTCAATGACTTGTTTCATTCTTTGATATAGCTTTTTATTTTGTTGTTGGTCCCGATGAGGGGATGGAAATATATGTGGATGATGATTCATGCATGGTATGGCTAGTTGTAGCGTTGGTATCAATTTCATCATAAGGACTCTTCATGCTCTTTATGTTGATGCTTGCATTAGATAAAGTTGCCCCTAGTATTATGGAGGTATCCCTGATATGTTTAGATTCCTTTGAATAACCAAGACCTTGATGCTTAGGATTGCCAATAATTTGCACTGGTTCTAATATACCCTATTCATGTAGACCTAATCCTCTGCCTTGATATTGAAAAAAATCATTTGCAATGGGATATGTCTTACCTTGAAAATAAGATGTTAATCTTTCTCTGCTCTGTTGTGGATCTTCAAATGTGATAGATTCTTCACTGATAGGATCCTTTAAATGTGGGATACCTTCTTGATTGATATCTTTGGCATGATCTTATGAGATATCCAATTTTAATGCTTCTTCAAGAGGTGTTTTTGATTTAATGTCCATGTAAAAGTCTTCCTCATGATTCATTTTTGATATGCCTTCATAGGATGTTTCTGATTCACAACTTTTGTATAAGTCTTCTTCTTGATCCCCTTCTGATATGTCTATATAGGATATTTCTGATTCACAACTTATGTATAAGTCTTCTTCATGATCCCTTTCTAATATGTCTATGGATTTTGTTATGTCTTGACCCTTTGCAAAGATGTTAAGAGTAGGAGGCTTTTGTTCTTTGGTAATGATATCAAGAGTATAGGACTCTTGTCTTAGATGAAGATCATCTACATGTCCATTAGGAGTAAGCATTTCATGGGTATATGTATGTGTGCTTGGCATATGGATTTTTTCTTCTTTTGGAAAACCTTAGATGTCTTGGAATATATCTATCAAGTCATTGTAGTATTTTGATGATAGGGATTCTTGATCTTGACATTGTGGGGTATCATTTTTGACATGCTTTAGATCACATTCTTGACATAGATCAATTTCAAAGAAGGGATTGCTTGTAAAGGATCCTCGACTTTCCTCAAAATATGGACATATGGGTAAGGACTCTTGGCTTAGATCTTCTATATTGGGTATAAGTGTTGGATCAAGAGTCTCTTGATCATTAATATGTATTGACATGAGGTTGGATGATGTCAATACATCTTGTACTAAATCATTTCTAGACTTGGGTGCTTGATTTTGATCATGCTTGGGACTCAATTCTTGATGTATGTCATCTTGCTCATTAGATGATGTAGAAACATTGTCAATGTGATCGGTGATAGATAGCTCTTGATTGTTGGTTTCAACTTTTAAGGTTGAGACATTATCATTGTCATCTTAGTAGATGGCCCTTGAACATCATTTTTAATAGCTATTTCTCCTTGATCAATAAGGTTTTGGATGATGTTTTTGAGTGTAGCACATTTTTTCATTGGATGACCTTTGATTTTGTGGAACTCACATCGTTCGTATTGGTTATACCAAGGGAGTTTAAAGCTTGGTTCACCATAAGTTGGACTATTGTTGATTTTTATAAGTTCCTATTGTACTAGTTCATGCATGATTACCTCTAAAGTTTCTCCCAAAGGGGTGAATTTCCTTCTTGGTGGATAATCTTTCCTCTATGGCTTTTCTTGATTGTTTTGCTCTTGATTTTGCAAAACTCCTTGATTTTGTGTTTGAGTTATATTTTGATATTGCTCTTGAGGTACACCTGGGTGTTGTGGAACTTCTTGATATTGTGACTGGGGTACATCTTGATATTTCACTTGAGGTACACCTTGGTGTTGCGAAACTTCTAGATATTGTAGATATTGGAAGTGTTGTTGATGTGGATATTGACGTGTTTGTGGAATGATGTCTTTTGGTTGTGGATATGTAATTTTTTGAGTTTTTATATGGCATTGGTGATATTTCAGATTTAGATTTCATTTAATTTCCTCAATATCTCTCTCCATTTTATTTAGGGCATTTTGATGTTCTGGACTTATTCCTTGATGGGGGTTTTGAAACCATTGATGTTGTTGCCCTACTTGATGTTTTGACCCTTGATAAGAGTGATTTGGGTAATAGATCAACATATTTTGGGGATGTTTTTATACTCAATACCCTATCAAAAGGTCACTTGGTTTACATCCTCATGGTCCACTTCCATCCTTTATGGTGTTTGTTGGGGGGGATACTGGTGGTGTTCTTGCTTGCTTCCATTTTCTTCCTATGTTGTGATCTTGTGGTTATCATAAACAATTTGGGTCTCCTGTGGGAGAGTGGTGTACTCTCTAGTTGAATTGAATCCTAAAGACCTAATGTTTTCCTAAATGAGAGGATGGATGTGGGTATGTAATTCTTGTTCTTTCCTCTAGAGAAGTTCAGTATCATGAAAAAGACCAGGGTTTTGACCAAAAAAGAACATATATAACTCTAGATTGTTCTTGGAAGCGTGTCTATAAAAGTTTGCTACCAATTTGTCTCTATTTTTATGTAGCGCTAAAAGATGTTTCTTGAGAGCTTTTGGACTAAGATGCCTAAGTCTAAAATGATGACCTATGGACTTTACCTTAGGGATCTTGACCTTGCGTGAGATCATGAATTAGATATTTATTGCATGCGGGTGGTGGTAATATAGGTCTCTTTGTTGCTGCCAACTTTCTCTTCCTCTTCATCTAGGATAATTGATGCAGTGAGAAACTAGCAGGGTGTTTTATTTTTTTGAAAAATGAAGGTTCTCAAGCTGCTTATGATGTCAGTTTGTTCACCTTCAATATATATGAGACTAGGCTGAAGGATCAGTGCTACAAGATCTGGTTGTTGAACTGGGGTAGTTGGTCACCAAATGGTCATAAAGTTTGATGGTGTTATGGGATGGTTGTTGTGAAGCTCAAGACCCTAGGGTTTGAGTGATGTTTTGGAATGATACTACTTTTTAGAAATCAAAATGTTGAAGAACTAAGGTCTATATTCCACTTCCTTATCCAGAGGATATGTTGCGAGAAAGTTTAATTGTACTATCTGTGAGTTCTAAGTAACTGTTGATATCATGGATGTCTGAGTAGAGGAATGAACTTAATGGTTTGTTTGATTTTGATTTCAAATAGGCATGATGGAAATAATGGATGTGGGACTATTTGAACTTTTGGATTTCCATTTCTTTTGGTTCAAACAACAATCCTATAAACAACTCTCTCTCAACTTTTTCTCCATGTTTGAAGTATGACAAGTGATAAGACAACAATTGGACTGACTCAACAAGCATGGACTTATGTGACCTTCATTTCTATAACTTAGGTTGTGAAATCACAACACACAATCCATAGTTCCCAAATATTTACTTTGATTAATGTACCCTGAAATCAAAGCCAAAATGTTCGAAAACCTTTAAGGAAAAATCCTTCCAAAGGGGTGCAAACATAAGGCTTCTCTCACAAGTATGCACTAAATCAAAGGGTTCGTGGTTCAACCATCTCATTCAATGTTTGTTTTGAATGTGTTCTTTTTCTTTAAATCGAACACAAAATTTGATGTAAATTTTTTTTGAATGTAATGGGCCAATTTTAACATAAGGTAGTAATTACAACCCTAGGAGATAGACACCATTCTCTTAGGCAGGCCTACCTCATGCTCCAAAGAGACAATTTTACATGCAACTTATGGCACGGGCTTGTAGTCGGACATGGAAAGTAACTTCTCAGAAGTAAATTCTGATGCACCACTTTTAGAGAATTTTTTTGGATAATAGGGTGGCCTCTAAAATAATTTGGTTCTTAGTGGTAACTGTGAACGCGGAAATCTGACACTCACCCATTGGCCACTTAAGGCTCTTTAACCATTCTCGTTCCACTTAAGGTATGGGATTAGGTGTAGTTTGTTGTCAGCATGGCTTGAATCTACTTTCTTATGATCTCACAACCTTTAATATAGCTCACCAATAAACGTGCTTTGAGACCTTGAAATGAGTTCTCCAGTGCGGGATGTATCTCAAGGCAAGCTCCCTCTTTAAGGTAAACTTAAAAATAAAGTGCAATGCTCAAAAATATTCTTTTGCTCACCCAAGATCACCAAAGGGTGCGAGGAGAGAAGATAAAACACTTTAGCTTTGCCAATCAATGAATGCATAGTGAACAATCTATAACAAATTGATTCATTTTAAACACCTCGAGCGATGTTATCCCCAAAAATTTATGGGTAAAGAAAAACAAAGTTCTTTTTAACTTGCACCAATACGAAATGTTCAAGGCATCAAACAATTAAGATAGAAATGGTGAAAAATCATAAAGAAGCATTTGTTCATTTTGATGAGCTCCAATAGAGGTGTTTCTAAGAAAGGTAGTCCTTGTCCTATCTTGGTCAACAAATGTAAAACGTGCGTGTGTCAACAAAATGGAAAATGTTTCTCGCTATTTTTATGCACCAGAATTTAAAGGTTCCTAATTATGAAAACATGAAATGTGTTCATTTTAGAGCCCAAAAATTGAAGTGTTTTTGTTATTTTTGTAAGCACCAAAATGAAAAATTCCTAACTTAGAAAGCTTAAAATTGGTTTATTTTAACAACAAAATCAAATATGAGTTTGTTGTTGTTCATTTTATAGCACCAAATGAAAGTTTCTAACTTAGAAAAGCTTTAAAATTGGTTTATTTTAACAACACCAAAATCAAATGTGAGGTTGTGGTTGTTCATTTTAGAGCACCAAAATGAATTTTTTTCCTAAGTTAATAAAAAGAATGCTTGTGGATCAAAAAATCTTGGATCGATCGTCTTCCCTGTAATAAAGATGTTAAAGTTAATGGAATCCCGCATCAGATCTGTCAATTCCCGCTTACACATCCAAAAATAAATAATATTTAATGAAAAATCCCATTACAAGAGTGTAGGATCTATGCACTTGTCCATCAGAGCAACTGCTCAGAACAGGAAATACAGATACGTAGGAAAAAGATAGTTGCTTAGTTCTAGAAAAAATTGCTAAAACCCAGACAAACAAATGCTAACTCTGTGAAAACACAAATACAAAGGTTTTAAACAAAGGCATCATTCCCATGACAATTGCATAGTTCTTTTGAAAAAAGTGCAATTCTTCTAACAATTGAGATGTTTTCTTGATAGACAAATGCTCAGACTTTTCAAACAACTACTCAGGTTTTCTGGACAAGTGTGTGAAAACTCTGTTAGAAGCATTTCCGAGATTTGCAGCTTCAAAAGTGACTCAAAAGAACATTAGAGGAGGGGACAAGGGTCCCATCAGGCGTGCCAGAATGTGTGAGGGTGAGAAAGGACGTTAGATTTGCATTCAAGAATAACATGAAAGCAATTTGACAAAGGAATCTAATCTACAACCAAATGCACAAATCTAAAATCTAAAACTCATACACATACAAGATTAAGCTATACTATTGCAAACATAATGAGGAATCTACTAATTACCAAATGAAATGAAATAAAAAGATAGTTTTTACCATCCCGTAGTGGAGTGTATTCGCATGATGTTGGATTGCTCTTATCATAGCAAAGCCTCCAAAGTTTGTGTGCAAAGTGTGAATGAATGCTTGGTTGATCAAAGGAAGGAATGAAGTTCTCTCAAGGATGATCTTGACAACATTTCATTGCTCAATGTATGTTGATTCTCTGATCCTTATTTGTGAGGAAAGGGGTTTTTTATATAGAAAATGAGATTTGAAATAGACGATCAAGATCGTTTTGAAGAACATCCAGATCAATGATTGGAGTGTGTTGAGAGGATTTAGACATGAGAAAATTGTGCAAAATTGATTGCACAATTTGGGTGATTGAGAAATAGATTGGCTAGTTAGCAATGTAATTGATCAATTAATAGAATAGATTGATCAGTTAGTATTGTGATGGCCTAGTTAGCAATGTGATTGATTAGTTAACATAATAGATTGTTCAGTTAACAATTTGGATTGATTAGTTAACAAATTAGATTGCTTAGTCAACAATTGTAATTTGCTCATTCAGAAAGTGGGTGAGGAATATGAATTAATTGATTTAATTAATTAATTCCTTTTTGGAGTTGAACGTGCAAATCAAGTTTGACTTTTGCAAACAAAGTTGCATTAGTTTGATTTGATTTTTGATAATTGATTTGAATAGTTTGATTTAATTATTCAAATTTTGAGGGAAAGTGTTGTAATTAAATTATTATTTAATAATTTAATCCACTTAGAGGAATAAGGTGATTTAGTGACGTAATTAAATAATTGGCATTATTTAATTAATCATGACGAAATAAATTGAGATTAGGACTTTATTAAATATATGTGATTTATTTAATTGGTCAAAATGATGAAATGTGAATTAATCAAATATTGTTGTTTTATTTAATCAATAGAGGAATTAGGGTTTTCATGAGTTTATTAAATAAATGAAATTTATTTAATTTGTCTGAAATGATGAAAAAGTGAATCAATTAAATAATGTTGTATTATTCAATTAATAGAGGAATTTAGGGTTTTTTAGGAGTTTATTAAATAAATGGAATTTATTTAATTTGTTTGAAATGATGAAAAAGTGAATTAATTAAATAATGTTGTATTATTCAATTAATAGAGGAATTTAGGGTTTTTATGTCATTTTGATGTGGTATGATGTGGGAATATTGTGAGATGATTCTGAGATGATCCAAGACATTATGGGATGATTTCAAGATGATCTGAGATGTTATAGGATGATTCTGAGTCATTCTAAGATGTTATGGGATGAATCTGAGTCATCTTGAGATGTTACGAGATGAATCTAAGTCATTTCGAGATGTTACGAGATGATTCTGAGTCATTTTGAGTTGTTACGAGATGATTTTGAGTCATTTCGAGCTATTATGGGATGATTCTGAGTCATTTCAAGATGTTATGGGGTGATTTTGAGTCATTCTAAGATGTTATGAGATGTTCTGAGATGGTGTGAGATGATGTTCGATGTTGTTCAATGTTGTTTGATGCTATTTGATGTTGTTCGATGTTGTTCAATGGTTCGATGCTATTCGATGTTGTTTGATGTTGTTCAATGATGAATTAATTAAATGATGTTAAATCACTTAATTAATAGATAAATGTGAGTGCCAAAAATGATAGTTCACAAGCTATGATATTTTTAGGTTTATACAATGTTGTTTAATTTGTCTCACAATAGAGATATGGGATTTTCATGCCTTTGGATAAAATTTGGGAGGGCATTCATAAATAGAAGACCAAGTATATAATTAATGTTCTATGCTGGAAATTGTAGTGTGAGCTCTTTGTATTTTGTATATTCTCCAATAGTTTTTCTCATAGTACTTTCTAGAGGTCAAATTCATTTCCTTCCATGACCATCTAGTATGTAGTATGGATTTTTGTACCAATTGTGGAGTCCTCCTGATTTTCATAGTATATTTTGTAGGCTACTAGCATCGTTGCGTATTTAACTATCGAGTTTATGATCTCCTTCACATTCAAGCTCCTTCCATCATATGTGGCTCCAATTAAATTAGTAACTTTATCATTTTTTATGGCTTTCTTTGAGGATATATTCCCTATTCCACTCAACCTAGTCACCACTTGAATAACTTGTTTGGTGATCATGTAAGGCTTATCTAAATAGATAAACACATCATGGATTTTGTTTAAAACTATTTTTATTCAACCATGATCTTCATGAAAATATAGAAATTCCTTCAATATATCTATATTTTTCTTTCCTATCTCTTAAAATTATGGTAAATAATTCCATTCATTTGGTTGTAGAAGTGCTCTGTAGAGTGCTTGAAACTTTGTATAATGAATTTCAAAGATTGGTATGTGTATATACTTCTTAACATCTTCTATGTAGATTACATCTACCAAATTTCTTGAGAAGGCTCCCTTTGGGTCTACTTCCATTACTTTGAATGGATATTTCTTACAGTTCGGCCTTCGCTTCTCAACAATGTCAACTAATATAGGGTGCACCATTCTTTATCATGTTTGAAGCTTAGGGTTTTGTTGGTTTTTTCTTCTTACTATTGGCAGTTTGCATGGGATATTTTTTAGGTGAAAAATTTGAAGGGTGTTTAGTAAGTTGAGCCTATATAACATGGTACCTATTTTATATGAATTTGGTAGGTTTTTCTACTTATAACATGCTAGTTACAAGACTTATTTTGTATTGTGAAATTTTCAACAACAGTGTTTGATGCACCAACTAGCTGTGGAAGTTTAGAGAAGGGAGTTGAATGGGTTTTGGAGTCTTTACCAATAGAATTTTCATTGTCTCAAAACTAAAATCTCCATGGGATTATAGACATATTGATTGACTATTTTAAAATGCAAGTTGTGGTAGCATTATGCTTGCATAATCAACTAGTGAAACCCCACGCTTGTCATAATCTTTAAGTGGTGGCAATTTTGGGAGAGCTATTTGAGCCCAAATAGTAGTTGATTTCTATTATTAGAAATCCATTGTTATTATAAATAAAGAGCAGCTGCTCAGAATTTGGCTGTCAACGTTCATAATAACTTTAATAATAATATATATAATAATCACTTTAATATATACATATCAATATATAATAGTCACTTAATTATTTATTAATATATATATATATACATAACAATTATTTAAACTTAATAATATATATATCTATGTGAATGTTAGCATATATATTACATATCTACATATGGATATACGTAGATATTACTATCTATGTCTGATCATACCTACATACATAAATATATATGCACCAGAACATATATATAATCTATATATACTTAATCCATATATACATAATAAATGGCATATAATAATCACATGAGTTTTAACACTTTAACTCAAATTGGATAAACGAATAATGAGGATTAATGATAACCAACCCTAGCTTTTATATCAATCAAAAAGTTATCAACTTAGGCCTAGCACTTATTGATATAAAACTCAAATTGACTTGACAAGGTTCCTCTAACCTATGCAAGTGAGTGTGTGCATCTACTTAGATAGATATACCAATGGTTCCCATACCAATCTCCTCTCCTGGGTGATACTCTCCCTCCCCCATTGGAGGGTTCAAACCTTTCCTAGATCTAACTTAGAGCACATATTTGTAGTTAGTTGATAACCTATAAATCTCATTCATCATATAACATAAACATCATTAAAGCATTTAAAAATTAATTCATCATAATGTAAATTCATTCACCCATTGAAATTCATCAAAGCATAATCATACATTAAAAATATTTTTTACTCATAAATTTAATAGTATGTGGTAAATAAACAACAGGGTGTAACATATCCTCCCCCTTAAGAATCATCGTCCTCGGTGATTTAAAGTATCAAAACATAACAATAATTGTTTCTAGGAATTTTCAAAAGCTCGCACAATATGATGAAATCTTTGTTTGATCTCAAGATAGTCTTCCCATGTAGCAGATTCTTCGGCATACTGGTTCCAATGAACCTTGTATTATAGAACCTCTCTATTACGTAGGTGAAGCCTACGCCTGTCGAGCACTCTATGAGGATCGATCATTACCACTCCTAGGTCATGTACTTGTAAAGCATTCCAATCAATAATATGAAATTACCTCCTGGTATATACTTTTGTAAGCTATGACACATGAAAGACATTATGCATCCTAACAAGAGTTGGAGGTAAAGCAATTCGATATGTGACAGGATTAACTTCTTCAAGAACCTCAAAGGGACCTACATAACATGGAGCCAGTTTGGATGACTTTCCAAACTTAATCAGACTCTTATGAGGCTTGATGAGCAAAACCTTCTCTCCTACTGAGAAACATCTTGGCACATGCTTAGCATCTGCATAACTATTTTTCGTATCATTTTCTTTCGCTAACCTTTTCTTTATCAAATTAACTTGCTCGTCCATCTCTTATAGCATCTTTGGACCAAGGATAATCCTATCTTCTAGCTTATCCCAACTTATGGGAGTTCGACACTTTCTTCCATATAATGCTTCAAATGGAGTCATCTTGATAGCGAAATGATATGAATTATTGTATGCAAATTCTATCAGTGGTAAATAATCTTCCCACTTGTATTATTGATCCATGCAATACATTCTTAGTAGATTTGTCGCCAAAAAGTGAGGACTTTGTCACTTTTCGCTCATTTGGACCTTTGCCTATGGATCTTGGCCCCTTTTCAGTCCCTTTTTTTACATCTTTCCAAACCTTGTGGCGAAGTGTTGTAAGGTGTTGCAAAACATTTTCACACTCTCCTAGGCTTTCCATCACTTAATCAATACATTATTATGCCAAAATGACCCCTTAATCCTCATACATATCCTATCTTGGTGAGTTTTCAGAAGACAATCCTGAAAAACACAAATAATAACATTTTAATTATTTAAAAACACTTAAAATTGCCCAAGTGGACTAGGTCACCACCTTGGGCGACCTAGTCCCATGTGGCTTAAAATAACATTTTAAGTTAATTTATGTCGGGATTTAGGTCTCTAAAACCCTAAGGTCGGTCAATATGAAGTTATTTCAGGCAAGTTAGGATATAACTTGTATAAATAACCTCCAAAACCCTAATTTCTCATTAGACACCCTCATTCTTCTCCACCTCTCTCCCTCAACTCTTCTTCCTCTCAAGCCAGCTAGGGTTTCATCTTCCAAGTCAACAAGACACTATTGCTGAAGCATTCAAGGGTTGATTGCTACAACAACACAAGATCTCTCACCAAGACAAGGCAATCTACTCCATCATTCCATTGTTCATATTCATGCTTTACATTTCTATTTCATTCTGGTTTAGTTACCCAAAAGGGGTTTGACCAAGGCAAACCCCTAATCCCTAACAATCAACATTTTTCTCTTTCTTGTCTTGTGTGATTGTAGGTTCAGGTACTTTGAAGATCATTGAAGGCATTGAAGACTTGTTGAAGACCAACCCTTGCATGCAAGGTCAAATCATCCATCAAAAATCACTCTCAGGTCTGAATATCAAAGTTTTAGAAGTGGGAAACTGTGAAGAACTAGGGTGAAAACTTAGGGCTTTTGTTTCCTCTTCGAAAACTCCAAAAATCTTGAAGAGGACTAGGTCACCATTCCAAGAATGGTGACCTAGTCCCTTTGGATAGGCCATTTTATGATTTTTACATTTCTGGACACCAATTTGGTAGAAACCTGTTCCGGCAAAGTTTCCTGACAAGAGGACTAGGTCGCCCAGCTTGGCAAGAATGTCCCTATGAATACTTCAGACATTTTCCAGAGGATTTCGGGGCCTATCATCTGCGAGTTTCTATTTCCAAGTGCACAAGCTTCTATATTTCCCGTTTATTTTTTGTTTGCAAGCATTTAGGTTACTTTCTTTACATTGTATATAGTTTATATTTGCATTTGCTTCATGTTTCATAGTTAATTAGATTCATTCTTTTACAACAATTAGGGCACAATCAAACACACTCACATTAAGCCCCTAAACCCCCTTGTTTGAATGAACACCCAAAAACACCAAAACCATTAAGGTGAAAGAGAGTCCATTCACTCCAAAGTTAGCTTCTAGGGTGAAAAACCCTAGGAGATCATTGAAGAATCCTCTTTCCCTTCTTGTGTTCATGTTTTTGGTGGTTCAGTAGATATTCCAGCACTTGACTTACCCTTTTTGTTTGACCATTGGTCTTAGGGTGATAATGTAAACTTATGTTCAACTTTGTCCCAAGTGAGGAAAATAAGGTTTTCCAAAACCTCAATGTTCCACTTGTGTCCCTATCTGAGATAGTTTTCTCAGGAACACCATGCAACCTAAACACCCCTTGCACAAACTTGCAAGCTATGATAGGTGCCCCATCTGTCGAATTTAATAGTATAAATGGGCTACCTTGGTGATCTTTTCCACCACTACTAAGATAACATTATGTTTATTCCTTAACATAGAAATTCCTTGTATAAAATCCATGCTAATGATTTGCCATTTCCTCTATGGAATTTCATGAGGATATAATAGTCCTGTCGAGTGATAATGCTCTACCTTCACCCTCTGGCACTATAGACAACTTTCTACAAACCTTGCAACATCCTTCTTCATTCCTTTCAATAAATATAGTGGCTTCACATTAGCTAATAGCTTGGTTACTCTCAGATGTCTTGAATATGATGCAAAATGAACTTCCTTCCACATCGTATTCCTTAACTCCTCAGATTTTGGTACATAAATCCTTCCTCTAAATCTTAGTAGCTCATATGGTTCAAAATTGAACCCATCATACCTTGCATCTTAAGGATCGTCCAAGAGAGCTTGCTTAATTTTCTCATAATACTCATCGCCCTTGGACTTCTGCAATACTTGATTCTTAAAATTGAAATGAATTGATATAGTCAAGGATATATGTCTCCTTCAACTTAGGGCATCTGCAACTCAACTTTCCCAAGCAAATAATTCCTCCATATTTGTAATGCATGAACAACTATTGCTAGCTCTAGATCATGCAAAGCATAATTTTGTTCATATGACTTCAATTTCCTAGATTCATAGGCAATAACACACCCATCCTAAATCATACCTCTCCTGGAACTTCTCCCAAAGCATCGATAATGACAACAAAACCACCTTCTAGATCTAGTACTTTAAGTACTGAGGTCGTAGTTAACTTCTCCTTCAATTGATCAAATGTCACTTGACATTTTTCTGACCACTCAAAATTTTTCCCTTTCCTTTGTAATGATGTAATGGGAAAATATATCTTAGAAAAGTTAGCCACAAACTTTTTGTAGTATCTAGCCAAACTCATAAAGCTTCAGACTTCATGCACATTCTTTAGTACTAGCCACTCCAGTACAACTTTGATCTTAGTTGGATCAACTACAATTCCCTCTATTGAGATTACATGACCTAAATATTGTACTCTCTTTTGGAAGAAGGTACAATTTGAAAGCTTTCCATAAAGTTTATGCTCCATAGACGTTGGAGAACAACCTGCAAGTGCTAGAGATGTTCTTCCTCATTCTTAGAATAAATAAGAATGTCATTTAAGAAGACTAACACAAACTTGGTCCAAATAATCCCTGAACACATTGTTCATTAGGTTTATAAATATTGCAAGTGCATTCATGAATCCAAAGGGTGTGACTATGAACTCATAATTCTTTTGAAGGTTGTTTTGTGGATGTCTTCATCTTTGAGCCTTAGTTGATGGTATCTTGATCGGAGATCAATCTTTAAAAATATCATTTCCCCACACATCTGATCAAAGAGATCATTGATACATGGTAATGGATACTTATTCTTTATCATTTTTTTGTTTAGCATATGATAGTCTATACACAAGTGTAGTGTTCCATCCTTCTTCTTGATGAAGATTACTAACGCTCCCCAAGGTGATACACTGGGTCTGATTAATCCCTTAGACAATAATTCCTATACTTGATCCTTTAACTCCATTACCTCTATTGTGGTCATCCTATATGGAGCCTTGGATATAAGTTCTGACCCCAAAATTATGTCAATAGAGAAGTTGAAAGCTATTTTGGGAGGTAACCCAGGCAGTTCATCTAGGAAAAAATAATCAAAGTCCTTTAAAATGGGATACTTCTCCATATCCAATCTCTCTTGTTCCATTATTTCTCCTTCTTTGTGTTTCTAAAGATCCTAAGGTTCATAGTACATCAAGTCATCTTGAAAGATGAAATCCTTGTAATCATCTAGCTTTTCTATTTTAATCGTAAAAAGTTGACAACCCTTTTTCTTGGCTCTTTGCAACTATACAACGAAGATTTTCCACAACTTTACTACTCTTGGTGTACCTTGCAAGTACACCCTATTTTTGAGGCCGTCAAGACACTCTACTATTTTGGAATGATAGTCAATCTTGGCCCTATGTCTCCATAGCCAATTTAACACGAGAATGACATCATATGTGTAACAAGCCCAAAGTTTTACCCAAATAAATTTAACTATGTTTTAACCCACATGTGAATAGTTTACGTTTACCAACATAAAGTGATAAAAAAATTCTTTTCTATTTCAATAATAAGATGCACATTTGAAATAAATTCATTTCAAACTTTCCCATTGCATTCACAAAGAAACATTACAAACTCGCAAATAACGATTCCATATTACATGATCCCATATAATACTAACATTTTTCCATTTACAATTTTCATAAAGATAGAGATACTTGATTACATACATAGCTTCCAAGAGCTTAATGAAATAGAGACACAAACAAAATACAATAATCTAGGTGTCCCCAATGTTGGTGCATACCTTCTAGATGTCCCCATATTGGTGCGTGCATGCTAGGTGTCCCCAAAACTGGTGCTTACATCCTTAAATCTTGACGATCAACTATATGAGGGAGAGGATCACTGAAGTTATTTTTTCCAACCATAGACTTATTTCAGTCCCTCACACATATACCTAACTAGTAAGATGGCCCTACCCTTCGACGAAGAGATTGTTTTGATAACCTCATAATACTAGCATTTTTAAGCATGGTGTTGTGTCCTACATATCTAGAGCTACCATAAATTGGCTAAAACCTACATGTATGATGTTCCCTACCTAGTATGCAAACCTGAATCATAGTAAATAGTGAATACTTACACTACTTTGGCCAAAGAATTAATTACCCAGTACTTCAACTATAGTTCATATGTTCACCTACTCTTAGCTCAATTTGGTATTTGATCATTCATAATCTTTTCAATCATAACATACATTCAATTAAAGGATGATAACATAAAAAAATGATTAACTAGGTTACTCCCTTACCACAGATTATCCTAACCCCATGAATGACCAAGCTAACCATACATGTGTTGGCAACACAAGGGAATACAACTGAGAGGGGGGGGTGAATCCGTTGTTACATAATTTTAAACTTATTAAACTTATTAACCTTTAATCTCTGATCTGATTAATAAAAGTGAAAGCATGAATCAACAACACATCGACAACACACATAACACCAAGATATTTGCGTGGAAACCTTGTTAGGGGAAAAACCACAGTGGAGGTTAATCCACAAGTTATACCTTGTTAAAAGTACAAGAAGAATATATGAGGAATGCACATGCATTCAGGCACACTTCCTAGAGCTCACTGCTCAAAGGAAGACTCACTGTCTTACAAAAAATATTCAGATTAAATCCATTTGTAGAGTTTGAACTAAGAAAGTAGCATCTGCTAATGCCCGAGTACAGTTTTGGTTAAGCACATGAACATTTCTTTAATTTCTTTCACTCTTCTTCACACTTTGCTCTGCCTTCGAATGATCTGAACCTTTTTCACACATAGCACTCGCACACTTCACATACACACACTTCACATGCTTCTCAAATGAAGAAACAATCACTTATATATATCTGCAACAAGAATTTATATTGCTTTATGTTGGCTTCAACACAATAATAGAATGAATGCAAACTATTGGCCCAAAACAATAAAGATTATCAATGCGCATGAAGCAAGGTTAGCCACAACATAGTAGAGACCTAAAACAATGTCCTCAAACACAAAACACCTTCAAATATTCTTCCTCGAAGATCCACATCACACTTCAAACACCTTGTCGACCATGAACATGCAAGAGAAAATCTCAGATTACAAGCATAATGATCAATGCGGACGTGCAAAAAAGATAGAATATGATCTAGAAATATCCATGAACACCTCAGTAACATACACAACAACTCAAATTACCCAAATCACATTATCTTCTTTCATGAACACCATTTGCAGTAACAAAATAGTTGTCAGAATGCATAAACTTATAACTTGCTCAAATCTTCATGCACACCTCTGAAACTTTCAAAGTAGAAACTAGATAGGCTTGAGAACAAACCCTTTAATCTGTAACATCTAGTTATAATCATGATGAACTTTCTACCATACTGATCTTCACTGCTTCACAAACAACCAGTAACATATTTTATTATAATTTTGTCAATATCCTTGACATATACAGTCTTAAAGACATTAATGCTAATATTGTTGACATCAATGACAACCCCATATCAAGAATACAACCACAACATCCAACAACATGCACACATACTAAGTGACCAATTAGGTTACTCCCTTTTCCATGGATTATCCTAACCACAAGAACAACCAAGTTAGCCACCCATATTCAAACTAAAATTCCCATATCTCATGATCCATTCCAAAATTATAATGTCAACATTAAATGAATCCATTTCAAAAGTATAATCTCAATAATAAATGTCTCCATTCAAAGGTATTATCTCAATAATAAATGTCTCCATTTCCAAAGTATAATCTCAACAATAAATGACTCCATTTCAAAAGTATAATCTCAACAACAAATGAATCCATTGTAAAAGTATAATAAACAATCAAATGATCAATCAGACCATATAGGTTAATCCTAACTTATGGCTTCAATCAAAAGTGATGCAACAATCGAGTGATCATAGCAATCATAAAACCTCTCTTTCAATATGCCTCAAATATTCACATGCTTACAATTTTCACTACATTCATATCTAAACTGGAGGACATTATCAACTTGAGAGGAGTTTGTACTTCTACACCTATAAGTCCTCTTCATATTACAACTTTGGGTTGCCAGAACGTAAGTCCTCTTCTAGAATTCTGTGAATAGGAATAGCCTCTTAATTAGAAATAATAAAATAACATAACCAAAAAATGTATTTTTCAACCCTATTGTTGAATATTGATATAACGATCAAGTATACACCCCAACCCTAGGAAAAGACTCTCTTCCTACTTTCAAGGAAATAGGAGTAACCAATCAAGGATAAACTACCAACATGGTTTGTACATCATATCTTATCAATGTTGACATGTCTATCATACTATCATTCTTGTTATATTAATAACCTCATTATCCACAAAGGTTTATATAGCATCATAAGTTAAAAATTTCAAGATAAATAATATATTTATATACCAAACAATAGGGTTTCACCAAAACAAGACTACCAAGAATCTTGCAAGCTTATCCAAAATAAGAAATAATCTAAGTTCATTCAAGCAAGCACAACATGAATTTAAATCATCCTTTCCACAAATAATTGCATTCATAGACAAATATCATTTTAACATAAAAATAATAAAGTAATAAAATTAGAATGCTTGGAATTATAGCTCCAAATGAAAATACTGCTTCCCAAGCTCAACTCCCACAGTCATGCTTGTTGCTTCTTCTATGCTCAACTTATCTCCAATTCTAGCCTTTCACAAAAATCTCAACCAATACAAATCCACAAAAGAAACTCTCTTTCTCACTAAAGCACTCAACAACACACTTGCACATAAAATTACAATAGAATTATGAATGAATAAGAAGAATTCAAAATGAATGAGTGAACCAAAAGGTAGAGGAGTTGCCTCTATTTATACTAAAAACTGAGGAACTCAATGCTACAAACAAGCTCACAAAACTACCACCTTTTCTCCTCCCATCACCACCAGTTCAACAAAAAACTAATTATCCTTCTAAAATGCATCAACTCATCCAACAAGAATGAAATGTGGTTGCTTCAAACTCTTAATATGCAACACATAAACAATCCATATATTCTCAACTTCTCAAATGAGAATGAGTTGTCATTTCTTAGTGACAACAATGACTCATTTTACTAAGTCAAACTCAGAAATGCACACCTATAGGTTTCCTAATTTCTTAGCACGTCAACTACCTTCTTAAGCTTCAACCAGCTCTGTCTTGACAAAGTCTTTATGCTCATATTCAACTATGTTTTGGTTCTTAGACTTCTATTTTCAATTTTTCTTTATTCCACCTATTATGGCATTACATACTTTACACATCAGCATGTTGTGCATGGTTATTATTTTTCAACAACTTAAAACATATTGCATCGCTTACTATAGCATTGCCTTTATGTGCTTTGCATCTTCTTTTATTTGCATTCACTTTGCATTACGTTACAAGCTTGTGTGTTGCTTGGAATCTCTCGTATATGCGCATTTTATGTGCTTCACCAAGTTATCATTTCGTTGGCTTTTACATAAGTCGAGCTCTATAGTAGAGTTTGCATTATATATGTAGTTAAATTCACTTTTAAACATTTCAAAATACTATTAAATATATATATATATATATATATATATATATATATGTATGTATTATAACTTCCATTGTTATCTTATATATATACACGTTTATTAAATCATTATTTTCCAATCACATATATATGTACTAACGATTATACATATATTAATATGTATGTATTTAGTATATTCAAATACATATATATTAATATATATATACTATATACTTACATTGTTATCTCAATATCCATATAAACATATATATATTTACATATTCATTGATTGGTATATATATACATAATGTGTATATATATATATTTATATATATATATATATATATATGTTGTATATATATATATATATATATGTTGTATATGTCTAATCAATATTCTCATGCATATGGTATATTCGTACATGGGTATGCATAATTACATCTATCTATGTATACACATGCACATATATATTCACATGTAGGAGTTATTGTAAACATGTAAATATATACATTCTATACATTTTATGTATATACTCATAGATTAATATATAAATATGAACACACGAAGAAGAAATTACACTTAACATAGAGACTTAATCACGTATTCCAAATCAAGAACAATCAAAGGCTAAAACCAAAACCAATGCAAATCATTCCCAAACTATGACTGAAAGTTACCAATTCTCGAACTAACTTGACTCAACTTGACCAAAATAAGATGTAAGTGTGTGATGGCTCAAATAGTCATATTAAGGGTTACCAAACCAAGTTCTTCTCCTGAGTGATACTCCCCCTCTCTTTCAGAGGCTCAATTTTATTCTTGCATCCAGCTTAGTGCATCACAATAGTAGTTAGCCAATAACATTACATTCACATGCATCATATATTTTCATCTTCAAAACATTTAAAATGTCATATTGAATTGCACATTCATCCATTACATTTTCCATCTAAATTATACAAAACATAATCATGCATTAAAGCATTTTAACATAACAAAGTAACAGTAAATAGGTAATAACACAATGGGGTGTAACATATTCCCCCTTGTGAATGATCATCCTCAATGATTTTAAGTACCAAAACACATAGATAAAGTCAAATAAAGGTTTTACTTTCCATTTTCCAAATCATGCAGGAAATAAGTAAATACCCAATTGATCTTCCTTCATAGGGCAACCCCTTGCAATCTCGTCCTTCCTAGACCTTGCAATGAGTGACCTTGTTAATGTATTGGAAGAATTTATGTGCTTCAAGCAAACTTTCTCTCTAGAGAACTATACATCACAGTTATATTGACTCTCATGTACATCATAAGTACAATAGTGATTGAATCCTTCATAACACCTATACCACAGTGACTAGAAAATATGTTCTCCTTGGCTAACACACAATTATCCTTAGTGTAACCCAACTAGAAAAGGAATGTTAGTGCATTGTGCACTACATTGTGGGTCCCATCCTTCCTCTAGTATTTACACCATCAGACAACTTAGAAGCCAAGACCATTCATCACTAACACTGATATTTACCTTATGTATAATAATACTTCCCTTTGACTACTGTCCATCTCGAGCATAATACTACCTTTAGACATCTGTCAATCCTGAGCATAATAGTATTGCTTCTTAATTCAGGGTTTGTATCAACAAAGTTATCCTTGATCATTTCAATCTATTCTTCCGTTTATGACAATATTTTTGGTCTAAAGTTAATCCTATTTTCTAGCTTATCCCAACTTATAGGAATTCAACCCTTCTTCCCATATAATGTTTCAAATGAATCAAAATTTGAATGATAGAAATTTTTGCAATAAAAGTATTCTAAAAATCCTCCAAGATTTGGTTTATCCTTTTTGCTGACTAGCTGACTCAAAGAAATAAGTTGAGCATACATTCATTTTCAATAAGGTGGTTATGGTTTACTCAAACCTTAACATTACTTGTGTGTCCCTATTTGAGATAACCTTCTCAGGAACGTTAACAACTGCTTTACACAAATTTGTTATTTAGGATTGGTATCCTACAAATCAAAATTTCCAATCAAAAATTGGTTACCTTGGTGAATCTGTCCACCGTAATATTATGCCATTTTCATTGACATAAAAATATCAAAACTATTCTAATGATCTTCCACTTCCTCTCTAGATTTTTATGAGAGTATACAAGTCCTGGCAGTGACATCATGTCTTCATCCTCTGGCATTCTAAACAACTTGCTACATACCTTGTAGCATCTTACTCTATTTCCTTCCAGATTATAGTGGTTTCATGACATCAGTCAAATAATTTTTTCATTCCAGTGTGTCCTAAATATGACATCAATTTACCTCATTTCATTCCTTAATCTTCCATAATTTGGTACATAGGTTCTTTCTCTGATTCATAATAGTCCATCTCGACTAAGTGAAACCTCTTCCATGGAATTATGCCACATTTGATTCTCAAAATATAATGATTATATTTTATTGATGAGTTATAACTCCATCTTAGGGCATCCATTTTTAGCTTTATTTTCGTCTTTTAATCATTTCCAAATTTATAGTATAATTTCAACTCAATCTTACCTTTTCTGACGAGCATTTTATATTAGTTGAATAACGATTCTTGTTAGATCATGTTGGTTTTGATATTATCTCCCAAAAGATGTCTAAACAATGAATACGTACCTAGTTACCAAACATGAACATTTCTCAATAACTAAAAATTATGAGTAGATAAATCTTCCCTTTCCTATTCCATAGGCGATAATCTTGCCTTTCATGATCAAGCATACTGCCTAACTTTTTCTAAGGCATCAATGCTAATAACAAATTGTTCTTCCAAAACAAATACGTATAGAATTGTGTTGTAAATATTTCTCTCTAATTGGTCAAAATCCTTTGACCTTTCCAATATATTTCACTAATAATTCCAATAATGTAACACTTAGCTTAAACAATCCTCGTTGTGATCATTGAGTGCAAAAATTCAAGTATAGGGTTTTTGAACCATGTCTTATGGAGAAGTCAAATGTTCTCCCAGACATTAAATACTTCATTGAACTTTGTTGATTAGGGTATTTACCTATGTCCATATACTCTCCTTCTTTCCCCCTTAGTGTTTCCAAGACATTTAGGTCATATTAAAGTTGAACTCTTAATAATCATCCATTTTCTCCAAGTTGATCAAATTTATTTAACATTTCTTTTTTGTTGGCTTTCTACAATTGTATGTATGTTACTTTCCTTACTTACCCTTACTAGGTATACCTTGTATACACTTTTTGTTCCCAAAATTAGATTCATCATCACCTTCTAAACTCATAGAATCAATAGTTGGATCCACAATAACAAGATCTAGCATTTGAATAATCAACAACTTAACAAACTAAGATATAGTATTTTATTCCAATTCTCTTTTCCATGTATAGTAATGGACTTTTAACCATAATAGAAGAATATCCCATATCTACAAAGCCCCATTTGTTGTTGTGTTAAATGAGCTTGCCTAAGGATCCCCATGTCAAATGTGTCTTCGCCTTTGTGAGTTGTTTCTTTTTTTTACCCTTTCTGGTCTTTGGTCTCAACTCTAAGGTATCAGCTCTTCACTCTTGATTTCAATTATCATATCAAGATTTTAACTTTATTTTGAATCAAGATTATCAAAAGGTTATCCTACCTCATGGATACCTCTCTAGTTGGTTTTGATTCACAAAATGCTGAATTTTTTACTTCAACTGAGGTTCTAGTTTATGCTAACAATCTAAGCACTTGTATGAATAGACATAAATCATATTTGTAGACTCATAGTATCCTTATTCATAATATTTGACTCTTTGCAGCTACAAGTTTCTAAGAGGGTTCACCCCAGTTCTTTCTCACCCTTAGATTCATTTAAACAATTCTATAGGATGGTGGTACTCATCGGCAATTCCTCCATAACCTTCCTATTAAACCCTGTTACATAAATTCTACAATCCAAGGGTGTCTCTTAATGAGTTGTTGGTTTAGGATTTTCAACTCTAGGGACAATTCTTTTCTAGTCCCAAATTTAGACAATTTTTAGGAAAATTGACTTTCCTTATTCTTCCTTTCCCTTGCCATCATGGCATAAGAAATTTATGACCATTATCTATTGATAATGTTTACAAAATACTTATGTAATGAGCTCATAGGTTCCAGTGCTGAACCTGGTAGCTCTGTTACCACCCAATGTTTTACCCAAATAAATTTAACTATGTTTTAACCCACATGTGAATAGTTTATGTTTACCAACATAAAGTAATAATTTTTTTCTTTTCTATTTCAATAATAACATGCAGATTTAAAATAAACCCATTTCAAACTTTCCCATTGCATTTACAAAGAAACATTACAAAATCCCAAGTAACGATTCCATATTACATAATCCCATACAATGATAACATTTTTCCATTTACAAATCTCATAAAGTTAGAGATACATTATTACATACATAGCTTCCAAGAGCTTAATGAAATAGAGATACAAACATAATATAATGATCCAAATGTCCCCAATGTTGGTGCATACCTCCTAGATGTCCCCATACTAGTGCATACATTTGAGGTGTCCCCAAAACTAATGCTTACATCCTCAAATATCAGCCACCAACTGTATGAGGGAGAGAATCACTCAAGCACTTTTTTGCCAACCACAGACTCACTACGGTCCCCCACACATCTACCTAACTGATAAGATGGTCCTACCCTTCAACGAAGAGATTGGTTTGATAACCTCGTAATACTAGCCTTCCTAAGCATGGTTTCATGTCCTACATATCTAGAGCTACCATACATTGGATACAACCTACATGTATGATGTTCCCTATCTAGTATGCATACTTGGATAGTGAATTAACAGTGTAAATGGTGGCTACTTACACTAGTTTGGCAAAAGAATTCAACACCCAGTACTTTGAGTGTAGGTCATATATTCACACACCCTTAACCCGATTTGGTATTTGATCATTCATACTCTTTTCAATCATAACATACATTCAATCTAAAAGATGATGACATAAAAAATTGATTAACTGGGTTACTCCCTTACCATGGATTATCCTAACCCCATGAATAACCAAGCTAACCGTACATGCACACATACTAAGTGACCAACTAGGTTACTCCCTTTTCCATGGATTATCCTAACCTCGGGAACAACCAAGTTAACCACCCATGTTCAAAATGACATTCCCATATCTCATGATCCATTCCAAAAAGTATAATCTCAACATTAAATGACTCCATTTCAAAAGTATAATCTCAACAATAAATGTCTCCATTCAAAGGTACAATCTCAACAATAAATGTCTCCATTTCAAAAGTATAGTCTCAATAATAAATGACTCCATTTCAAAAGTATAATCTCAACAATAAATTACCATTTCAAAAGTATAATCAACAAACAAATGATCAATCAAACCATATCTAGGTTAATCCCAACCCATGGCTTCAATCAAAAGTGATGCAACAATCGAGGGATCAACAATCATAAAGCCTCTCTTTCAATATGCCTCAAATATTCACATGGTTACAATGTTCACTACATTCATATCTAAATTGGACAACATTATTAGTTTGAGAGGAGTTTGTGCTTGTGCACCTATAAGTCCTCTTCATATTACAACTTTGGGTTGTCGGAATGTAAGTCCTCTTCTAGAATTTTGTGAATAGAAATAGACTCTTAATCATAAATAATAAAATAGCATAACCAAAAATACATTTTTCAACCCTATTGTTGAATATTGATATAACAATCAAGTATACACCCTAACCCTAAGAAAAGACTCTCTTCCTACTTTCAAGGAAATAGGAGTAACCAATCAAGGATAAACTACTAACGTGGTTTGTACAACATCATATCTTATCAATGTTTACATGTCTATCATACTATCATTCTCGTTGTATTAATAACCTAATTATCCACAAAGGTTTACCTAGCATCATAATTAACAATTTCAAGATAGAGTATATTTTAATACCAAACAATAGGGTTTCCCCAAAACAAGACTCTACCAAGAATCATGCAAGCTTATCCAAAATAATAAATAATCTAATTTCATTCAAGCAAGCTCAACATGTATTTAAATCATCATTTCCACAAACAATTGCATTCATAGACAAATATCATTTCAACATAAAAAGAATAGAGTAATAAAATTAACATGCTTGGAATTATAGCTCCAAATGAAAATACTGCTTCCTAAACTCAACTCCCATAGTCACACTTGCTGCTCCTTCTATGCTCAACCTATCTCCAATTCTAGCCTCTCACAAAACTCTCAACCAATACAAATCCACAAAAGAAACTCTCTTTCTCACTAAAGCACTCAACTATGCACTTGCAAAAAAAACTACAACAAAATTATGAATGAATAAGAAGAAATAAAAATGAACGAGTGAACCAAAATGTAGAGGAGATGCCTCTATTTATACTAAAAACTAAGGAACTCAATGCTACAAACAAGCTTAAAAAACTACCACCTTTTCTCCTCCTATCGCTACCACTTCAACAACAAACTAATTCTCCTTGTAAAAATGCATCGACTTAGCCAACAAGAATGAAACTTGGTTGCTTCAAACTCTTAATATGCAACACATAAACAATCCATATATTCCCATCTTCTCAAATGAGAATGAGTCACCATTTCTTAGTGACAATAATGACTCATTTTACTGAGTCAAACTCACAAATGCACACCTACAAGTTTCCTAATTGCTTAGCAAGTTGACTACCTTCTTAGGCTCCATCCAGCTCTGGCTTGACAAAGTCTTTATGCTCATATTCAGCTGTGCGTTGGTTCTTGGACTTCTATTTTCAATTTTAATTTATTCCACCTATTATGACATTGCATACTATACAAATCAACATGTTGTGTAGCAACTTAAAATATAATGCATCACTTACTATAGCACTACCTTTATGTGCTTTGCATCTTCTTTTATTTTTGTTCACTTTAAACTACATTACAAGCTTATGTGTTGCATTGACTCTTTCTCCTATATGTGCAGTTTATGCACTTTAGCAAGTTATCATTGTGTTGGCTTTTAGACAAGTCGAGCTCTATAATATAGTTCACATTATATATGCGTCTAAATTCACTTTTAAACATTTCAAAATAATTTTAAATATATATCAATATATATATTATTAATAAATATGTATTATAACTTTCATTATTGTATTAATATATATACATGTTAATTAAATCATTATTTTCCAATCACATAGATATATATAACGATTATATATATACATATAATTAATATGTATGTATTTAATATATTCACATACACATATATTAATATATATATCATTATCTTAATATCCATATAAACACATATATTTATGTATTCATCGATTGGTATATATATATATATAATGTATATATGATGCATATGTCCAATTGATATTCTCATGCATATGGTATATCCATACATGGGTATGGGTAAGTATGTCTACCTATGTATACGCATGCATGTATATACTCACATGTATGAGTTATCATAAACATGTACATATATACATTCCTTGTATATACTCATTGATTAATACATAAATATGAACACACGAAGAAGAACTTACACTTAACACACAGACTTAATCACATATTCCAAATCAAGAACAATCAAAGGCTAAAACCAAAACCAATGCAAATCATTCCCAAACTAAGAGTGAAAGTTACTTACCATTTTTTGAACTAACTTGACTCAACTTGACAAAACTAGGATGTGAGTGTGTGATAGCTCAAATATGCATATTAAGGGTTACCAAACCAAGTTCTTCTCCCAAGTGATACTCCCCCTCTCTTTCAGAGGCTCGATTCTATTCTTGCATCCAACTTAGTGCATCACAACAATAGTTAGTCGATAACATTACATTCACATGCATCATGTATTTTCCTCTTCAAAACATTTAAAATATCATATTGAATTATGCATTCATCCATTACATTTTCCATCCAAAATATACAAAACACAATAATGTATTAAAGAATTTTATCTTAATAAGGTAATAATAAATAGGTAATAACACAATGGGGTGTAACAATATGACCCTAAGGGGGCTAAACATACTTCCATTAATAAACTCATAAGTTCAATCCTTGCCTCAAACAGACACTACTCTACCTTTACTCTTGTCTATTTTGCATATTCTACAGACCAAGAATTTTCCATGTGTAATGCCCTCTCTTAGAATAACTAATGAAATACAATAACTTGATGAAAGATTAATAGGATTAGTAATATATAAGTCAAATGAATACATTATATTCTTGTGAATAAATATCTAAACTTCTAAATATGCATATATCTATTTAGATTAACAAAACTAAACACATATTAATGATTCGATCTATATATTAAATGAAACACGGTTTCTAATTTTTCCTGCATCGAATTAACTCTTGACAGGTACAAACAAATGCATAATAAAAATATATTTAATAGGTGTCTAATATGTCAAAGATCTGGCTAGGAAATGCACACGAAATGGTTATAGAGTGAAGAATGATTAGACTATGTTAAAGTCACGAAATCTATAAAATATTGAATCTAGTTATTAGTACTTTCAGTTACCAAACACATTAACAAAATGTTATTATTTTTTGCTCTCAATCTTACAATTTCATACATAGATAGGAATAATTAATTTGCATGGATCAAGATTAAGCTTATATATGTGTTACAATTAATTATCTAAATTTTAGAGGTAAATAGTAAACAATTGAGATGAACTACTTACATTGAATTTGAATACATGAATTTTGCAACATATCATCTCACAAACTATATGGTACGGTAAAGATACAAATAAATGGATTATGCAAGGAATATTTTCACATATAAAAATACTTTCCCTATTATTCAATGGTTCCAAAATCTATCATTAAGATTCAATCTCTCCAAATCATAATATGTTTATCTTTTAGCTGGTGTCTTCTCCCTTCTGGAAAAAAATAGTTAAACATATTTGAAGATCGTAAACTTCCTAGTCTTGTAAAGACCTTTAGTCTTATTTGCTCCAAACTTTTGAATTAGTGGAAGCGATTAGAGAGAGCCGATCAGATATCTTTTGCATCAACAACATGAATATTAAGCATTGACAAAGTACATCCTCCTCCTTATGGTCTTAAGAGCAACATAAGTACAATGAAGATATCAACAAGAAATTTGCACATGTAAACAGTTTTTATGCCTATTCTTGACTATTGTCGAAAATGTTGGTTATAAGAAATTTAAGTATATAGAAGTTCAGGTCATAATAGTTACAAAGACAAGCGCTTTACAACAAATTTAAACTATTAAAATATTAAGTCCTGTGATCCTAAAGGAATAAAACTGTAATCAAAAGACACGATTGTGTGGGTGAGAAAAGAAACTTATCACGTTATTATCATCAGATAACTACCAGACTAAAAATAGTGTATAATTAGATTTCAATTACTAAATTGATCATAACTAATTAACTAAATCTAAGTAGTAATCGGTAAAATAAATTAAGTTAAACAACTTACACTTAAATAAAATTATTCTTAATGCTATAGATATAAAGGAGAAATGTTAAAAACCTCACCCACAACCACCGAAAAATTATTTTTATTCCATGTTATGCATTTGCAATACTAAGTCTTCTATGAAACAATCAAACTCATAGTACACAAATTTCTATTCCTTAAGTATCTAAATATCATTAATGTACCACAATACAATCTATAAGCCCTCACAAAAATAACTCCACCAATGCTCGTAAAAGAGACATTACTGACAACATTCTATAATTTCTTCACTTAATATTACGTAAATAAATTAGTACATTTATATCTATATATACATCTATGGATACGCATAAGAAAACAACTCTATATCCAAGCATGTAGAAATATTCGATTTGCCACTTATCGCGGGGGATTACAACTGGAGGCGATGATAAAAAGTCTATTACAAATGAACGCATGAAACAAAAATGTTAACAATGGCAAGCTATAGACAACGATGGAACAACAACGATACGGAAAAATACTAATCTATGCATGACCAGCAAAATGCAAGGAAGTGAAATTGAATAAGCAACGATGTGATATTAACCCGAAGGAGAGGCAAAACTCGTACAATATGGAAGGTATAATTGAAGTTAAAATATGGAACCAGTTTAATGAAATCCACCTGCAATACTGAACTTTACACAAACGTTAGTTATGCAAGGAAGCTAATACAGTAACGGTTCTCGGCATAAACTAGTAAAACAAACGATTCAAGGGATAAGAAAATGCAGTTTCAAAACCAAACACGTAAGAACATAAAACTATGTCTCTCTCAAAGAATAACGTTACCAGATAATGAGCATTCCAACGCTAATAAGGCAACGTTGTCCTTCCACGTAGAACCATAGAGGAAGATATATGTGCTTATATAGGAGGATAAAAGCAGAAGCCCAAATATAGTGATCAGGAAAAAACATTATAATGGCTAAAAGAAATAAAAATAATAATTGGTTAGGGTCCCAACGTTGTCATAATATAGTCACAAGATTAAGATAACTCACCCCATTTATAAATGCAATCGACATACAGTTTCTGTATTGCCTGCTCAGTCCTCACAATTCATCTGCGGTCTATGATAACTCCTCGAGGCATTGAGCCGAACAGTCCACGTGGTTTGTTTAAGATTCCACGCTTTGCATACATATCGCGCAATCATGGTGACCATGAGATCACATCTCCTGGAGGTGTCTATCAGTTCTTTCCTATCATATCTCTGTGAATAAAAAATGAGCAGATAAAGGAAATAAAACAGAAGTAAAACACACACACAATAAAACAACATAACACAAGTTTTAACGTGGTTCACCATAAATGGCTACATCCACTAGGAAAGCAGAGAACAACTCCTATTAATCTCCAATAATGCAATACATCATGTATGGACTGCACATATATTAATACACTCATATTCAGCTGTGAACTGAAGAGTTGGGAGGAGACGAAAGGTCGAATAACCGTTGGGCTTCACATCCCAACAATCTCGACCCCCCTTCCCGTGTTAATGCAAAGGCTTAATCTTTCAAAAGACACCTTGTTAGTTATTACTCAGTTTCTTTTTGTTATTAATAATTAAATCTAATTTAGTGATATTTAAATTCAATTTTATTTCTTGTAAATCTATTGTGATTAATCATGGAGATAAATCTGAATGTCCATCGTGATATTAAGGAACTTTAAGGTAACACATCTAAAATACTAGGATAAGAGAAAGTTTAAAACTTAGTAGTATGTTTAGGGAAACTTTTTCAACTGTGGCCAAGGCAATTCTAACTCAGTTATTCACAAAATGATGCATTTTGAATTATATTAAAAATCTTGATCTAGGTCCCTGCATGTTTTAGCAGCAAAATCCTTATTAACACCAGAAAACTTGAAACATCTCTTCTAACAATCCATTCGGCAGGAACAAGCAAACACCCTTAGCACAAACCAGATATTTATTGATAGAGAATTGAATTTTAAAAAGGTAAAACAAATGATTAACCAAACATAATGTCTAGACAAAGAGAACTTAAAAATTCAGTGAACAACTAACATTGTCCCTGACAAGCTAGTAGAAACGGTTCACAGTAAACAAAGTTGCTTTCAAAAAAGAAGCAATGCAAAAGATGCGGACCTGAAGATGTGATGGCATCGTGTCGGCTAGACCAACGTAAACAAATCACCCATTAGTGAGAGATAAATAAAGCAACGTAACGAAAAAGGAATGATATTTCTAAGATCTACTTATTTATTAATTATTCTAAAAATTGAACAACAAAGTGAATCGAACATCGATTGATAAAATAAACGTATCAAATGAATTAATAGTGCGCTTACAAACTTCCCACAGGAACAAAAATCTACCCCAAAGGGTGAACGTTGAAAAAATATGTATATATATTTATATATATTGCTCGCCTCTACCTAAAATTTATTGTGGGATAGGAGGGAGTCAAAGAAATAAGTGGCACAAAATTAAGTGAAATGATTAAACATTATGTAGGAAACTAATACAAAATTTATTGTTGAGTTGCAAATATTGGAGCCCCCCATGAGGGATGGGGTATTACATTCTCCCCCTCAGGTTCGGGCTTCCTCCTGGAAGTCCCTAAAAGTTAAGTAAAACACAAGAATCAAGCACTTGTAAATAATATCTTATGCAAAATCTCAATACAAAATTTTATCTTGCAAAGAATTCTAAAATATTAGGCAACTTTACAATTTAACTATCTACTCTAAAGAATATCCCTTCATGATACACAACAATATTATAGACATCAATTTTAAAGATCACTTCATCCATAACTTATAAAGTTATTAAGCATTACACTATTCATATTTATTATTACTTCAATCATCATTACTTGGACAAATTAGTCAATCATTTCACAACATAATGAATTTACATCTTAAACAATCATTCATTTCCTTTTATCATGACAATACGAACTATTAATGCATAAGCATCACATATACAGGCTTACAACGCTCACACCACCAATAGAACATCAACATATCACTTGGTTTAAGGAATGGGATTTATGAGGAGGAACGGTGCCAAATGCCATATCACTAATTTGAACAATTGCCATCACTATATAATCATCCTCACAAGATAAATTCCCCAACGCATCTGCACCCCCATATGACTTGCCAGGGATCCCTCCTAGATATAGCAGTTTACATAGTTTACATCACGACACATATGCTAGTAGTTCAAAGAAGCCTCAACTTAAGAAGATAAAAATAAGATTTCAAAATTTACAATAAAGTCTCAAGAAGTAATAAAGAAGAAAATAAATAACAAGTACAAGGGAAGAATCTCAATCCAAATAAAAACTATTTAAATTAAATTAAGTCCTTGAGGCGAAAAGGACCACATAAAATTAAATATCCAAAAATATAATACTATTGGAAATAAAAACAAAAGAAAATAAAATACACACTTCACAAAAATTGGCACATTACATGAACTATGTGACTTCTTCAAGCCACTCAAGGGGTGGAGGGGAATGGTGGTTCTCAAACCACAAAATAATCACATAGTAACCAAGCATAGTCCCTTGCAACCTAGGACATGCCAACCAAATAACCATAAACATATATATATTTGAAGTAGCCTATAAAATAAGTTATCCGTACATTGAATCTTACCCAAGAAAACATCATTCACCAACACATATCCGTGCAATCATCTTTGTAGTTTTATCATCATCATTGTAAATCCTGTAACTAAAGAAATGGTGTAATATATATTTTTCACTAGCCTTACCTTTTGTCATTTTATATTCTTTCAACAAATATTGGATGATAAGTATTAAACAATTTCATTCTTCTACCTCGGTTTCCAACACTACTCAAGATCATGACTGGTTAAAGAATTATTTGTATGTAAATAGATCAATACTGATACCACACGAACACTGCATCTAATACTCATACCTTTGAATATCCAATCTTTGTAACATTTGTAGCCCAAGTGGAGCTCATCCAAATTTTCACGCACCAGATCCATCCTCAAACCATGGGATACACTCAAGGAGAAAGGTTTTGCACTATGGACCAACAAATGTGGTCCTCAAAGGGGGAGTAGATCCAACTCAACAATCCAAGGGAGATCATGATTTCTGACACCTGTCCACTGGATAGCATAAGGACACATTAGGGACAATCATAATTTTCCAATGGATGAGGGACTCCCTCAACCCCAAACGAAGTAGGCTCTCATCCCTCAAGTGAGATCAATTCAGTCATTTTTTCACTATGGATCAACAAATGCAGTCCTCAAAGGGGGAGTAGATATAGCTCAACATTCTTCCAAAGAATGAGGGACTCCCTCAACCCCAGATGAAGGAGGCTCTCAGCCCTCAAGTGAGATCAACTCCTTAGGCACACCCAAACCCCCATTACACAAACAAGACTCCACACTAAACCAAAACACACAACAAAACATGCAATATCGCACATAATTTAACACAAGGGTATAAGCAAGTAGATCATCCTAGATGTCCACCACACCCTTAACCCAAGTTGGATACTAGTATCCCAAACTTGAGTTACAACACAACATTCATTGGTTTCTCACAACACATGCACTTCTATGAGATGGGTTCTTGTGAACCACTACTCATGAAACATAGGTCAATGAGTTTGACTTGTAAAACTACACGGTTGAATCTTGATAGCAATATCACAATTTGACACGCTGTGGAAAATACCTCCTACCTATCAATTGATGAGCTAAAGGGGCTCTATAATGAATGGTTCATAAGGCACAACACTTGTTGAAGGTTTTGTAAATGGGGTTGCAAGCTAAGTGGGCTTAACCTTGGAGGAAACTCTGTGGTTAAGCGCGCTTGAGCTGGAGTAGTACCGAGATGGGTGACCTCCCGAGAAGGTCTAGTGCTTCACCTCTGTGAGCATCACCTAGATGGAATGAGTGCTAAGTGGACCATTCATTATCATGAGAGATGGGTTCTTGTGAACCACTACTCATGAAACATGGGTCAATGAGTTTGACTCGTAAAACTACACGGTTGAATCCTGATAGAAATATCACAATCCCTTAACCTTTTGTTATCTCCCTTGGTCATGGGTGTGTTGGATATGGTATTTGATTAATCCTTATGTATCCCATGGTTGGCTTACTTTGAATGGTTACATATTTTTAGGGGTCTTTTTAGACCCCCACCTTTCCATTTGCCATTCCTTAGGTGCTTGCACCATCTCACAAGGGTAGGATATCAAAGGGATCATTGTTTTTAATCTTGTTTGTTCTTCACTTCTCTTACTAGGGTCCCAATAACGGAACCAAATTTTGGCAAGAGAAATTAGGATATAGTTTTGATATCTAGACCTAAGGCTCTTATGTACTTTGTTTATACCCTGGAAGAGACAATGATAGAATAAAAGATAAGCAAGGAAGGAAATCACATATCGTGATAATATTTTAATAGATTTAACATCTCATATATATCATTAGACATTTCTACTTTATATCTCCATATGCAATTATTACGTCGAAGGTGTTTGCTTATTTGAAGCTCACAAGCTTCTTTTGTTCCTAAATGATGAAGATTTTCACACACAGTATGCAAGAAGGTTACACGAATCTCAATCGTTCATTATTTTTCGTCTTGTTTTTGCTTGTTTTTGGCTGATTTTTATTGCTTTTCAACCGCTATTGGTTTCCACTCCTCAAAACTCTTCCTTGCTGGTATTGAGCTTTCACTTCTCCAATTTGGTGAGCTGCAACCTAAAAATAAGGTTTGGACGAGGGTTTTAGAGTATGTTTATTAAAATAAAAATTGCTGCCAAGATTTTAATAATGAGCACATTTAGGTTTTAACATTACCGCATCCTTTACCCTATGTAATTAAGTATATATTAGTATAATTAAAATATAATGTATATTTTATATAATAAATTTTTATTTTTTATAAATAATATACTTATACTATTTATTATTATTATATAATATTATTTTAAACAAAACTCTTAAATACATTTATAAAATTAATATAATTAATAATTATTATATTTTAATATATATAAAATATAATTAATAAATTATATGTATTTTATATAATACAAATTAAATTATATATAATATAATTATATTTATTATTATATATAATAGTATATAGGTTATATTATTATTATATATTATATTCTAGAATAAAATTATTAAATATAAATATGAAATTATAATAATTAATAATTAATATATTTTTATATAGATCAAATTAAATTAGTATGCGTTTGTGCATGGATGCACTACATGTGGTTAGATTAAACAATTAATAATAAGTGCTAAATAATGGAATGAAATAAATTTAGACAAATCTACATTTTTTCTTTACAAAAATTAAGTACTATCTGATTATAAAATATTTGCATACAAATTTAAAACATAAACCAATGTAAATGAAAAAAGAAAATTGCCATCAAATTGATAAAAAAATATTGCAAATGGAAATAGAATGTTTCCATCCAGTTGTCAAATCAATATTTAAGGCATCTAATTCAAAGGCATAAACAGTTCAAGCGAAATTTATAGAGAAGTTTATAGCTAGACACAATAAATTACTTAGATATGAGATTAATGTGGTGAATGTAATGTTAATACATACATACATACATACATACATACATACATATATATTATTATATTTAATAATAAAATAAATTATATAATAGTAGTAGTAGTAATAATAATAATATATAAGCTTCTGAATTGGTGTCATCATGGGTACATGGTCGATGATATAGGCTTGGTTGGCATGGTCCTAAAGGGTGGTGGCGGAGGATAATAAATGCAGGGAAGGTGGTGGGAGACTAAACGGTATTCGTTCAACTCCATTTATGGATTATCTTGTTGAAGGACATTGTGGTTAGTGGTTTTTGAGTTGATGGGACAGACACACAGATTATGGGTGTCTAATCTCCCTTTAAAAAATCTCGGCTCTCCTCATTTTCACCACCAAAAATGATGGGACTCTTGTTTGTTTGCAGTTAGAAGGGAAGCTATGGGCTTTCTTTGGGAGGATCAAGCATGGGTGGTTTCGGTATTTAAGGATTGGGATAAATTGGTTTTTGGGGTGGTGCAATTGCTTATGGGGAAGGAGTACATGAATTCGGTGGAGCGTTGGCGAACAAATGTTGATATAGTGGCCCATTTTTTTGTTGCACTTTTGGATTTGGAGGTGCTGAAAGCAATGGTGCTACTTATGGTATGCAAGTTGGTTTGGGAGAGTCTATTGGAGGGTGCCATGGACATGGTGATTATTGTTGAACTAGGTGTGGGGCTCCCTTGGCCTCATGACATGCACTAAGCTCTTCTTCCTAGCGTGATGGTCAAGCGATATCCCTTTCTTTTGGACATCAAAGGTGAGGAATTGTGTAGGAACTGAGACTAGGCACTATGTGGGTTGATTTTCTTAAAGCATCATTTGTTCCTGGAGCCCTCGGGTGGGGTGGATTGGCATTGACTCTTTAGGGAATACTTGCTTGTCGAGGGCACACTATTGGATGGGTAACTGGTTTTCATGGGTTAGTGGTGTTTGGTTTGATGTTGGTCTTTTTTGAAAAATATAGGGGTGCTCTCTGGTAGTTCAGCTCAAATTACATGTATGGTGTTTCCTGACAAATTGTGGGTTTGGTCTCTAGTTTGTTTGGGTTAAGGATGGTTGTGTTTGGTTTTGGGTGGTTTTTTTGGATGGTTCTAGGGTGGGTTTTTGATAGCTTGATAGTATATGGATTAAAAAAGCAATACCTTTTTAGCAATCAATGTAATCAAATTTATGAACAAATAATAATAATAATAATATATAAACAAAATCATTTTCTAAATGACCTACCAATTGACCTCATGTACTACACAAATGTATGCAAAAAATAAACCAATTCTTTCTCTAATTGACCTTCCACACCTCTTCGGTGTACCCATTGCACACCAAGGTGCAATTGCTAGTATTTACTTATTACAATAGGAAAGTTTGAGTCTTTGCTTTGTATATTTTATCTTTATTTTCTTGCTTACTCTAGTTCCTTATCTTGATTACTATACCTTACAGTCTAATAGGGAAGTGTCCCTTATAAAACATCTTTACATTTATTAGCCTTGGTTAGATTTGTGCTTTGCGCTCTATTTTTAGTGATTTGTGGTAGCTTCTTGTCATTGTATTTCTTCCTGCTAACATCAATCACTTGTAGACTACCATTTAAATGACAAACTATCATACTTTTCCATTTTAGTTGCTTTTTTGTGAAAACATTTTATGAGCTATTTTGGGATATCACACACTTATGGATTGCTTTGTGTAATTCTTTGGGTTTTGGACTTGTATTAGGTATGTCCTAATCTATCCTTTAGTCTTATTAGGTCTTTATTTAGTCTTTTTCATCTCTTTTACCATGACAATGATCTTTGTATTCCCTTCATGATCTCTATTTCCTTCACCAATACATGTTTCTTCTCTTGATGATTATCAATGTTCTTAAACCTTTCCATTGTATACTATCTACTCTTCACTGTCATACATGGAACACATTTCTCTATCACCTTGACAATGTTAATGACATGACTGTTGGCTTGTGGCATTGATATCGCTATATAGATTGCCTTATGACTATGTAGATTATCTCATATGTTCTCTACATACTGTTCACTATACACTATAGTCTTCATAGACTACCATTGGTTTCATTTCCGACTTGATGACTTCCCTCTAAAATTGACATGCAACTCTGTCATACACAAATACATTTTTTTTCTACAAGTGATAACACTTTTCTCAACTGACATAATAGTCCTTACAATTTCCAAATGTGACAACAATATTCACCACTTTTAAAATTGATTATTCTTGATATCACCATTGTACACTATCATTAACACTTAATTGCTCTTTGATCCTTTTTTATATTCAAAACACCCCTAGGGTTTCAATAGATATTATGATTTATTATCTTTCATATAAATAATTCCTCTGGAATGTCACACATATAGATATAACAACTTTCCTTGTTGTTAAGAATTCAAGACAAACCTCGTAAACATGCCTACCAAATCACCACTTTTCTTAATTGTGAAAATATAATTGAAGTTACACCTTTTGACATCCACTTTACTATCATACCATTCTTTTAAATAAGCATCGGGATATTGTTCTAAATTCTCTATACTTCTCATAGGAGGTAAATGAATGATATTTTAGATGATCTATTTCTTTATATCTCATATCTCTCTTTATTTCAACTTTCAACGGTCACTTTGGTTGTCTTATTGTGAGTTGCACTCACTTGGGATTAACAAGGGTTTAACATCTTCTCGTTGTGGGTTTAGCATGGTCTTTCATGGAATTTTTCACTTCATTTGACCCTTGCTCCATTTTATCCATCAATTCATTCACACCTATGATTTCCTTCTACCTTTTGTGGAAAACCTTTGACAGTTCCCAAATCATTCTTCATGTATACACAAATTATTGAAGTTTGGACATGCTAGCTAGTGGTTTGCTACAAGATTGTCATCGTTTGACAACCATTACACATCATATTTTCTCTTGCATTCATACTTATGAGGTCCTTTGTCATTGCATAAATTTTGGTGAAGATTCTCTTACATCCCTTGATATGCCTATACATCTTTAGGTCTCCATTTGATAGAATTCTTTGGGTTTAAACTAATTACCCATAGATTAAACCATTATTCACTCATCATAGAGTTTCTAATGTTTCATGAGCCCTTAGCAAGTTTGGTCCCGACCATATTTTATATGAACTTTTAACTTTTGCAAGCTTTTTTTCTTTTAAAATTTATTGCAATATTATTGTATGCTCTCCAAACCCTATGTTATCATTTGTGGAAGCTCCAAAATGATAGGCTCTTGATTTACCAGTCCAATGTTTTGACACAACTATTATTTTTGAATATCCTTGATCTCTATATTGTCTAAGAAAGTACTTATTTGAAGGTTATAAAATCTCTCAAGTAAGTTGAACAATATAGACTTACCACTCTTACTCTCTCCAACAAGGGATATAGTTTCAATAGACTAAATTACTAAGGAAAAGCTCTCCAAAATCTTTGAATCTAGTTAATTCATACCAAAATAACACTTTTAAAGTTCAATTTCTTGTTACACATCCAAGAACTATGTACTTTTCCTTTCTTCTATCCATTTAAAACATGCTTTCAATAACCTCAAATATTTATTATATTAGGCATGTTCAAGATCTATAGGGTTATTTGATGCTCCTTCATAAACTGACCAAGTTCTTCTTTCTCTATATCAAGCTTATAGCTCAAGCATTGTATCTCTATCCTAGTTCTTACATCATTTTGAAGGCTCATTTAAGGGGTTTGGGTTATATATTTTTTAGAACCTTCATTACTTTGTCACTGTATGTCATTTTTTATGTTTTCCTTGTTCTAACACTATCATGCATAGTTTGAAATGGCCTCATTACCTCTTTCATTGAATACCACTATCTTCAATAATAACTGACACTTATTTGATCCTACATTATCCCATACATGGTACATGCACTATCACACACTCTTTACATGGATCTTCACTGTCCTTCAATAGGATTCTTTCATTATTTATTTATAATCTATTGGCATACACTCTCCTTGCATTCTCCATGGAATTTCATTGTTTTTTCTAGGGTTTCTAACTTGTTCACTACCATGTCTCCTTCCTTTTATGTTAAGAGTGATGAATATCAGTATTTGATTATTCTCTACTATCATAGGAGTTCAAAGTATGATCAAATAGAGCCATCTTGGTAGTCATATCCAATAGTAGAAATTTATTTACAAGTCTTTCCAATGAAAATATAGGTACAAGTCTATTTTTGCTGCTAGTCTTTGTTGATATATTGGTATTTTATGTAATATTCCTTTGAGACATAAATTGCTATCAATTAACACCTTTTAACTATTATAGACTGTAGAATCTTGGGTAGAGTATCATTCTTATGCAAACCCTTAGGGTTTGACTAACCTATGAGCTCTTTGAATGAATTAGACTTCTAAATGATAGTCTATAGTCTCCCTATCATTTTTGCAAGGTTTTGATACTACTAGACTTCAAACTCAACATGGATTTTAAAAACATAAAGCTTTAGATATGAAATACATGAGATGCATACTTAGGTTTAATTATTTCACTATTTGAATGTAATGTTCAACTTCTCTAAATGGCTAAAAAATGCACGTGTATTCAACTAAACATCAAAAGACTCCTGATGATTAAAGATTCCAAGATTTTACAACAACACATAAAAATCCACAGGCTTATAATCTACATATAACTCCTATCAAATATTTCACGAGATAAAATATATGTTAATACAACCACATATATCCTTCACCCTAGAGACATCTAAACACATGGAGATGATCTATTCCAAACTCCTTAAAACTCTCTCTCTTTCTATAATGTGTCATAATATTCTCCCTCTTTTTGTAACATGTACTACATAGGGAAGCAAGTAAACTTCCACACCTATTTTGGAGAAAGACTTTCAACACTCAACTAAACCTAAAATCTCAAAAGAAAAGGTTTTAAAAAAATTCCAAAAAATTTCCCTCTAAAATTGGCATGGGACTTTAATGAATATTAAAAGTCTCTTTTAAAGTTCCTAATGAATTTGAAAATTATTTGATATAACAATATCACCATACTTTTAAAGTTCCTAATACCTTCACAACGTATCCCAAGAGTAAAATGTGATTATTTGGGTCAAATAACCAAATATAGTCAACAAGTCCTTATAAAATCATTACAGTTCATTCATTTGCTTATGCCACATAATATGTTTACATTAGAAATTGTATCTTAACAATTCTAAAACTATTGGTAATCTTTTTTGAAGGTGCAAATTCAGTGAAAATAATGGTTGGTGGATAAAAGGAAAAGAGAACATGCGGAAGATGCAAAATTAAAGTACTTTAAGGAGTGAAGTTCACTTCTGTGCAAGTTGGAGAGGAAGATACAACAATGACCAGCCAATAAGATGGTGTTGTGAAATGTGTAGACCCCTCAACACATAATTTTGGTATGGAACCAACAGTTGACATTTCTCAAACAAGTAACTTACACTTGTGGTCTTCAAAGGTCTACATGAGTAATTGGTCACATGATGACATCCAAAGTGCACTAGCAGACATCAAAGATAACCAAATTTCTATTTGTTCTATAGAAAATAAGTGGGGAATGCTTCCTATTAGTTTGAGGTCATGGTTGCATGGTGTTATTAACACCAAATAGAGGAGGCCATGATATGTTTTAATTGAGGAGTTCAAACTTGTTGAGTAGTGCAAGGACATGGTTGTTATTAGCCATGAACTTGAAGTTTCTCAACTCAAATATTATATGGCTCAAATCATTCAATCTAGGCTAAAAACATTCATAAATGTGATGCTTAAGAGGTCATGGTTGGATTTTTTTTTAAAAAGGAATCCATATTTGACCATTCAAACTACAGAGTAGGTGGACATAGATAGAGAGATATTGTTAAGGCCATGTATAGTGGCATATTTTTATGACAACTTGTAGAAGCTACAAAATGAGCACCAATATGGTTCCAATATAATTTAGAACTATGACGAGACTAGATTATAGGTTGGAAAAAATTATGCCATGTGAGTAATTGCTAGATTGGGTTCCAGATGTGTATCCCATTTAATCTTCAAAAGCAAGGAGTGGATCACAATATTAACATGTGTACTAAGTGTAGTAGGATTTAATATACCTGGTTTCTATTTGTTCAAATAAAAAATGTATTTCAAGAACTACATATATAACTATGAGTCGAGGGCATGCATGGATAACAAAAGAACTAATTCTTAATTGGTTGAAACATTTAGTTGAGTCTATCCTAAGTGGAGCATCACTAAAAAAATATAGCTCTTCTTATTCTTGATGGCCATGGTAGCCATGTGGCCTTCAAGATAATTGAGGAAGAAAGTTGTGTAGTGATTTATCTATTCACCCTCCCTGCACATACCAGCCACAAATTGTATCCCCTAGATGTGAGTGTCTTCTTTGTATTAAAAAAATATTTCAAACAAAAAAGGACAACATGGATGGCAAACCACCCCCAAATTGAAATAGAAAGGGAAGAGTTGTAAAATATTGCTAATAAGGCCTTCAAACAAAAATTAACACCCTATAATTATTATTAGTGGCTTCTAAAGGATTAAAATTTGGTCATTAAATTGTATTGCATTTGAAATGGACATGAGGCCAAGTGAGGCCTTCATAGTTAAAGAGGAGGGAAATATTATTGAAGCAAAACATAATGTCAATATAGTAGAAGTGGACCCACAAATTATTGTTAAAAAAACTTGCTTATGCATGGCTGGATATAGAGATTAAAAATAGAGGAATTCCTCAAAACATACAATTTTGATCTTTCCACAAATTTAGCAAACAATCTAGAAGAGGAATGCACACAATTTCTTGATATTGAAATGTAAGACGGTAAAATGCCTATTGTTCAATCTAGCTGCAATGAGATTATACACAACCAACCAACCGACTGAAGGTCAATCAAGTGAATCATTGGCTACTAAAGATAATGGGCAAGGTCTAAGTTTTCCCACACAAACAACCTAACTAGAGTGATTGGAAGAAGTTTCTAAAAACCTAGGGGTACATACAAATTTTAGTTAGGTGGATGTTAATATTTTCATTCCATCAAAACCACAACATAATTTGGATGTAGAGAATGTGATGGGATTTGAAGAGGAAAATAGTTCAAGTGAACAAGACATTGATTTTTTGTCATGCACACAAGATGGTGAGTTGTAGACAGAAAGGTCACTCAATCAATTTTTGAAGCTTCTAATTTAAAGGAAATATGCATCCACCCAAGATAATTTCCACATAACCCAAATAGAGGAATCTATGAAAATAAGTATTCAAAATCCATATGCAAAAGAATAGATAAAGATAAGTGCCCAAACCATACTTTGTTGCTAATATAAGTACCTAACCAATTGGGCTCAAAATTTCCTTTTTTTTCATGATATTGTAAATTACGCTAATTCTCTTTAAGGACCAAATCACCAATCTCAAATTCCTTGGGCTTTATTTTCTTATTATAACTTTGTTAGAGCTGATTCTAATAACCCTGTGGGTGATGCAAAGCATTGAGGCATTTTTCGTCCACGAGTTCCAACTATTGTAGGCATGTCACTCGATGTTATTTTTCATTAATGAGATTTTCTAAAGAGATACTCAAGGATGCGAGATCGACCTCTATTAGAAAATAGCTTTAGAACCATAGACTAAGGAATATGGTGTTTCCCTCATGGGAGTGTGGATATTGGTGCGATAGGCCCACAAGGTCGGATTGAGTTGGAGATGCCAATCTTAACCAATGTCATTGATCGACTTTTTAAGTATTTTCAAAATTGTTTTATTAGTGGGGCCTTTGCTTGGTAATTTCCTTGTGGGTAATATGAAATGGAGAAATGATGTTGGATATGAAATTTTTGACATAGATCACAATCATCTTTATTTTTAACTGGTAGATAATATAGTGGAGGATGAATTTTGCAATTTGTTTTCTAGTGATGTATGTTAGTGGAATGGCCTCTACCCATTCAATAAAGTATTCAATGGCAGTGATTATGAACTTGTGGCCATTGGATGAAGATGGATGTATTATTCAAATGAGGTCTAACCCCAACATGAGAAAGGCCATGGAGTGATAATAGGTTGTAACTCTTGTGATGGTGCACAAATGAGGTCACCATGTTGTTGGCATGGTCGGCAAGTCTTTACAAAATTATGTGTATATTGCTCCATTGTTGGCTAATAATATCCAATACATAGTAACTTCTTATCTATGGTAGGACCACTATAATGGGCCCCACAAATACCTTGATGTACCTCATGTAAAGTGGTTTGAGCCTCATCTGTATCTGAACACCTACGAAGGGTAACTTTAAAGGATCTTTGGTAAAGTTTGTTGCCCAATAAGGTGAAATGTGTAGATTTGTGAATGAATGACTGGAGTTGGGTGGAAGATTGTTATTGTGGATATATTCATATAAGGTGACACCATGGTGAATTGGGATCAACTATAGCACACACTAATTTTTATTTTGGAAGATCATAAGTAGGTATAAATTGGTGTTCAATAATGAATTTAAATTGCTAACTATTATGGGGCATGTCCAAGAAGGAACCAATTGTTTCCATAGCATCAACTACCTTATTATTTAAACAAGGTATTTGATCAAACTAAATCTGCATGAATTATTCCTCGAGGCTATCCACCATATGTTTATAGGGCAATAATTTTCCATCTTTTGTTTGATATTCTTCATTCACTTGTTTGACGACTAACTGAGAATCACCATATACCTATAACTTAGTTATTTTCCATTGAATGGAAAGTCTAAGCCCTATGATCAATGCCTAATATTCTGCAATATTATTTGTGCAAGGAAAATCTAGGCGATAAGACTTAGGTATGCAATTACCTTGAGGAGTTACAAATAATATACTTGTCCCCGAGCCATGTTGAGTAAATGATATATCAAAGTATAAATTCCACTATGGTCCCTCATTCATAGCAAGAATACCTTCATCTAGAAAATTTTTTAATAAGGGATGACTATCCATTAGAGGATAATCTTCAATCTGGCTAGCCACTGCTTGTCCTTTTATAGCTTTTCTATATACATATTCGATATCAAATTCATTAAGAATCATGATCCATTTTTCCATGTGAACTGTGAGTGTAGCTTTTGAGAGCAGATACTTCAAAGGATCTAATTTTGAAATGAGTTACGTTTTGTGATTAAGCATGTAGTGTCATAATTTATTAGCACAAAATACCACTACTAGGCATGCCATTTCAATTGGAGTATATTTCAATTCACAACCTACCAAAGTACGAGATATGTAGTAGATAGATCTTTCTTTTCCATTATCATCATGTTGTGCCAATAATGCCCCCAGTGCCATGTTGGTAGCTAAAATGTATAGAAAAAGTGGTTTATCTGGATTAGGTGGCATAAGGATAGGAAGTGAGGTGAGGTAATCTTTGAGTTGCTAAAAGGCCTATTGATAGTTATTATCCTGTTTGAACGTAAAATTCTTGTATAGGAAATTGAAGTCTCCCTTACAGACTACGTAATTATTTGATAGTTCTTTGTCACTCGGCATATCCATTATTTCTTTGACCTTAGCATGATCAACTTCTATACCTTTGTGTGATACAATGAGTCCCAAAAGTTTTCCTGATGTTAAGTTAAATACACATTTCTTTGGATTTAGGCGCAATTGATATTTCTCTAGTCGATCAAAGGTTTTTTCTAGTACTTCTACATGTCCAACTCTTGTTTTTAATTTTCCCACGAGGTCATCCACATAATATTTTATAATGTCATGCAACAAATCATGAAAAATTATAGTCATTGCTCTTTGATAAGTGGATCCTGCATTCTTAAGACCAAATGAAATTACTGATAATAAAATGTTTCCCATGGAGTGACAAAGGTTGTTTTATGCTTATCCTCTTCTGCTATTCATATTTTATTATATCCAAAAAACCATCCATAAGAGATAACATTCATGTCATGTTGTTAAGTCTACAATGATGTCAATGTTAGGGAGCGAGAAGTTGTGTTGAGAACATACCTTGTTAAGATATTCAAAATCCATGCATATTATTATGCCTCCAGTAGGTTTAGATATTGACACTATGTTGGAGATCCATTCAGGATAATCGATTGGTCCAATAAGTTGACTTCTAAGAACTTTTGTAATTCTATTTTAACCAAGAGAGCTGTTTGTGGATGATTTTTTCTTAATTTTTTCTTTATTAGCTTTGCATTAGGATATACAACTTGTAGAGAAGGGGTATTTTCTACTCATGTGTCTCTTTGTTCTCAAGAGAGTCCTAGGGAATGAACTACCCTAAACTACCTCACACTACCTCAAGGAATAAAGTGAGAATTTTAGAATCAAAATGAGTAGATCACAGAGGTTTTTTGGACAAATTGATGAGCTCCTAGTCAAAGGAGGAAATCATGGAACATGGATAGTAGTGCGGCATGTTGGAATCCTAGAAGCACGTCGACATCTTGTATAGATAAAAAATCAAGAATATGTTGAAAAATAACTTAGTGGATACTTCTATTTTGACCACTAAGAATTCTTAAAGTGTAGGAAAATAACAAAGAGTAAAATAACTAAGTAAAACATAGCTTAAAATAAATGTAGATGATAAGACTAAGGAGGAGAAATAAAACACTCACAACAACCCAAGCAATGAAGCCTCCAGAAAATAAATATCTTCAATACCTACACATATAAGATCAAGGAAAAAATTTGGGGCTGTTTGGAGACTTGCCTCAATCAAGTCTTTGTTTTGGTGTTTATGCCTCCACAACAGCTAGATAGATAGATAATATATAGACACAAATAAATATAGACACAATGAGTGATAAAATAAAACCCTTCTCAAAGAGGAGAACCCATATCATGAGATAGATAGATAGATAGAAAGATAAATGGACAGATATAAAATGCATAGAAAGGGGATGTGAGAAATCCAAAGATGCTTAAAGACGCAAGATGAGAGAGATATCACCTGCAAGGCTTGATAAAGCCAAGGAGAGAGATAAATAAGAAAGGACTGTGAGAGCCAAGAAACTTGCAAAGATTATTGTAAGAACATAGAGTGATGCTATAGCAAGTTGTAGAGAGTTGTGCAAGCAAGATAGCAAGAGCAAGACAAGAGAATTTCCAAGAAAGAGCTAGAGATATCTAGAAGAACAAATTAATTGAAAAGGCCACTTTTAAAGAGAGAATAGGAGGGAAAAGAAGGCTCCCAATCTATTACAAGACGTCTTGAGATATTACCACCAACAAAAGGATAGAACGAGAAAAGCACAAGGTTTGACGCAAAGTTGACACACAAAGGTAGTTGTTGAAAAGGGGCCCTGAGCATCCTAAGAGGGAAAAGGGCTAATGCAAGGGCTAAAATGAGCCTACACAAATACTAAGGGAGTGGATACAAAAATGTATGTGAAATTGCAAGGGGTGTAATTTTACGACATTACATTTCCCCCCACGTTAGCAGGCATATGAATCTACACTAATATGCACACTAAAGGAAATCTACTAAACATAAATAAAATCATGATGCCAAAAGGATAATGTAGAGGAAGTAGATATCAATTCAAACTAAGGAAACATGCCCCCAAACTGAAGACCTACAAAACAAACATTTTAGACAAGAAAAATTTGCACAAGACAACAAGGTTAGAGGACAAAAATCCATTACATCATGGGGTTAGAACATATAAAAACACATACAAATAGGCACATAGAAAAATAAAGGATTTGTTTCAGCAAAGTGAAAGAGACATTGATGTAGAAGGTTGTCTCAGTACTATGTGTTGTCCCCAAATTAAGAAATAATACATAGAAGAATTCTTAAACGAAGAGAAGAATGTGAAGATTGATTTCTTCAAGAGAAGAATACATACAAAAGACGGGGAAGAAACCAATATCAAGGAGAGAAAGAAGTATATACTCAAGATGAAGAAGATGTGGGTCTTCGATCCAATATATACAATTGCAAGTAGAAAGAGATTGAAGAGAATATATCGATAATTATTAAGGAAGAAAATCTTCGATCTGGCGTACCTAGATGTGAAGAAATGAGAGATGGCTTTATAGGATCTCAGTCCTACAAAGTTTGACATGTGTTCTATAGGTTCTTAGTCCTACAAAATTTGAGATGGGCTCTACAAGTTATTGATCCTGTAGAGAGGGAGCTTCACAGGTTCTTGATCTTGTAAAATCCTGACATGAAAGATGTCTATAAGTTCTCGGTCCTGTAGAGTTTGATGTGAAATATCCTTATAGTTTCTCGATCCTGTAAGATAAAATTGACGAGGTGCTTGGTCCCGCTAGGAAAGCTTGATGGAAAGGAGCTCTACAAGTTCTCAATCTTGCAAAGAAAGACTGGTCAGATAACCCTATGGCTACTGCAAACAATGTTTTTTCAGATAGTCATAGAAAAGATAGGTCTAGTCAGGTTGCCTCTAAGCTAGACACGAAGATATAAGACAGGTCTAGTCGAGTTTCCCCCAAGCTAGATGCCAAGATATAAGATGTCTGACACCAAGACACAATGACATCAAATATTAGATACTGCAAGACACTCGAGAATTCTTTTGAGAAGAAGGCTTTCAAAGGGGGTTCCTTCTCAGTCAAGAACCCTTCAAGACACCAAGGGGCCCATTCAAAGAAACACTCCAATTGAAATATAGAGAGAAGAGAGGGGGTCCTTAAGAAGGACACATATCTGCAAAATAAGTTCTAACTGCCCCCAACATATAGGAGACGAGAACCATGCAAGATGCTATTATGTCGCTACCACAAGAAGAGTATGGTTGCACACAATAGTGTACAACCATGAATGGTAATGAGCAAGGAAAGCTACAAATTCCAAATAATGGGCATCAACACAATAGAAGGAATATGTAAAAACTTCATGAGAAGGCACTTAGAATGGACAGGATAGAGGTATACCTCAATATCTCTTATCATGTGAAGAAAAGACAGGTGCATCAACAAATGGAAGAGTGATGGAACCATAATCATGAAGTTGTTATATTTTATCCTTTGAGGCCTTACATTCACTAGTGGAATGGCCAGGCACTCGATGGTATGCATAGAAAGAATGTTTTGCTTTATCATGCTTATGAAATTTCTTGTGTAGGAGGAGCAAGAGTAATCAAGTGGGCTTTGAGAAGCCTCAACAAAATATGCTCTTGCTCAAATAAAGAATGAGGAGCAAGTGTAGATTCTAACTAATGTTTTTGTAAACTTGGTAAAACCTACTCAATTCATAGGGTTAACTAGTTGAATAGTCCACTTCATATTGTCAAGACTACATAAAATAATCAACCAAGGTGCATAAGCTTATGATGGTACTGGACAATATATGCCTTCACAAACTCGTGTACACCTAAATTATCCTATACAAACTTAATCAAGCTACTCTACTTTTCTAAAAGCTTAAAGAATTGTAAAAATAGTAAAAATAGTTATAAAACCTAATGGCTACAAGTACCTACAACATAGGCTGTAGGTGACTACTAATAATAAGGAAGTAAAGAATTAGTCTAAAACTTATTTAAAATAATAAAGCAATCAAATCTAACCTTCAAAGTGCTAAGATACACTATTTATGCAATTGTTCATGAATAACAACTAATGTAATTAACCATAAAAACTGCTCTACTTTACTTGCAATGTATTTATGAAGCAATTAAAAGCGTTATTAACAGGAATGCATGAATGAGTAAATAAATAAATGAAGTGAAAGGCAGTAAATAAATAAAGGAATCCATGTAACATACAATTCCATTCATTGCATAACACCAGATATCAAATAGAATCCTCTTGTAGATTGTATTTAATAATGGCATCTTAACAACATGTTTCTGGATAATTTAAAACTAGAAACAACTAACTGCTTAATAACTTGTAACAACCAACTAAATTAGCTATGAACTCATCCCCTGACTTTATACAAAAATGAGGAGAGACTTATTCAAACTACTAACTAACTGAAACCATTAATCTCATTCTGAGATATGAGGATATGAAATTAAGATTGGCTTATTTATTCTAGCTGAAAAGGAAGAAAAGACCTATTCAACAAAGATCTTAAATGAAATAGCTTGCATATGAAACACATAGGAAAATGTTCAGAGTTCTAAAATAAGTGTCTTCCTTCATTATTTATTCCTCCACGATTTTTCACATCTAGCTCCACAGTTTCCTACACTTTAGGCAGTTTGAACTTCAACGATCCCCCATTTCACTGCTTCGATTCTTGCTACAAATGCTCTATTCTTGTTACCTCGTGCTAAGCTGCAAAGAGGTTAATCCATACAATATACATATACAACTAACCCTCATAATTAAATCATAGAATTCTATTCATATACATACATTCTCACATTTAAATCATGCAATTGCTACGAATATCACCATATTTCATATTATTCAAACTAGATTTAAGTTGCAAGGTAGGTTATAATAGGAAAGTATATTATGGAAATTTTTTGTTTGGAAAACATATAAAAAGTATCTAAAAGCATATGAAAAGTAATATAAAAAGCACTAATGATCAAGCCCATCATTCCCCCCAACTTATCCTTTTGCTTGTTCTCAAGCAAAAATACTTGACTAAAACCACCTAGGGAAGAAGATTATAGTATAAAGCAATTTTCCTAAGATCCATGACTGCATTGACTCCCTCTCCTTGTTTGAGGTAAAATCCATTATAAAATACAAGCCTATCCAACTTAATTGATTCCAAATTTGCACATTGATCATTCTTTTCTCTTGTCCAATGTTGTACTAGATGAAGTAGAGTAGGAGGGTGATAGGTAAGTGGAAGCCATTACACTCCTCTCAGTCTTGAAATCTTGATATAATTGCACAATCTGTCAAACATACTCATAAAATTATAGAAAGAGTGAGGCTCTTTCCTCCATAACTCTGGAGTCAAGTTGTTCCACCTGTATTCCACATACTTTAGGCAGTCTTGGAGGTTGGTCTTTGCAAGGTGTTGAATTATTTTGTAATCCTGAAGACTTAAATACACAATTAATTTTCCCACACCCCGGTGAGAAAGGAGTGTCAACCATTGAGTAATGACTCTATTGGGATCTATTGCTTCTTTCTTGAGCTGCAAAAATACTATTTTCTCTTGTTCCTCATATTTTTTCATTAGTTCCCCTCAGAGTTGCTCATTCTTGAAATAGGATTCCAGGGCTCTTACTTGAAAATCCCCAGCATAGATTAAGGGATTCCATTCAGTGTCCTCCGCCATCACATAGTCATTGATATAATACTCACACAATTGATCCTACTCCTCCAAGTTAACTGTATTGAAGAAACTAAGAAAACTATGCCTTATTTAAAGCAAATGACTGATCATTAATGAACTTATTAAACTGAAAGCTGAGAAAATTCTCCTTTAAGAAAATTGCATACACTCTAGGTGGAGGTCTACAATCAACTATTTGAATGGATTTGTCTATCACCCCTACCAATTTATCCTCCAACTTATTCAGTTTCAAGTTCTTACTTTCCAGTGATGCACTCAAAATGTGTTTCTCCTTCTCCCAGTTTTATTTTTCTTGCTTGAATTGGTAGTAACTTTTAACAATTCCAATCCTAGAGACAAAGTTGTATGATATGTTGGTGTTTTTACAATAGGGGGTCATGTATCTAATGCTACATTTTCCTGAACCCCTATTTTATCTTCAGCCATCTATGCTAGTAAATCCAACTTAGCTCCATGACCATAAGTTTGTATCTTTTCTTCCAAATCCTGAATTCTTATTTCCTTCTCTTTGTCTCATTTCTCATACTTTTTCACTTGTGCTTCCAATTTTTCTATTCCATCAAGAGCTTCTTGAAGCTCTTTTCTTATATTTATGTCTTCCAACAATTCTTCCTTCTCTTCAAAATCCAAATCATCATCCCTTGGAATATCAAAAATCTCCCTATTGGGGCTATTGGGGACTGTTTTTCTTGTTTTCTTTGCAATAAAGATATCCTTTGAATCATAGTCAGAGGAAGAAGAAATATATCTTCTTTTTCTAATGGCACATTAACATTTTTCAGGAATATCAACAAAATCATTCTCAGAGACACCTCTTTCCCTATCTCTGTCAGTATCTATCATCATTGCACCCTTATCTTGTTTTCTTTCATTTCTTTCTTTTTGTTCATGCTCTTCCATGCTTCTCTTTTCAACATTATGCCTTCTCAACTTGCCTGAGCGTCAGGGAGTAATAGGTTCTTGTGTAACTTTTCTCTTCTTCTTCCTTTCATTCCCCTTTTTCTTCTCTACCCCTTCCTTTACAACATTTGTTTTCTTCTCAACACCTTTCTTCTTATTTTTCCTTTTTGAAGATGTTGATGCAGTTCCTCTTTTAACTCTAGGGTTTTGAGATGATGAGGGCTCTTCAGTTACCACTAGCACATGCTCTAATATATCATGTTATTCTGACTCGCTATGGTTGTGGGTAGGTGAAGCCAACGATGTAATAGGAGAATTTCCTCTTTCAAGTTCATCTTGCTCATGTTCAATTTCTAGTTCAAACCCAGGTTGAGGTTTATCCTCGACATCAAGTGCCTCAAGCAACTGAGTGATATCCTTACAATTTTTGAAATCATCCCAATTAACCTATAGGTGTTGAATTCTTAGACTCCTTTTAACTAGTAGGATTATCAAGCAATGATGGGACAATGTGGTGTCTTCTTGCTTCCTCTGATATTCATTTTCCATTCTCTTCAACATGTTGTATACAAAATTGGGTACATTCACCATTTTTTCATTCTGTAAATGATTTAGCAACTTAAAATGCATAGTGTATAAGAGATTGTGATGGTCATCACAAGTAAAATATTAAATAATATAACTAGTACATTTTCCCCAAAAGAATAGAAGGGAAAGTTTATTTGTACCTTAAGATGTGGAGTCCAAAATTTCTTTGTGCTCACATAACTCCTCCCTTGTCATCACTGCATTTGTACGAGCTTGGTATTCAGACCCTATCCAAGGTAATCCTATGACTTGAGCAATTGCCAACTCAAAAGCATCTACAACCAACCTTCTCACTGTTGCTTCGTCATATTGTAATGTTGCTGCAAAATCTCTTGATATGTCATTATCATACTCTATTAGCTTCAAGAAGTAAATTCCAACCATCCTACTTTGGTAAAGAGGGGTAAAACCATCAAATCTTCCAATATTTCTTTATCTATAGATGGTTCCCTTCGTATAACATCTCCTCCCATTCTACAACCTTGTAGAATTCAAATTCTTACTCAAAACTTGACTCAACCACCTTTAAAACCCCTCATTTTTACTGCTCCTTCAAATACCTTCCCTTATACCCAATACTACAACTCACAATCCCTCTTTTCCTTTAGCTCAATCCAGTGAAAACTCTTCTTATCCTAGCTTATCTTAGGGTAGAAATCACATTATCAAAATTAACAGAGAGGTATTTCATGTTTGGAAGTTTTAAACGGAAGGCATAAAATGATATATGATAAACTTAGGTGGTGAAAAGTGGTGAAAACCAAGAATAATCATAACTATAATACCCCTCCCCCCAACTTAAATTGAAGTGACCTCACTTCATGCATGACACAATAGGGGTGATAGAAGAATAATGAAAAGTACGAGTGAAATAGTTTTTGCATGCATAACTTAAATCAAGAATAGTAATGAATACAAAAAGAAATCTAGTTTAATTATGATAAATTACCTATCGTACATGTGTAATAGCAATTATCGCTTGGAACAAGTTGTAATCAGAAAAAGATGTACTTTGGCATGTAATTGATTTGATTGACACTAAATGCATGATAGTGGATGAAAATTTGGCGGCGGTGATTTGAGTGGGACTAGCTACGGGTGCTTTATTGGGAAATAAATAAGGCATGTGATATGAATAGAATGCATGGGAAAACAATTCAATTTTTCCAAGGTAATGTAGGTGTAGGTACAAAAGGTTTTGTTGTAGGTACTTCAAGCACAGGGCCCGTTTATATTTGATAGATTAAATTTTTAGGTCCCTACAGAATCAAGTCCCAATAAATGTTGAATAACTATATAACAAGTCCATTTGGAATAAAGTATGTACATCATGGAGAATGTGTCATGTGTGCATAAATAATGTAGTGTGTGTGCATGTTTTTTAAACATAGGGAATTATTCATATGTGATTTCAAGGGTTGAGTTGTGTGACACCTCTAGATCACTAGACATGCTTGGTAGGTCCCCTTGTATTGATGCAGGATTTTGTGAATCAGTTTCTATTTCAAGTTTGTTGTGAGCACCATACTGTTGGATTAGTGAAAAGATGAAGTCATCATGTTGCATTGGTTTCTTATATAACTTTATTCTGTGTCCATTAACAAGAAGTGAGAATCAAGCCACATCAATGGTATGCAATTATATTGCTCTATTTAGGTAAACCTTGCTAACTTCATAAGGTCCCAGTCATCTAGACTAGAATTTTCCCTTGAAATATTTATACCTTCATATAGCAGAGCCCAATCTCCTTTAGTGATTTTTTTTGGTCTTTATGAACTAATCATGCCATTTCATTCATTGTTGTTGCATCGCCTCTGTATGATGGATTTCTTCCATGTGTATCTCATCCAACCCATTCAAAGAATGCAACCTTTCCTTTTATGCCTTTTTTAAATCCATGCCCAGCTCAACTGTTGTCCTTAATGTTTTGTATTCAA
>CM021101.1:477926137-478121808 GCA_007115665.2 Sequoiadendron giganteum | reverse complement strand
TGCTATATAAAATAGTTATCCATCATCTCCTTCAATGAGTTGAAAGTCAAGCTTCTCAATTTTTTCTTGTTGGATGTTTCCCACTCTCTTACACTTGTAATTTTGTTTTCTTTGTCAACAGGTTGGACAACACTCAGTAAGCATAGCCTATGCTTCCTCTTGCTTCTTTTTGATATGGAGAGTATCCAATTGTGTTGCCAAATTACTAATTATATCCTCTTTCATGTTGGATAAAAGATTGCTCAGCTCAAATTTAGAGACCCCAGTAGATGATTTACCAAGAACTGATGTTCTAGTTTCTCTTGGCCTCTTTGTGAAGGTTTTGGAGTAGTTTCTGCAAATATTACAAATTTCTTCAAATTTCATTCAAGATATGTCTCCTCCTCCAATAAGGTTGAGGGCATCAATATAGTCTTCATTAACTCCTCTCAAAAATACTAGCTTGAGAGATTCCTCTGACAACTTGTTATGGGGATTTTTCTTGAGATCAAACTAAAATATTTCAACATAATCCTCTAAAGATTCATCATCCTTTTGTGTCATTCAGAATATATCATCCCTCCTCCTATCAGGTCCTCTACAGTAGTCTTGATAATTTTCCAAGAATAGTGTCTTCATGGTGTCCCAATCAGGAACATCTTTACCTAATCCCATAAACCATTTCAAAGATGCATCCTTGAGAGTGGTAGGAAAAAGCTTCAACCTATTTGCATCAAAATTATAATCATAGCTTTTGCATAAGACATCAAATTCAAAGAGGGATGTATCTGGGTCTTTAGTTATTAACTCGTAGAAAACTGGAAAGGCTGAAGGAGGGATTTTTTCCAGCATTGTAGCCCTTTATTGGTCAATAATAGGAAACCCAAATATTGGTTGTGCATCATCACCATCTACATCACCCATGGTGTGATATGTCCCTTCTGTATGTGCATTAGAGGTTGGTGAAAAGGAAATTTCTTCTTTAGTGGTACCTTCGCTCTGAGTGCTAGGTTCACTAATCTTTGCAATATCTTCCTGACATGTAGAGGGAAGGAACCTACCCAAGGGATCTCTCCACCTCCACATACATAAAATATGACTTTCAATTTAGTGGCCCTGCACAATATTAGTAGCTTGTTGTTGAAAAAGTGGTGTCTAACAGTCCTAATGCTTGAAATAAAATTTAACTATGAAAAATTTATATAAACAGGTTTGTGAAGATAGCACCATCCCCAACAATAGCACCAAAAATGTAGAGTCTAACTAATGTGTTTGTAAACTTGGTAAAATCTACTCAATTCAAAGGGTTAACTAGCTTAGCAGTCCACTTCACATTGTCAAGACTACATTAAATTATCAACCAAGGTGTGTAAGCTTATGATGGTACTGCATAATATATGCCTTCACGGACTCATGTACACCTAAATTATCCTATGCAAACTTATTCAATCTACTCTACTTTGCTAAAAGCTTATAGAATTATAAAAAATAGTAAAAATAGCTATAGAACCTAATGGCTATGGGTACCTGTAACATAGGTTGTAGGTGACTTCTAATAATAAGGAAGTATATAATTATTCTAAAACTTATTCAAAATAATAAAGCAATCAAATCTAACCTCTGGAGTGCTAAGATTCACTATTTATGCAACTATTCATGAACAACAACTAATGTAACCAACCATAAAAAAACTATTCTACTTTACTTGCAATGTATTTATGAAGCAATTAAAAATGTTATCAACAGGAATGCATGAATGAGTAAATAAATAAATGAAGTGAAAGGAAATGCCTCGACTGGCCAGCTAAGGGGACTATCTCACTTTGACTAAGAACTAGATCTAACTTAGAATCTTACACATTCATGTAACATGCAATTCCATTCATTGCATAACACTAGATATCAAACATAATCCTTCTTTAGATTGTATTTAATAATGGCATCTTAACAATATGTTTCTAGATAATTTAAAACTAGAAACAACTAATTATTTAATAACTTGTAACAACCAACTAAATTAGCTATGAACTCATCCCCTGACTTTATATAAAAATGGGGAGACACTTATTCAAACTACTAACTAACTGCAACCATTAATCTCACTCCTAGATACAAGGATATGAAATTAAGATTGGCTCATTTATTCTAACTGAAAAGGAAGAAAAGACCTATTCAAAAAAGATCTTAAATGAAACAGCTTGCATGTGAAACACAGAGGAAAATGTTCAGAGTTCTAAAACAAGTGTCTTCCTTCGGTATTTATTCTTCCACAATGGTTCACGTCCAGCTCCATAGTTTCCTGCACTTTAGGTGATTTGGACTTCAATGATCCCTCATTTCACTGCTTTGTTTCTTGCTACAAATGCTTTGTTCTTTTTATCTCGTGCTAAGCTGCAGAGGGGTTAATACATACAACATACATATACAACTAACCCTCATAATTAAATCACAAAATTCTATTCATATACATACATTCTCACATTTAAATCATGCAATTTCTATGAATATCACCATATTCCATATTCTTCAAACTAGGTTTAAGTTGCAAGGTAGGTTATAATAGGATAACATATTATGGAATTTTTTGTCCTGGAAAACATATAAAAAGTGTTTGAAAGCATATGAAAAGTAATAGAAAAAGCACTAATGATCAAGCCCATCAGCAGGAAGAAACCCTTTCTCTTGTGAAAAAGAGTTTGACTACTCACAAGAAGAATAAATAAGGACAACAAATTATGGAGGGGATGGAGACAAACGAGAAGGCTTATAACCTAGACCCCTTGTAAAAGAGTGAGGTGTCTATTCTAAAGGGACTTTAACTCCTTTTTCCATGCACCCAAGACCATTTCCTTTGTACCCATGCTTAGAAATAATATCAAATCCAAATTCATAGCGTGATTGAAACTCTTTAGAAGGGGGAGGATCAACATTAAGGACATTACAATTATTATGTGCTTTATCCCACGATATAGAAGAATAATCATCTTTGATATCAGGTATGAATTTTATTGTAGGAAGGTCTAAGGAGATCGAGTCGACTTTATATTCCCTAATGAAGGGGCTTGTAAAGTCTAAAGAACCCCAATCATCATCGAGACATGCATTTTCTTGAGAAGGAATATAATCATAATTTCTTGCTTTAGAAGGATCTTATTTAGGGACATTTTCCTCAAGAGTATCCTTTATAATGGGTATGGCTAGAGTAGATGTCAACACATTGGAAGATAATGAAGGGACAAGACTTTTAAGAGTAGGTACAACTGAAGCCTGACCGACAGTTGCTATCTCACATAATTATATGGCATCAAGGTCAACCCTAATTGTGACTACTTGACTATTATGAATGAATTTTATGGATCTATGCAAGGTAGATGGAGCTACACTCATAGCATGAATCCACAGTTTGCCAAGAAGAAGATTATATGGTAAATTTCCTAACATAAAGTGTACCAGGGTGGGTACAGTAATGGATCCCAACCTTAAAGGTAAGACTATCGTGCCTAAAGCTTTTCGACTGACATTATCTAACCCATGAATAATAAGAGAAGTTGCAAGTGCAAGACTATCGTGCCTAAAGCTTTTCGACTGACATTATCTAACCCATGAATAATAAGAGAAGTTGCAAGTGAAGCTAAATCAATTTTAATTTTAGGAAATAGATCAATGCTACATACGTTGAGCGTTGAACTAGTGTCAATGAGTATGTCTAATGTTGATATTTTTAATGTTGACTACAATCATCAAAGGATCTACTTGCTTCTGCACTTTTGGAGACAAAGTTATTGCAGATAGAACATAATATTCGGCGAATCCATATGAATATGAGACATCAACACATTAACATCTGTCAGACTAGTGGAAGAAAGCAAAAGAATATTTTGCAAGGCTTCTTGAAGCATACCTTGATAAACCAATGTAGACTAAAGCAAGTCCCATAGTGAGATCTTGGTGGGAGTAACATGAAGTTGCTCCAAAAAATCATAATCACCAAGTGCCTTGGTCGTGGGTTTAGGTGTTGAAGGAAGACTTGGTTGAGAAGGAGGTAAATAAGAAGGTTGATTAACATTTGTATTCCTTATATTATTGTAAGTATGGGCTATTTCTCTATAAGAGGGAGCCTTAGAAAGATTGGGAGAATCACCATTGAATGGAACACCACGAATAGAACAAATCCTTTTAGGAGAAGGAATAGCCAAATTCAAATAAATGGCCGGTCTCTTAGGCCTTTGAGGGGTGGCAAAGACATATATTATATTTACGGATTCATCATGACTTTTAGAAGAATTATTCTCAACATTGATCTATGGGGGACTAGATGTGAGACAATGTGTCTCATTTACTAATGCATCATCTCTAGAAGGGAGTTCATTGAAATTAAGAGAAGGTAGAGTAAAATTAATAAAAGTATCAATAATTTCATCCTCTTGCACCAAAATATCCTTACAAGTAGAAGGAATTTCAAGAGAGGAGTCAACAAAGAATAACAAGAAAGGAGAAAAAACTCACTTTCATGCGCTTGTAAGAGAACTTCTTGAAGTTTCTTAACATAGCTGGAAAGAGGTATGAGGAAGAAAGATTAAAAAATTATTTTGAAATAAAGATATAGACAAGCCACCCGGAGGTCGACATATATCACTATTAATGGCATGGAAGGATGAATCTTGGATTTATCCTTTTTTTGGAAGGAGTTTTCACAATCAGGCTCATCAAAATGTAGAGAAGGGGGATTCATTGCTCACGAGTCTCTTTGTTCTCAAGAGAGTCTGAGGGAACAAGTTTCCCTAAACTACCTCAAACTACATTGAGGAACAAAGTGGGAGTTTCAAAATCAAAATGAGTAGATCACAAAGGTTTTCTCGACAAACTAATGAGCTCCCAGCCAAAGGATGGAAGTGCGGCACATGGACGGTAGTGCAACATGTTGGCATCCCAAAGGTGTGTTAGCATCTTGTACAAACCAAAAACTGACAATACCTCAAAAAATAGCTTAGTGGCTACTTCTATTTTGATTGCTAAGAATTCTTAAAGTGCAGGAAAATAATAGAGAGTAAAATAAAGTAAACTAACTAAGTAAAACATAGCTTAAAATAAATGTAGATGATAAGACTAATGAGGATACAGAAAACACTCACAAAAACCCAGGCAATGAAGCCTCCAACAAAGAAATATCTTCAATACCTACACACTTAAGACCAAAGAAAATTGTTGGGGTTGTTTGGAGACTTGCCTCAATCAAGTCCCTATTTTGGTGTTTCCACCCCCACACCAACTATATATATAGAGAATATAAAGACACAAATCAATATAGATACAATGAGTGATAAAAGAAAACCCCTCTCAAGGAGGAGAACCTATATCAAGAGATAGATAGAAAGATAAATGGACAAGATAGAAAAATGCATAGAAAGGAGATGTGAGAAATCCCAAGATGCTCAAAGACACAAGATGAGAGAGATATCACTTGCAAAGCTTGAGGAAGCTAAGGAGAGAAATAAATAAGGAAGGACTGTGAGAACTAAGAGACTTGAAAAGAGTGTTGTAAGAAAATGAGAGTGTTGTTGCAGTAAGTTGTAGATAGTTTTGCAAGCAAGATAGCAAGACCAAGATAAGATAATATCCAAGAAATAACTAGAAAGATCTAGAAGAACAAATGAATTGAGACATCTACTTTTAAAGAAAGAATAGGAGGGAAAAGAAGGTTCTCAAGCCATTACAAGGTGTCTCGAGTCGTTACCACCGACAAAAGGAAGTGACAAGTGGAAAATACACTTAGAAACGATTGTTTGAATGTTAAAATGTCGTGGGACACTAGTTCAATGTGTGGACTTCTACATGGCGTGCTAGTGTCCAAACACATCATGCTACAAAATAGATAGAATGAGAAAAGAACAAGGTTTGACGTAAATTTGATGCACAATTGTACCTGCTAAAAATGGGTCTTGAGCATCCTAAGAGGGGAAAAGGGCTGATGCAGGGACTAAAATGAGCCTACACAAATATTAAGGGAGTGGACACTAAAGTGGATACAAAAATATATGTGAAATTGCAAGGGGTGAAATTTTATGATATTACATAACCAAATTATGTACTACAAGAGATGGATCAAGTCTTGGCATATCTGCATAGGTCCAAGCAAAAAATTTGGATCTTTGTCTAAGAAAAGAAAATAGATCTTGATTCACCTCTCTTCTAATGTTGCAACCATAAAGGTGATTTTTGGTTTTTATTTTGTTCTCAAATTGATTTCAACATTTGCTTCAACTAATATTGTAGATGTCTCTTGATATTTGGGAATGAAATCAAGTACCTCATCCTCTGGCACCTCAAAGAGGTTTTCACAAAAAGTTGTCTTTTATTTTTACTTTTTTTTAATCCATAAGTGCCTCATCGAGGTTTTCACTAAGGGATCTTTCTTTTTTTAGTTTTTTTCTCTTTTATTTTTGTGACTATCAAAATAGGCATCTTTGTGTAGCTTAATTTAAAATTCCTTTTTGTGATCTCCCCTAGGTATGTGCTCTTGAACCCCCATAAGTTTTATAGTTGCTTCATCATTTTTGAAAGTGTCAAGAATAGGAGGCCCTTGTTGATCCCAATTAATAAGTTCAAGATATACGAGTGAAAGGTCAATGGTTTTGGTTGATTTAATGGTGTAGATGTGTTCATGATTGAAAATATGGGTGATATGTTCCAAAGGTTCTTCATTAGTCCCCTCGTGATGGTTTTTAACATCAGTTAAGGTCTTACCATCTTTATTGCGTGTAAATTTAGGCTCTTTGAGGACCATCTCAGTGAATTCATACCTAGTTCCATGGTGTCATGTATTCTCTTTCAATTGAATAGGTTTTATTATGCCTTTTTTCATGAGCCTCGATTCCTCGACCTTTATATCCCATATGCTTACATAAGTCATGTACCTTTAGATACCTATTGATTTCTAGAAGAGACAATGTCTCATCTTCTTCTTTATATAACCATGGTGCAATGTCCTCGCTAAGATATTCTTTATCTAGAATTCCCCATTTATTAAAGCTTTTGAAGGTTTCTTTAGATTCCATCTTCAATACCTTAGGTTGACCATGGGACCATGGTGAAAGGGGGAGTTTTCCTGCATAGAAGGAATTATGTAGCCCATACTCTCCACATCCATTTTCAGTAACCTTGATCTTGATCTCATGAGTGGGTTGTGAGGTGGTAGAAATTTTAATGTGGATGGGTAGATGTAAGAGGAGGAAGTGGATGTTTCATCATTGATTGGGAAATGGTGTGGCAATTATATTTTCCTTCCAAAATTTTATAATATTGGAAAGGTTGTGGGTCAGCTAGTATAGTGACTTCACTACTATTGTATGAAAATTTTAGACATTGATGGTATGTGGAAGAGACAACTTGCATAGTGTGTATCCAAGGTCTAACAAGGAGGATGTTACAAGGAAGATCAAGATTTAAGATTCGACATGTGGTTTCAATGGTAACTGATCCAACTTGGATAGGTATTTTAATGGTACCTTCAGATTCTCTCTCAACATCATCATAAGCCTTAATAGTTATCTTCTTTTGGGGGTCAATAACATCTTTCGAGAAACATAGATTAAGGCTGAATTTTCCATCTATCAAGACTCTTTTAATGGTATACTTGTGGACTATTGCTTTGATGTGGAGAGATTTAATATGTTGAACATCAATATGTAAGTCTTTATTTGCAAAAGTGAGATGATGTGTGGAGGAAATATGTCCAACTATGGCTTGGAATTGATTGATATTTATGTCGCTAGGCACACGAGATTCTTAAAGAGATTTTTTTAGGACTTCTTTATGGATGGGGGATGTGGAAAGCAACTCCAAGATGGAAATCCGAGCTAGGGTTTTTATAAGGTGGTCTAAGATGTTATATTTATTGTTTGTGAAAGGGTATGATGAGGAGGATGCCCCTTGTATTGTCACTTGGCCCCAATGGGTAGAGACGATGTAATTAGCTACTTTAATAGTGACTATGTCAACATGTTTGTCACATTCTTCTATATGACCGATGATAGAGTCATGATATGGGGTTTGAATAGTGTTAATATATGTGTATGAGACTGCATTGTAAGACCTAGAAGTTTTCTCTTTCTTATATGGCGAGAAGGGTTGTGTGTATATGCCTAGTTTTTCATTAGGAGAGTTATGGGTTTGACCTTCAACATTTATCTCTCCTCTATGAATGAGATCTTGTATATGATTTTTTAATTTCATGCATTTAGATGTGAGATGGCCTTTAACCCTATGGTATTCATAATATTTGTTATCTTTGTATCAAGTGGATTTAGGTTGACTTTCATCAAATGGTTTAGTCATAGGAAACTTTATGAGGTTTGCTTGTGTAAGTTTATGGAATATAGCTTCAATTGGTTCACCCAAAGGGGCATACTTTCATTTAGGTTGATTATTTCATTGAGGTTTTTCTTGGGGGATGGTGACAATATTAGAGACACTTTGTTACATTGTGGTGTTTTTTGGTTGTTGGATGATGTGGGTTGAATATTTTGTACATGTTTTTTATCTGTCACACCATCATTCACAATGTTTTTATTTTTGGACTAAAATTTGGATGTATCATTGGATTGGATATTATTTCATTTTGGGTCCTTATAAATTTTAACTACCCTTTTAGTAATTAATTTTTTTTCAATGGTTAACTCTTTTACAATCATTTCATCAAAAGTATTAACACATTGTAATTGTAGGTGAAGACCTATGTCTATGTTTAAGTTATCAACAAAGATGTTAGCCCTTTATTGTTTATGAACATGTAAGGGGAATGAACTTGATTGTTGTCTCCATCATTGAAGGAAGGTGGCAAAACCTTCCCCAAGTTTTTGTTTAGTGTTGCATAGTTTAGCCAATGTGGCTTCTTGTTCAATGTTATATCAAAAATGAGCCACAAACCTCTCATCTAAGTCTGAAAAGGATGTGATTGAACCATGGGGAAGGTGTGTGAACCATTATAAGGCTTTTACCCCAAGGTTTTTAGGAAATTATCTCATAAGATAGACCTGGTTGTAGGCCACTTCTTGGCATGCTACATAACTCTTTAATATGTTTGATTGGATCACCCTTTCCTTTATATTTGTCAAATTTGGGGACTTCATAGTTCTTAGGGAAGGGCATGGACAATATGGATTGACCAAAAGGATAAGGACATTTGTAATCAAATATAAAGTCCTATTTGGATGACCCATTTGAAGTCCTTGGATCATATTATTCATATTTTGTAATTCTTGGGCCAAGGCAATTTTGGTGGATGAATGGGTGTTTGTATATTGATAATTATTTTGGGGTCGATAAAGGGGTGATGAGGGGTGGTTTATGTTAGAATTATTTGGAGGTTGAGAAGTGTTTAGAGGCTGGGAGGTGTTTAGGGTATGTTGATTAGTGTGAAGGTATGTGTTTGGGTATTGGGAAGTGTTTAAGGTATGTTGATTAGTGTGCAAGTATGTGGATACTTGGGATACTTGAGGTTGGATAAAATTAGAATTGATTGATGTAGTGAGGGGTTGGGTAGGTATGGTAGGTGGGTAGATGTGTATGTGGTATTGGAGGGGATATTAACTCTTAATTGTGAAGAGGGTGAAAGAAGTTGGTTAATTGTTGCTTGAGATGTGGATGTGTAAAGGAGATAGTTGGGATTAGGTTGTGACCCCAAAATTGTTAGAAACCAAGATCTATTACTCTAACAAAAATATTATTAAAGAAGTTGTTGGATGATGATGGGTCATTAGAAGGTTCATGTCTCCTAATTTTTGAGATATCAAAGTTGGTTGGAAGCCTAGCTCCTTTGGATAAAAGATCTAATAAGATGGTATCCTTGTCTAGCTCATATATCCTTTGCATTATTTCTTGGTTATGAGGGTATTAAGAAAAGACCTGCAATTTAGGAGAGTGTTCGGGTTTATCTACATAGGATTCTTAATCATTGGGAGGTGTAGGTTGATTGGTGACATATTTAATATTTACATTATCTTGAGAATCTATTTTCCTCTTAGCCTATGCTCTAGTGATTTTCATGCAAAAGGAAGATTATTTTGGAGAGGTTTTCTTAGGGTATTTGATGGATGGGTTTTGGGAGGGGATGATTGGGATAGCTTGGAATTAGTAATAGGATATGATGATTTTATGGATAATTTTGATGGAGGATATTTTATGGGATACAAATTCAAACTTTCTATCAAAGATAAAGATCTAGACCCTTGGGGATAAAAGGATTTTTGGGATATATCCTTTCTTACTTAGGATAGGCAAGTTCCTAAGCAAGATTGGATAGGGATTTTTCCAAAAATTAACTCAAGGGAGATAAATCCTTAAGCTGAATAATTCAAAATTATGGTTGACCAAGAATGCTACTTAAGATAGGCAAGTTCTTAAGAAACACCTAAGTTAGAGAATGATAATATAAGGAACTATATCTAGATTTTGATAAAAAATTGATTTGTAAGGATGTGGATGAGGATGATAAGGAATTTGGATGGTTAAGATTCTTAGGATTTGAATAGTTAGGATGCTTAGGTTTTGAATGATTAGGATGCTTAGGATAAAAGTTTGGAATGGGGGAAATTGGCTAGGATGATGTGATGGAAATAAAATGGGAATTGAAGGGTAAGTCCAAGTGATATGATAGGTGAAAGGGACAAATTGGATGGGATGGTAACATTAATAAAGGAAGTAGGCCTATGATTAGATTGTAGAATTGAAAAATATGAGGTTTGGATCAAGGATATTCATTGGGTACTTGTGGAAGGTCTCTAGTTTCAAGATAAAGTGCAAGCACAACTTAAAAAAATGTAGGTGCAGTTTGACAATGAGTGTAAGTGTAGAGCGCAAGCATATTTTGGTAGAGGCACAATTTTAGGTAGAAGCACAATCTATCAAAATAGAAGTATGGTCTATCATAACAGAAGCAGGGTTTTGGCATAGGCGTAGCTTTATAGAGCACAAGCATATTTAGGTGTGACAAAACCACAAATTTATAGTGTCAGTTTAGAAAGAGATATACAAACACAAAAACACACTGGCTAATTGGTTTTGACTTATTTCAGGGTAAAATTATATTTTCAACAAATTATGTTGAGTAGCTTATCACTAGTTTAGCACATGAAGACACACCAAGCACATTAGCACATTCCTAAAATTAGTCAAGTGAGATTATAGACTTAATGTGGGCCCACCAATCGTGAGGCTAATACTTCCAATTGAATGGGTGACCTAGAGTATGCAAAGGCCATGTACCACAGTTACACATCTTGCCTTAGAAGGACAAGACCCAACCAAGGATTATGTGTCACCTCAACAAAATTTCATACATGGTAAGTAACTTTGGGCATGATCAAATGTACCCTGCACCACACTAAGCTACAGTTGAATGGTCTTAAGCTAGGATTTGCAAGTTCTCTAAGGGATTCCTCCAAATACCACAAGGGTATGTGAGGCACAATTATGGTTCACACTAGTATGTCACAAGCATGGATTGAGAACTTTCAGTGGGAAAGCTCTGACCAACCCTTCACCTCTTGTACTAGAATCACCCAGACATCAAGGCTTCACCAATTACAACACAACTAGATTGGGGTACAACTTTTGTTCTCCCCCCTTTATATACCCCGCCAGTACACATGGTTGAGGTTGTCCCTTGGGGTGATGAAATCCCCAAGTAGGCCTCCTAAAGGGAAGGGCAATGGTAGGTGTTTTTGATCCCCAAGATCACACTAGGTGCTAGGGGAGAGCATACACACAAAACTAGCAAAGCCCTAAGATCTAATCTAAAAAACAAAATGAGGGAATGCAAGATTTTTTATCTTCAATATATTGCTCCAAGCACAAGGGCAAAGAATATGTCTATGCAACCCTCCAAATGCAACAAATAAAGTTCTTTAACCCCTATATTAACCTTAGTGCATAATTTAGTGGAAAAATAAGTCTTGGACAAATAAATATGCAAAACCACAAGTTAGTAGTTTCATATTTTTAGTCTTGTACAGGCTTAAATCAACTACACCACTTGTTAGTTCTAAAAGTTAGCGAAAAATCTTAGAAAAATATCAAAACTTGCAAACTAAAATATAAGTGCAGCTATATGAAACAAAAGTGCAACAAGCAGGTACAAAAGCATAGAAGTCGACAACAAAAGCATAGAAATATAAGGAGCTCAAAATTTTATACCTTACAAAGGCATTATTCTACAAACAGAAGTGTTTAGAGTCGATATAGAAGCAAAAAATGTATCTGTGTAGGCTTCGAGAGCCAATGAAAAAGCACCAAAAGGCAATTTGAAAGTGCAATAGGTCAGCATGAAGGTGCAATAATTCTCTGAAAAAGCACAACTCTATAGTGGCACTATTCTGCAAGTCAAAATTAGCAAAGAGAAAGAAAAAACCTAATAAAACAAAGTCCTAATGTTAAGTTGGTTATCAAAAACACTTATTGACAAAAAATAAGACCCTTGAGATCAGTTTAAAAATAAAAACTCTTGAGATCAATTTTCCTTAAGCTCTTATTTTGTCAAACAACCTTTTGGATTAATGTAAGCTTAATATGATTAAAAAGCAAGATTGTATAAACCTTTAACTTTAATTATTCCACAAATAAAGTTGTATTAATTGTTAAAAATTGTTTGTTAACCCTAAAATTGGAAACTTTTTGTTTAGAAACAAAAGTGTTCCTTCAGGCATCAAAGGCGATGATAGTCGCACTATAAGTGTGGCGAGTTGCAATGCAGGTGCTGATAGATGCAACACAAGCATCAAAAACCAGAGTAGATGCACCACTTGTCAACACACAAGCACAACAAACTACGAAAGCACAACTTTACATAAACAAAAAATTTGTGAAAAGAAAAGTAATTGCAAGTGCATTTTAACCTTAGGGTATATTTGAAAATCTCAAAGAATGTTGTTATTGTGATCAGAAACTAAACTTGGATTTTTTTATTTTTTTTTTATGAACCCTTTTAAAGCATATGATTAGACCCTATTCTTAAACATGCAAAGCAAAAATTTGTTTTTTCCCTTTAAACTTAATGAAAAGCCAAAATTTGTAGATTGTTGTTGTACTTTTTAGACTTAGTGAAAAGGAAAAGTTTGTAGGTTATTAGTGTTCTTTTCTTAAAGCCTTATGATAAAACCTAACCTCCATATATGAAAATAAATATTACAATTAGATCCTTATGCTATTAAGACTTTGAAAAGAAGTTAAATAGTTGTGAAATAACCTACAAAATCCTAAAACTAAAAATCTACAAAGAAAAACAAGGGTAAGTCCTAAAAAATAACACTTATGCACAGACACAGAAGCGTCACTTTGTGCAATAGAGGCACTAAAAGTTTCTACAAAAGTACCATAAGTCAGTATGTGAGTGCAATAAAATGTGACAAAAGTGCAACGGATCATGATGGAAGCACTAAAAGTTGTTGTGAAAGCGTAGTTCTACAAAGTCAAGTGCAAAGATGGAACTTGGAACTCAAAAGCTCAACAAAACTCAAGCAAAAGGTTAGAAAAGGGATGTGAGTCCTATTGGGCATGCCAAAATAAAGATGTTAAAAAGGATTGAAGCATAAAATGAGTCACAAAAACAAAGAAAATCATAAAACAAGTTATACCTCAATACCCTTCAACCTCCATGATTGAGCCACACAAGATTTGTGCCCAAATAAACTTGTTGATTTTCTCTTTCTTACTAATATGGATTGCTCAATGGAAATTCCAGCATAATCTAGACAACACTCAAGAATTGATATGATAAATGGAGGGTGAGGGATTATATTTATAGAAATAGACCCAAGTGGGTGGAGGGTTAAGATATTTCCACAAGATTAAGGTCCCATGTTGAGAGGTTCTCTCAAGCAAGAGAAAGAGGAAAAGGGTCGTGTGAGAGATTGGGGAGAATGTGAGGTTGGATGGAAATGATTGGATGTGGTGGATGTTTAATTTAAAATTAGATTTTATAGAGAGGAGAGAGATAGCCCCATGCAAAGTCAACTTAAAAATTGACATTTATCTTTAGTGGATTTAATGAGATAAAGGAAGGAATTTATTAGAGATAAGAAAGCAAGCATGTGAAGGGGAATGACATGTGGCATTGGAGGAATTTTTTATTTTTTATGAAAAGGCTAAGTGGATATTAATGAAGTGAGATTTAATTAATTAATCTGGGATTAATTAATTAGTGGGTTTTATGGAAGGAGATGTAAGGTAATATTAAATAAATAATTTAACCTTAGGCAGAAGAATAAGATATGAATGAAAATTAATTAAATTAAATATTTAATTAATTTAGAAGAAATAATGGAAAATTAATTAAATAATATGATATTTAATTATTTAGAAGAGTTACTATTGTTAGAAAACAACCAATCTGAGCAAACAGATCTCTATCCTAACCAATCAATTTTTTATAGAGTTTATGACCTTCAAGGGTTTAGCAAAAGAATTGGCAGATAAAATAGTGAAATTGGTGGTTCTTAGTTAATTAATGAAATATTAGAAGAGATGCTAAAGGAAGAAAGGGAGTTTGATTTCTCTCAAACCCTCTCCATATCTCAAACTCCTAGTTTAGAACCTGTTATTAAGAAAACCCTAGGTAAGAGGGGAGGAAACCACTTTCAGTTAAGACACATGAGGAAATTGCAATAGACATTAAAACAACATTGGATAAAAATAACATTATACCATCAAATAAGCAAAATAGGCCAAGGAGATCATGCTTCTCTCCTTGAAATCAATGAAAATGATATCATGGAATGTTAGGGGCATTAATTTCTCTAACAAACAAGCTCAAACCAAATGTCAATTGGGTGCTTGTGGGGAAAACATAGTGCTACTTCAAGAAACCAAGCTTTTAGAAGATATGATTGGCTCAACTCTTAAAAAGTGGACTAAATGGAACATTTGTCATTTTGTTGCTCAAGGGGACTTGGGAGGGATTCTTATATTGTGGAACCCAAATACAATTAGCATAGAAGCTATTTCAAATAAAATAAATTGGCAATTGGTGAAAGGGACAATTTAAAGGAAGTGTTAGATCAATTGGGGGATGAAAAAGTAATCCTATCAAAGGATTTTAATGCAATAAATTCACTTCAAGAAAATAAAGGTGGTGTTCTCCCTCCTCAAAAACAATAGAAGATTCTACTTCTTTCATTCATGATAATGCACTAATTGATGTTCATCCAAGCAATGGGAAGTATACTTGTACCAATAAAAGGAAGGATTTCTTGCAAATAGCAGAACATTTGGATAGATTCTTGTCTACTCCAAATTGGTTCCTAGGAGATCATATTATCTCTTCAGATATTTTTCCATTCTTAGGTTCAAATCATTATACAATTTCCATGGTTATATCAACAAAGTTATCTACTCCAAAAATTAGATCTTCATTCAAATTTGAATCAATGTGGTTCTTGTTATCACCTAGATCCACACCTTGTTGAATATGAAATTCGACAATCCAACGAAACATGGGAAGACCTCAAAAGCTGTGGGTAACTTCTAAACAAAGGTCAACCTCCGAAGAAGGTCAGCTCCCTAGTTGGTTATCACCTAGAACTATCGATTTTGTAAAGGAAAAGGGAAAAGGAATGCTTAAAAGGGAATACTGAAACTAAAAGTAACGGATGATGCACCAAACTAACAAGGATTATGAAATTTCAGAACTTCATACACTTGAATACTAATGATAGATATTAATCCACACAACTTATTTCTATAAGTTCATGCATAACACTTCACAAGAAGGTTTTAATACATTAGCTTTTAAAAGGGAAAAAACACTTTCACAATCTAAAAGATATATGCAATACCAAACACAATTTGCAACCTACATAAACATACTTTTACAGAAAAGGAATGAAAACATGAGACAAACCACAAGGAGATTTAAATACTTCACTAGTCATTCGATCAATCATTGGGTAATACACAATGCTGCAAGAATTAAAAGGGAAGATTGAATCAAAAATATCCAAGGTGTTATCTGTATTTCCAGAAATGAGTTACAAAATGATGCTAAAAATCTATCAAGAGGACTCCAAAATTCACTAACTCATAAAATTGCATATCAAGAACTAAGTGTAAAAGAGTCACTCAAGTGACTATATTCAACTCCTAACCAAAATCCATCAAAATAGCACTTGGAAGCTTCTTGGGTCGGATGCCCTCAAAAAACCAAAAATATAGCATGTAAAACTACTCCAAGAAGGCTCCAATGTGTTTGAAAAGGTCAATTTTGACCAAGTCTTACAATATAAGCATAAGAGATTAACTCCAAACTTGGTCGAAAAGGCCTAAATTCCCTCCAAATGTCTCTCAACTTCTCATCGAGGAAAATAAAAGCTCCTATATGTCCTCCATATGTTGACAAACTAAATCCAGCCTCCCCTATATGCTTGCATTGACATAAATTGAAACATATCTTCATCCCCCTCTTTGCATGCATTGAAAGCTTAATCATTATTTATTTTACATTTGAAAATAGAATTTTAAATTAAGTAATTTATAACTATCACTTAATTAAAATACTTTACATTTGGAAAAGAAATGCAAAAGAAAAGTAAATAAGCTTATGTTGACTGCTCCTTTTGAAGATTTGAAGGGCTCCACTTAATGAAAATTTAACTAAGGCATAAAACATGAAGTTTTAGCCCATGGGTTTCATTAGTCACATTGTTCATTTTTTTAAAAATATAGGTGAAAAATCACCATATGTTGTCGACTAGCTTTAGGGTTGAAACCCTAAACACAATACTAATGGAAAAAGCTTGGAAAGTATTCATTTTCATTTTTCATATTTTGGAGAAACCCTTAGCCGCCGACATAAGGTTTCAATGGAGGTTCTCCAAATATTTTTGAGGAAGTAGACACGGCCATAGAGGCACAAAACCATGCACAGGCCTACAGGGAAACTCAAGTAAGCCATTTTCTTGAGATCATTCTACTGTTTTGTGATTTTGCTGAGAAAAAATAGCTCGAACCCACGCCAAAACTGTATCATGCTATTCTGATTTTCTAGCTTCCCACAGTCATTTTATTTCAGTTTCTATAAAGATTCAATGCATTTTTTAAATGAAACAAACCCAGGATTTGTAGAAAGGAAAAGAAAACCCTCCATTGACTCACAGGTTGCGAGCATTGTCCTTACCATCTGGTTTTATTTTTTAATGCACTATATGCTTTGTTTTGGGTCACCATGGCTATACTGGGCTCGAACCTCTCTCTACATTTCTTGTCACGGCCTCTTGTCACTTTTTGAAGATGACCGTGGCTTTTTCCACTCCATTATTAACCTCAGTGAATGAACTCTAAATAGTCAGCTTTAAATAGTCTACATAGACTAAAATCAGGTGATTCTCATTATTCATTCTTATTACTGTATGTGCTTCAAGAGCACCATTGTTCATGACACAATCATGATGATGATGCTATTCTTGAATGATTGAGCTCCCACCTTGAGCTCCATGACTGTAATCATAAATTGGCATTTGACCTCCTCATTTGAAACTCTATTCTTTTGAGGGTCTGAAACCCTAGCATTCACAGCTTCCCTTAATCTTGTTGCTATTATGCATTATTTGTGACTAATCCTCCATCACATATTGTGCCTTACTTTCCATGCCACCATTCCAATATAAATCACTGTTGTCAAAGTGACATCACTGACTTTATGACTAGGCATGAATGGCCTAGGTAGCTTATGATAGCTCCTCTCGTTTATCAAGGGCTGACCTTCAAGTCTGTTGATCCTTTGAATTCCATCAATCATGCATATCAAGATGCCCAATGTAATGAAGTCACCAAGACTATCATGTTTCCAGTTCTTGTCCAATTTCATGGTACCAAATGTAAGGGGTTTTGATTCTTTTAAAAATTCACAAGCAAGCTATGAGTATGTTCAGAAAATGCATGTGAGATTTTGGAAAGTAAATTACAATGCATCTTTTCCCATTATTAGGCATATCTTTCACCATTGCCAAAGGGAAACCATCCATGGAGAACTGTATTCTTTCTTGTGACTATCTAACTGTTGTAGATCTATGAAAAATATAGTCCTTTGTTCTATAATCTGTAATGTTCCTTGGGACTATCATCTTTTAGTTTTTCTTTGAAACTTTTCTTGCTATTAAATCTTGAAGATCTAATCATGGATATGGTATAATGGTGGTTGTTCTATTTAATTTTCACTTGTTATGCACAATCATCAATATCTTTGGGCTCTTGTCATAAGGATGTGACTGCCACTACTAACTCAGATAAAATTGTATCCATCTACATTCTTAAGCACTGTTACACTTGTATAAGCTTATAATATCTCCATAAAAATCGCAGTCATAAGGCATCTTCTCCATTGCTAATCCTTTCTTTTTGGACTGCCACCTTGGTACAAGACTGCCACTTCTATCATTTGCTTTGTCATTTTTCCCTAACACTGCTTTTTGGATTCCATAACAGTTATCTTATGATTGCATTTGATTTGAGATAACCATCCATGATCCACTTGTTTGATGATATGTCCTCTATGACAATAATCAACAACACACTGCCATAGGTGATGTATGGTTATTCAAGTAAACCATGAGGTGATTAACTCAGTTCAATGCCTTGTCAAAACAAACTTGACAACATGTTGAGCTCAACCCTCGTGGGAGCCTCATTTTACCCAACATGCTGTAATTTGATAGATCAGATCAGAAACATAATTTACCTGTATCTACACATGAAGCAAACATGTTAAAAAAACAAATGCATGCCTTAGATGTATATGATGACTTTATTGTTTTCCTAGAAATTTAAGATCTGCAAAATTGTTCTAATGTATTTGGATATCAGCTTATACATTTATAGGTGCTTGTACATGCAATGTTAGAGACTTTTCATTGCTCTAACATCACTTTACCATTCAGATGCAAGCACTAGGACAACACGGGAGCTAAAGTGGACTCAAAGTTGTTCGGGACAGGAGACAAAGCAAGGCAACACACACTGAACCAGTCATTCAGACAATGACTGGTCTCTTTCCTTATATGTACATTCTATTTTTGTCTATCTATCAATATATATGTTTTTTATTTTATTTACATTGAACAAGTCAGTCTCACGGCTTGTGTGAGACATATTCATTCTATTATCAATAAAGATTACTCATTTCAGAAAAAGACTTGTATAAATCTTTCCTATGTTACATGCACTTGTATAAATGCAATGAAATTGTTAATGTAATCTTTTGAAAAAAATTCCTATGCACTTGAATGTAATGTAGGAAAGGATTAAGAAATGTACCTCTCTTTTAGTTTTAAAATCAAGAAGCTCTACCTGATTGAGTTGTTAGTGAAATTGGGTAACAGTTCCATCATCTAGATTTCCTTCCATTGCTCAAACATTTGTGGTCAAATTCTCCCTTTTTTAGAGGTTCTAGAATGTATCAAATTTGCAAAAAGTTATAGTTCATTAAATGGTAAATTAGAATATGGAACCTCTAAGTATTTAAGAACATATTCATTCAAAATAAAAGAGCATACAAACAACTATCTGACATCAATAGTCATATTATTTCTCATGGACTAGATGCTGCAACATATGAGAAATAGAAAATTTGTAATCGAAGAATGGGCAGAATTGTTGGCAAGGGAAGAATTTTATTGGAGGAAAAAATCAAGAGAATTATGGTTGAAAGAAGGTGACTGAAACACAATTTTTTTCCATATATCAACTCAATTGAAAAAAGAAAAAAATGTTATATTTTCAATTAAGGATAACACAATAAGAGTTATTCTTACAAAATAAGAAGATATTGAAAATGAGGGTGTTTATTTTTTTTTCAAATTCATTATCCGCTCTAATGAACCAATCACCACAAATAGCATTCCAACTTTGATCAATTAGGAAGACAATGCTCATCTACTAAAGTCATTCACTTTAGAGGAAATTAAAGTTGTAGTTTTTTCTTTACCATTTGACAAGGATTCTGGTTGAGATGGATTTACAACCATTTTCTTTCAAAAATATTGGGGTTTCATTTGTGTGGATCTTCTTCGAGCTATGGAAGAGTCGAGAAAATTAGGAACTATGTTGAAGCAACTCAATATTATTTAGTTGGAAATAATACCAAAGGTCAATGCTCTAAAATTATTTTTAGATTTTAGGCCTATTTATTTATGCAATAGAGTTAAATATTTACAAAGGCAATAAACCTCAAGCTTCATCCCTTAATTTCAAAAATAATTTTAGAGGAACAACGAGGGTTTGTTCCAGGTAGAGAGACGATAGAAGGTGTCTTGGTGGCTCATGAAGTATTATAGTCAATAAAATCTAATGATCTATCAACCTTCATTATCAAATTAGATATGATGAAGGCCTATAATAGAGTAGACTGGTGGACTTTCTTCTTCAAGTTTAGAAATTTGGCTTTGAACATAAATGACGTAAATGGGTTCTTTTGTGCCTATCAGGAGTTCAATTTTCTGTATTAATTAATGGCACACCAATTGGCTCTTCAGTTATACTCGAGGTGTTCATTAGGGGGATCCTCTCTCACCATTCTTATTCATAATCCTAGTAGAGGCTCTTAGCAGATCTATTTAAAAGGCTCATCACTAGGGCTTTTGGAAGGGTATATTGATCCTAGGTACAAATATAGCATCAACCCACTCTCTCTTGGCAAATGATACAATTCTATTTGGGCAGTCTTCTCTTTCAAAAGCTAAACAAGTTATAAGAATATTATCCAAGTATTCTTCAACGTCAATCCAAAAAGTAAATGCCAATAAATCTAACATATACATCTTTAACACAAAAAAAATATCAAAGGAAAAATAGTGCAATCATTGGGTTTTCATCTGTTAGAGTTACCATGTAAATATCTTAGAATTCCCTTTTTCATTGGTGGGAACAAAAAGACATATTGGGGTAAAGTCATTCTTAGCATTCAGAACAAAATTTCTTCATGAAAGGGTAGATAGTTATCACTTGCAGGCAGAATTTTGATGATAAAAATAGTTCTATCAGCAATTCCAAATTACTATATGGTTGTTTTAAAAGATTCGAAATCTATTATATCAAAAATAGAAAAATTAATAAGGAAATTTCTATGGAAAGGTAACATAGATAAGAAAAGAAAGCTTCCCCTCATATCCCTGGAAAACATTTGTTCAAAAAAAATTAAAGATGGTATAGGGGTCCATAACTTATTAGCCCAAAATCTATCTTTAGGGTCAAAATTAGTATGGCACGCATATTCAAAACCATATACCAAATGGTGCAAGATTATGCAAGCTAAGTATCTAGATGTTTCATCTCCTTCAAGGATCTTCACTCTATCCAATCCACCTTCGGGGTCAGTTATGTGGAATTTCTTGGTAACATGTAGAGAAGTTATTACCCCATACCTTTCTTGGAAAATTCATAATGGTGAAAATTCCTTATTTTGGTTGAATTCATGGAATGATTACCCACCGTTATCTAATATTCAAGATCTCCAATATGCAAAACAAACTCTGAATTCAATATGGGGTTCAAAGGTAAAGACTATTTTCATTCTACAAATGATAAATATTGCACAATGATTTGGAAAGACTTCGCACATGTGCCAATACCAAATGATCAAAAATATATGTTGTAGAACATTCTGAAATGAAGGATCATTTTCAAGTCAAATGAACCTAATAGGTTAATTTGGGCCCATCTAAATTAGGTGTATACTCAATTAAGCAAGGTTAAAAATCCATAATTAACAATGGTGCTCATATGGAAAGTCAAAGAGCATACTTATTTTGTTGGAATAATATGATTCTTTTTAAGGTAGGTTGTTTCTCAAGGTTGGCTTTAAAAAATAAAATTATTACAAGTGATAGGCTCTCAAAGTTGGGGATATTAGACCCATTCAAATGTGTTTTATGTGGTGAATTCTTAGAAGATCTAGACTATCTTTTTGTCCAATGTTTGTTTTCTCAAAGTTGTTGGTTGTTCATCAAAAGCAAGCTAAATTGGTAATGCCCCTTTACCAAACACATTATGGGATTTATTTTCAAGCTAGCCTATTCTCCACAAATCAACATTATTTGCAAGAATATGGTGGATTGCTCCTCCAATTATCATATGGAACTTTTGGTGAGAAAGGAATAAGAGGATTTTTTAAAAATAAGTGGCACACTAAGAGAAAATTATTATCAATATAGAGAAAGCGATTTCAAAAGTAACTATGCACATGTTCAAAAATAAAAATGTGGCTTCAACATTCACATATTGGGATTCAGTTATGCAGTGGTTGATATGGTCGATTAATTACTACTGAAAGGATGGGGACAATTTCTCTTGCCTAGGCCAATATGCAACACTGATGATGGTTTATTACTCACTCTTGCCTAGACCAATATGCAACACTGATGATGGTTTATTACTCAAATATTTTTTGATTTTGTAGGTACCATTAAATATATCAAAATTATAAATGTAATTTGTGGTAGGTTTACCTCATAATCATTGCATGGTTTAATTTCTCAGCCAGCTATATCTCCAAAACTCGTGCCAATTCAAATTGCCTTTGTTTTGAAATGACAAAAGCAATCACTTTGAAGTATGCTTCATTCTCCCATTTTATCACACATGACAATCTATATTTAAAGGTGGTTCCTCTTAGCATTCAGTATTTGCATTTTAGTTCTAGACTCTTCAACAACAGTAGTGTGCAATTTAGTTTCTAGTCCCTTTGACATCTGCGGAGTAATCAAACAGAATATCACCTACGTAATTATAAATCTTTGTTCCCTGTTCACAATTGGGAACTTCCATTTTCTAGCTGCATCGAGCGTAATGAACTGGCACAGGTCTTCAACCTTCATTGTTTGAGTATTCCAGAGTGCATCCAATGCATCATTGGTGAGGAAAATTCTACACCCGCAAGCTTAAAGATTAATCTTTCCCTCGCAAGTTCTCTCAATTTCCATTTCGAATACAATGGATTTGCTACAATATTTTGATTCTTTGCAATATATTACAAATGAAATTGTTAATGAGGATTTCCTGAAAAATAACGCTCTATTAAAAAGCATCCAAGAATATGATTTATATAAAGGGAAGGGTTATATAGGGGGTCTATTTCCTAGGAAATTTCTTAAGTATAGGAGGGCTTTTGTTTCAATATATGATGCAATCAAGCATGCTTTTGAAATGAATAGTGAAATATTCTTGTGTAGAGCATTGGAACACAATGAAAATGACATTGGTTTAGTCATGTCAGCAAAAATTAAGGATAAATATCATGCAATAGTTTTCTTGTTGTCTCAAGTGAGGCACCTTAACATCATTCCAGCTCTCAATCTTCAAATTACATAGCTATTTCAAGTTGCTTCTTCACCCCAAGAACAATGAGGTGAAAATTCAATTGAAAATGTCATAGTGAGGAGTATGTTGATAGTTTTTCAATAATGTGACTCTTGATAATATTATGTAATGTAATATGCTTCAGCCAAATTTTGTTATACTAACTTAGTTATGTAAATTTCTCTTTTAATATAATATAATATATAGGCTTATGCCTTTTGCTAAAAAAAATAATTATAATTTATAATTTTAATTAATTTAGAATGCAGTGTCAAAATTGGGATGTCTACACAAAGTCTTATGGAAAATTCTTTGCTATGGACTCTAGAGAGGTGAATTTAATTAAGGTGGTGACTAATGTAGAAGTGTAGTTAGCTACTTACCCAAACATGTCCTTCTTGATGGATATTAAATAGTAGACTACCCTCCAAAATGGGGTATGTTGTTATCCAAAAATGGGAAGCATCTATTGGTGAGAGAATATAGGATATTTTATATGCAACAATTCCTTTGCATGGTGAAAATATCAAGTTGCATAGGGAACAAAGAGTTCTAGATAACATTGAGGATCAATAAAAATTACCCAATGTGTTAAACCTATTTGATACAAGCATTAATCATATGATAGGCTATTGTGATGAACATAATATTGAAGAGGATTCTCCTAATCCATCAAGTGATGATAAGAATCTAATTGATGGTCTTTAAACCATGTTATTTGATGGAGCTCACTCAAAGGAAGGTAATGATGTTGGTATTATTTTGGTATCCCTAGACAAAGAATTGTGCAAGTTTTCACTCAAGTTAACTTTCCAATGCACCAATACTATTGCATATCATGAAGCCCTATTGATAGGGTTGAATATCACTCATAAACATGCAATTAGGTGCTTAAAAATTCATGAATATTTAGAGCTAATAGTACAATAGGTGAAAAGTGTGTATGCAACCAAGGAATGACCCCACATGAATGTTGTTTGGGACATTATGGATTTTTTTGATGCTATTGGTATTGAATGGCTTGATAGGAATTAAAATAATGAGATATTTGCTCTAGTGGTTGTAGCATCAAAGTGTGATCTATATTTAGATATGCTCTTGTATCAATAAAGCATTGAAGTCCTCATAAGACCTATCATGACAAATTGATAAATAATATATGAAACTAGAAAGTATTTGATGACAACCACCAAATATACAAGTTCATGAATGCCATGTATGAATTGGATAACCAATTTTTGACTAGAAATTGATGATTGAGATGGAATATGGTAAGGAAACCTTTATTTGGGAATGAGGTGGTGCAATTGAAAACAAATACTTTTCCCAAGGGATTAGTTGCCATAGAGAATATGTTCAATAGTGGAGATCATTACAAGAACAAAGTGAAATTAACTCATGAAGATGAAATTGAGTGTGTGAACCTAGGGGAAAATGAGAAATTGAAGGTGGTCTATATTGGTAAAAGGCTAAATCCAAATGATAAATAAATTTGATTGACTTGTTGAGAAATTTTGAGAAATGTTTCACTTGGCCATATGAGGATCTCCAAGCTTGTAGAGAAGATTTATTTCAGCATGCTATTCCTCTCTAGCTAGATGTCAAACCATTCTCGACAAAGTAAAGGCATATTAGCCCCACCATAGCTCCCTAAATGAAAAAGGAGTTGATTAAGTTAAAGGAAGTGGGTATTATCAAAGCTATTAGACACTCTAATTGGGTGTCCAATCTTGTCCCAGTAAGAAAAAATAATTAAGAGATAAGGTTGTGTATTAATTTCAAGAATTTCAACCTTAAATCACTTAAGGATAACTAACTTCTCCCAAGCATGGATCACTTGCAACAAAAAGTAGTCAGATCAAAATTAATATTTATGATGAATGGATTCTCAAGATACAACAAGGTGGTGGTCTAGGAGTCAAAGAAACACAAAATAATATTCACTAATCCATGGGGTATGTATGTATATGCAAGGATTTCATTTGGATTGAAGAATGCAAGGTCAAAATTTCAAAGAGCAATGGATGTAGCTTTTGTTGGTCTCAATGATGAGATTGTGGTGGTATATAAAGATGATATAAATAAAATTTAAAAAGAAAGAGTTGAGCACTACAAACATCTTGAAATAATTTTTAAGAGATGTTTAATTTTTCTTTAAATTGCAAGAAATATAAATTTGGTGTTGAGGAGGGCAAGTTCCTAGGGCACATTGTGTCAAAATATGGGGTGAGAATATAACCAAAATGAGTAAAAATTGACCCCATACCTCAACCCAAATTAGTTAAGGGGTTTCAATTTCCTTTTTTGGGAAAACAAAATTTAATAGGAGGCTTATTGTTAACTTTGTTGAGAAGACCAAGGCCATATTAAAGATGCTTAGGAAAAGACAATCAATTAAGTGCAGTGCAAATCCAACTAAAGCATTCAAGGATATCAAATAAGATATCTAAGAGACACCTATTTTGATAATTCTTAATTATTCTAAGCCCCTCTAATTATTCTCATTTTCATCCTTTTATACTATTGCCTTCTTTTATTTCAAGAGAATGAAAAGGATATGAGAAGCCAATATCATTATAAGTAGACGAGCTAAAATATTCCATAATGGAAAAATGGATATGCATTAGCTAAGGTTGTGAAGAATTATATATTACCTTGTAGACACAAAAGTTATTGCATATGTGCCACACCTAGCTGTGGAGGACATATTCATGCAGTAGGAGGCTTTAAGCAAAATATGTTAGTGGATAAACAAAATCCAAGAGTATGACATGGAGATAAAAATAACAAAAAATTGTAGGATCTAGGGCTTGGCCAAGTTGATGGCTAACTCCAACTTGGAAGCAACATAAGTGAATGATAAAAATAAAAATAATGGTGTTGAACTCCTTTCCAAATAAGAGACAATACTTGGTATAAGGATTTGATTTTCTATCTCAAAAATATGAATTGTCCCCAATCTATGGATGAAAATTAAAGAAGGGTCCTTAAGCTACAATATTAGAGACATGTGTTTATCCAAAGTGAGATAATATGGAGGAACCATGAAGGGGTGTTTCTTGAATGTTTAGATGGTGAGAAAATTAATACAATGATGAAGGAATGTCACTATGGTGTATGTGATGGGCACTTAAAGGTTGAGACCATATCACATAAGATCCTTAGGGATACATATTGGTGCCATAAATTGTTCAAGGATGTAACACAAATGATCTAAAGATTTTATGCCTACAAAATATCTTAGGTAAGCTAAAATTTTCTAGTATGCTTCTTTTGTTGCCTCTCACTATTCATGTACCATAATAATAAAATAAAAATCTAGTGATTGATACAAGTGGATCCTTGTGTCCATTGAATACTTCACCAAGTAGGTTGAGGAAATTTTAACTTGCAATGAAACATCTAAGGTGATTGTATAATTTATGATAACCAACATAATAACTAGGCTTGGAGTACCTATTAAAATCTTGGTTGATAATACAATGTGCTTAAGATCTCATAATATGTGAAAAATTATGCTCCAATTTTTGTATAAACTTGGTGCATTCATATTCATACCACCCAAAAAGCAATGATAGGTTGGGTCAAGTAATAAATTCTTGGTGAAGATTATAAAGAGGACACTAAATCAAAATAAGAAAATATGGGATGACAAGCTAGAGTATTCTCTCTAGGCTAACATAGTTACTTTCAAGTAGGCCATTGGAATATGTCCATTTAAATTGGTGTTCAAAGTAGAGGCCGGAAATCCTATCAATATGGAATGCATGTGTATCAATTATTGTGAGATATTGATTATGATCAATGTGATGTAGTGTCTTTAAGGGTCTTGAAAATAATTGAGTTGAATGAGAAACAAAGATCTTCACAAAATATAAATTTGTAGGATAAATAGATAATGAAGCACATGCATGATAATAAGACATCACTAAGAGCATTATAGGTTGGTGATATGGTTCTTTTATGGAACATCAAGTTTGAGGAAAATGGAAAGCATGGGAAATTTGACCCTTTATGGTTTGGTCCTTATGGATTAGTTGAGATGTTTGAACTCAATTTGGATGGAGAACTAATGGAGCTTCCTATGTATTCTCAACATTTAAAGCATTATTTCTCATAAGTGATAAAGTCTCATATTTTTACTGGTGAGTTCAAGGCTTTATCTTCCACCTTTTTATCATTAATTTTTTGAGTAGTCTTGAGCCTTGTTGGTCATGATGGTGTGTTGGGTTTCAATCCTATTTTGTGTTATGTTTTGATCATATTGAATTTTGTGGTCTTTCATTATAGATATTTGGATTATTGTTGTTCTTACATGAGACATAGGTCCCCAACTATAGCCAATATTGGGATTTTGTCAAAAGATGAATTTTTTATTTGGTATTTAATCTGAAGATTGTTTCTAAGCCTACCTTTTCTTCTCAATCCTTGAGCCTTGATGGAAAATTTATATTGGGCCCTAGGTTTATTTTCCCTATCTTTCTCTACCCTCCATTCCCTACTTGACCTTTCATTTTCCTTCCCCATGGATTGAAAGACCCTCTTTTAACTTTAAGTTTCAAGGTTGCATTCCTCTCCAGCTCTCATTTCCCCTTTTTTATTGATTGTGTGTTAGATCCTATCAAACCTTAGGTCCAAATAGGAACATGGAACTTAGGGTGTTGGTTCTTTGTTTCCCCCAAAAGTTTGATCCCTTCCATGTGTTAACCATTCATCCTTATTAGGACCCAAAGTCCCAAAAATAACTTGGAACCTCTTGGTTCTAGTTTCCTATTCATTCCTAGAATCTACTCCTCAGAAGAGCTCATTTATAAATTCCCCTTTGGACCTTGAGTTCTAATTAGAACTTAGACTTGTGGGTTTTAGTTCCAACTTACCTTCTACTCTTGATCCTTGTAGTACCTGTTGGACCTTAGACTATGATGTGGACTCAAAACCTTATGTTCCTAGTCCCTATATTTGTCAAATCTTAAACCTAGTCATATGGTTCTCATTCTTGTTCCATTCATGGGCTTGATGCCTACCAATATATGCAAAGTTTCAATTTTGGAACCCAAACCCCAAAGTAAAGGTTCCAAATTTGAAGTTTCAATTTCCTATTCCCTCTCAAAACTTGGGACCCATGTGGAACTTTTGATGTTTTAATTTCCTAGTTCCTCCCAAAATCTAAAACCCATGAAGAACCTAATATTAAAGTGTTGATTTTTTAAAGGTTTTTTGGTTACTAAAATGCAATGATGTTGTGTCTACTCACTCAAATACTCACCATCAATATATAAGGTCTTCCCAACTACTAATAATGAATGTGCAAGATATATTTCATCCTAGGTGTCTATTTTGGGTGGGATTAAGCTTGGATTATGGACTTGACATTTCTATAGCGTCATGGGTTTGGATTTCACCCTAAAAATTATATTATGATGTTTTGATTCATTTAAGCATTGGTTAGTGGTTATATTGTTGAAGTATCAAAAGAGAATATTACAAAGGTTTTGTCTCTATAATTGTAGGTGCATGTTTGGGGTTATTTTTGAATGTAGTAGAGTTTACCCTTATCATATTGGATATTGTGAATGCAAATCTGATTTGATAAATGTGACAATATTTTAAAAATTATTATAGTCATTATAGTTATCATTTCACATTTACATATAGATTTGTGCAACTCAATCATGGATAACTAGTATGTTTTGTTTGTAATAATCTTAGTTTGATGTATTTTCATGCTTTTATCGACTATTTTGTACTTTACCTTTCATAGCAACTTCTTATTATCAACTTGACTCAGTAACCCATTGATATGCACTAGTTTGGGTGTATATTGATTCAATCACACTTTAAAAGAATAAATTATTAAATAACCATTTTCAACCTTTTCCCAATTTTATTTAGTTCATCATCTTATTGTATGTGGGGAATCACAACCATAAAATTATTATGATTCATGTATCTTACCCCCACCTTGTACTCATTATAACGGTGTTAAAATAAACTATACAAAAGTATTAAAATAGACAGTTGTTCTTAGCTCAATGATAATATCTAGAGTTGATTCAAAAATAAGGATTTAGATATCATTATTTTCATTTTTTATTTATCTACTCACTCTAGGAATAAGATCCTAAGTCTAAGTTGAGCTGGATGTGTAGGAGAGAAAATCCATTTTCATAGAGTTGACCTTTAACCTTTCATATTTTTTTGATGATTTGATTTCACTCGCATGATGATAAACTTGGACTTGTGAGTGAGATTCCATTCTAAGAAGTGGAGCTTTGATTTTGAGACCCAACTCACACACCCACACACTCTTCACTTTCTCAATTATGAGCTTCATGCATGGACTTTTTAGTAGCCCACTTTGGTCCCAACACATGACAACATGCATGCCCCACTAATCCTATCATAATCTTCATATAAGATAAGGTAATCAGTGGCACAACATAACCCACTTGATACTCTTTGGAAGATTTTTTTTACCTCATTTAGTGAATACCCAAAATTAAATCCATTTTTCCCATTATGGCTTAGTTGTACATTAGTCTTAATGTCATAATTAATTGATTCAATGTTATCGTATAGTTTTTATGATTTGCAAATTAATTTAGAGGTAAATAAAAAGGTATAAGACATAATATAATTAATAGAACTATATAGTCCACAAGAATTACCAACATCCCATTCATTCACATACCCCCATCTTCACCTACCTATTAGTTTCACCCAACCAACCACCCTTTTGTATCTCTTGTTGTATACTAGGGGTGAGTCCCTACATCTATCTTGAGGAGTATATCTTACCACATACCCTATGCAATTTGAGTAGGCCTTCACACAAATGAGTTTCATACATATGCTTCTCATCTAACCAAGATTATCCCATCACACTAAGCTTACCCCATCACACTAAGCTTACCCCATCACTCTAATATTTTAAAGACTTGAACTCAAACATAAACAAGTCATGTTTAAAACTTACAAACAACACATTGTACATAGTGCAACATAAAATAAAACACTTAGATCCAATTACTAAATAACACACAATTCAAATAGCTATTACCCACTATCCCCATATTCCCACAATTGTTCCTTTTCAAGATGTATCATTCCCATATCAATCATAATCAAATCCCACATCATTCATCTTATTTTGGAAAGAGGTATTATGTTTGTTTGTATTTTTTCTTAGTTGGTATTTTATTTTAATTTATCATTTGACCCATATTATGCCTACTCATAGCCACCTTGGTTTTCTATATATTAGTGTGTTTTAACTGGTTTACATTGGGGCATGATCTTTCATTTTTGTGTGCTATGATTTTTGTTTCTCCCTTGCATGATCCACTAAAGATAGAAATATATTTATGTGGAAGGGGCCATCCTTATGCTTGTTGGTTATTTTTTACATGTCCCACCAAGGCTTCTATCAACCTTGCACATATAAAGACATGTTTATGTACGATGGTTATTCTTTGCATAGACCCACTAAGGCCATTTTCTTCTCTCACATGCCCACTAATGTTATTTTATGTCTTGAGTGTACTAGGAAAACCTATTGTTTGAGAGTTTGTCAATGTAAAGGATACATTATCACTTTGGTTCTTATATCCCAATGCATAACATTGATTGCTATATCAAAACTTAGGATTTCTCTCCACATATTGACATAATACAACCTTATTTTCATCTTTGTCATATCTACCCACTCACCCATGTATTATACCCCTTACTCTATTCCAATCTAAATAAATGACCATTTCACTCTCATAACATACATGTACTATGGAGGAAATAAATTATCTCTAAACTACTATGATGATACACACATTGACTAGATAACTTGCATGGTTCTCTTTATGATCCCTTCTACATCATGAAAATACCATATTTCCTCTTGGCTACATCCCCCATCCCCACCCATGGCCTCCTTTTTATTCACTCACAATACAATCTCCCTCCACAACCTAGATCATCCCTACACTTGTCCCCATCCTATCACTTTCCTCTCACATTATACCATGAACAAAACATAAATTTATGTAACTTGAAAGCTCCTAAGAAATTTTTAAGTTAAAATAGACCAAGGCATTCTTGCATTCCCTATGCAATTAATTATCGATGACACATATCATCATATTTATATTACAAGTTCTAAGGTAGCCTTAATGTTGTCCACTATACATGTCATATCATAATATTAGGATTCAGGAGCAAAATAAGTTAGATTTATCAATCCCAAGATATCAAATTTGCTAAAACCAACCATTATGCCCACACCCATCTTACATATCCTAGATGCATCTAAAGTTAGTCATATCATGGCATAATCATAATCCTTGCATTATCATATTATCATACCATATCATCATCATCATCATTTTATAAGTATAATCACAATAAAAATCACCATCATACATCATAAATCTTGATCATATGTGTTGCATAATCATTCTAACATCCATAATCATAGATCATAATCACAACATCATACCATAAGTACCATACTACCGTAACATAACTAGTGCATCCATAACCATAATGATGTCATATATTCACCAATCATATATATCAATACGTAAACCATAACATCTCATAATCATGATAACATCCATCACATAATCACATCCATAAGAATAAATCATATAACCATATCCATGACAATCATTATCATATCCATCAACACAATCACCATCAATCACATCATAAATAACAACATAATAATTTCATAAATTCATCCATAACATCATGCATCATCATATAATAAATTGATAAATCTTAACATGATAAACATCACATACATCACTGCAAAAAATCATGATCATCTCATAAATAATCTATCAATAAGTCTCATGGTACAATATGCCATCTAAAATACAAATCACTCCAAGGAGTTAGGAGGAGTATAGATAAAATATGTTTGATACAAGTGTACACACTGAAAAAATGTCCTAATTGATATCATACACTCAAGACGGGTTTATTAACATCATTTCCTCTAAAATCCATCCTTTTTTTGCTTAATTGATTTAATTAGCCTAGCTAATTAATTAATTGCATCATTTTCATCTATTGGCCTAATTAAATTTAATCAGGTTAATTCATCTCTTTTCGCACTAACACTTCATCTAATTAAATTAAATAAATCAACATATTTAATTTAATCCCCTAAGTCAACTTATTTAATTAAATAACCTTAAGTTATTTAACTAAATATCATTTCACCTTACCCACATTTATTAAAATTAATATAATTTAATAAATATCACTTTAATTCTTCTAATCCCCTAATTGCATAACTTAAATCTTGATTAATTAGCAATTAAACTAACTTTCCTCTAATCAAAGGGAATATTCCCATGGAATATTCCTTATCCCTTTTTTTGCACAATCAAAACTTTGTTTTAGTTTGCAAAAATACCTTTTTCCTCACCCATAGGAATATTCCAAAAGAATATTCTTATTCCTTCATCATTTGAAAAAGGGATATTTACTTGGATTCAAATGCAAGTTACCTTGGAACTTGAGTTACAAGTTATCTTTCAACCTTTTGAACAAGTCACCTTTGACCTATGTGTGCAGGTCAAAAGTGTGTTTGTTAGAAGAAAATGTGAACCCTTGATTAAATCCCATCATGCATTCTCATCCATTGATGAGAATCCATGATCCATGCCTCCTCTTCCTTTCATCTTGAACCATTGATTAAGCTTTTCAATCTCAGCCCTCCATTTCTCATTTTCTCTCCTATAATAGAACACTATTTGGAGACAAATGGATCCATCTTTTTCAGAGCAAACTTATGTTGTTGAATCTAATCCATCTTTCAATTGAAAACTTATGTTGTTGAATTAACTTGCATCAACACTTATATTTTTCTCACTTTTAGCTTATTTTAGTTCATTTCAATTGCATAATAGCTTAGAACATCCATTAATGGCTTCCATGCATCCATCTTAGTTTATATATGAATTAGGGTTTTCGTACTTTAGCATAATATTAGCTTATATTAGTTTAGCAATAACATAATTAGATCATTTGTAGCATAAAATCATGGTAACTTAGCTTGCATCATGTTCATTTTTGCATAAACTAGGTTTTCATACATCAATCACAATGGTTTCATCAATTCTCTTCCATAGAATCGACTGAAACGAACTCACTAATCATGAGATTGGGAAAGGGTCGTCATTTCACATCAACACGACCAATTCCAAAATAGGATAAGTTTTAGATGGGCTAGGTTAGGAATTTAACTATTTTTGTGTAGTTGATAGCTTTCATTTTCAATTAAATGCTTAATTTAGATTTCCATTTTGAATGATCTTGTTTGTAGATGTGGGTATGTTTGGCGAAGTTATGCTTCAATTCATCACGAGTCAAGTGTAATCGGTCCACCCTGACAATCCTCGTATCACATTCTAACGCTAGAAGGAGGGCGAACCGTTAACAATTTTCTAGCTTGAATTCCATTTATTTGATGTTTTGCAAGTTACATCGACACTCAAACTACAAACAACGACACCTTCTGTAAAGCATCGCCATATAGTGCCGCCCACCTAATTTGAAACAACAACGCCGATTTAATTATGACGACGTCAAATTAATCTAGAAGTATTGAAGAATTTAAATGGCGACACCCATCTTCACCAGAGCGACGCTTTAAAATTTCAAATCACGATGCTATCACTAGCAGTGATGTCAGGCCAACTACCGACGCTATTGTGCTCACTATTTTTGCTGCAGATCGATGCCCATTTTCACTAGAGTGATGCCCAAACTTCAAATTGTGATGCTATCGTGTTCAACGATGCCCAACTCTGGTAAGAATTTTTTTGATTGTTTTTCAAACATGTGCCTTATTTTTTTTGATTTATCTGATTACTAATGCACAACTGACTATGTTCTGGTTGTTAGACTAATAGGATTTTTCAGGTTGAAAGACATGGAGCTGAAATGAAGAAAGCCTCTTTTATCTTAATTCTATAATTGTAAAGAGCGTTTAAACGCTTTGGGGCAATTATAACCCAATTTTCATGCTTTCTACTTTATGTTTTAGGAACTCACTACATTTCAATTTGGTCTTAAAATAAATGCTCAAATGGAATTAAAATTGAACCTTCATATTATCATCTTACTTTGGGCTTAAAACTGAACAAGAAAATTCACACTTGGTTTTGGTGCTATAAAAAGAACTCATTATTGCTTTGAGGATTAAAATAAACTTGTGTTTGATTTGTCTTGTAAACTTCTTTGCAACTTGTGTCATTTAGATGTGTATGCATTCTCTCACGCTTTACGATGATCTTGAGAATCAAAAGCATTTTTGTGACATTGGTTTTCTAAAAGGTTACCTACACATTTCAATTTGGAGCTAAAATTGAACAATCATGCAAGTGTGAAGGAAATGCATTGTGTGTGCTCCCCCCTAATTTCTTTACACAACCTAGGCAGTCGAACTACAAATGTACTTCTTCACTATTATTTATCTTTAGAGGGCCTATCTTGGTGGGAAAAAGTAATCACCCTAAGGGAACAACTCAAGCGGTAATGAGCTAAAGCCAAGTTCTTCCAAACCATGATATAAATGTGTGGTTACAATGAAAATTATGATCAATGGGAAATGGTACATGATAGCTCTCCCCCAACATCTTGATGATGCGTAAAGCCCTTGTTCTAAGGGTTGGGAGACCTCTCATAATGAGTTTATCATTATACGACCTAAACTGGAAGCCCTTATTACGAACCTTTGTTTAGAAATCCAAAAATTCCTTAATACTTGTTGGTGGAAGAACAGTCGTTCTAAAGTTGTCCCACATTCTTACTATTCAATTGTAGAAACAGAAAAATCCTTTTGATCTTTGGATTTTAAGGATTTTGAGATGTGGTGGTCCTAAGAAGTGTGTGCTGAGAAAGGGGGAGCTAGTGTTGCCAAATCTCTAACTGTTCACATTGTTTAGTGTTTGGAGAAATCCAAGTGGGAACTCAAAAAAGTATAGTCATTTCAAACCTAAGATTGTATGTGATTGTGAGTCAATTTGATACATTGGTTGGTTCCAAAACGTTCCAAAAACAAACATTCACTATCTTCAAAATTTCAAACACTTTGGTAAATATGGGTGCCTCTTGATTTAGCTTTGATATTACTGCTTTTCATAAGGCTTTCTATTCTTAGTGACTTCTAAATATCTTGACATAATCATAATCCATATTCCCTAAAGACAACATAGGAAATTGTGGCTCTAATCTCATGATTTTCATGAAATGGACATTATGAAAATTATAATTTTTTTGACATAAACATTTAGTTTGGAAACTTAATCAAAAAGAGTGTTTGTAAAATCAATTCACTTAAGCAAGATAAACTGGACACAAATTGAACCCCACATGACCATTTGGAGACTGGACACTCTTGATTTACAACCCAACCTTCCAGGTGCTATCGTTCAACCAAACTTTGAATACATTCAGGAAGAACAAACGGATATTATCAATAGTTTGAGAAGCTTCACTTTTGAAACCAAAGAAACATCCAATCAATGGAGAATTGTTGCAAGTATCTTGGATATAGAAGAACGAAGAGCAGATATTTTGGCTAGAAGGCCCATATTACCACCTCCCATGTGGCAATAGTTATCTTCTTCTTGCAAAATCAATATCCCCAAAAAAAGATCTATAAGTCATCATTTTAAGGTCAGATATCTTAAACCAAAAGCTTTCAAGAAACACCTTTTAACAATTCACAAGAATAGAAACAAGCTGATAGCAAACTTTTATAGATACGCTTCAAGGTATAGTCTAGAATTATATGCATTCTTTTGGAGTCAAAACCCTGGTCTTTTTCACGATACTGAGCTTCTATGAATGATCCATCACACGATCATAGTCCGTAAAGTGAAACCTGCATCCCATCATTTCAAACATAGATATCGTAATTCAAAGTTTGGTAAGAAGTGGGTTGTAATTCTTACTGCAATCATTTCTATTTGTTAAGAAACTACTATACTCAAGCTAGGAGAAGGAGAAAAGGTTTAAACATCCCCATTTATCCTCTCATCTAAGTTAACATTAGGTCTTTAAGATTTGAACATTTTAGAGGTCTAGCATCGTTCTTACTACCGCAGTCTTGGAAAACATAGGTTCAGTCTAAGTCAAACATTGGGCCAAATATTTCATCCATCCCTTCATCAAAATTTCATGTTTCACCTCACCTACCTTTGCAAAACTTTTGAACACACCAAACATCTTTTGACTTAAGCATCAAATGAAACCAACCCCTAACTAGACCAAGTTGTATGTGAAATGTATCCTTTTCCATGCATCTAGTTAAGTTAGTTATCATCCTTGAACTAGTTTATCTTGAAGGTCACGAGTCTACCCTAAAGATTCTCAAGTTCATCATCATACCAACATCAAAACATCAAACTCAAAGTCAAAAGTGTTGTCCCAAAATAATTGCAAAAATCACTTTCCATATCACCCATCTTTTCATTCCCCGTTATCATCATTGCTCCAAAAAGACTTAAAGTGTCCATTTTTACCTAGATTTGAGTCAACTAGAGAGTTCAAACATTATAAATCTCCACACAACTCTCCCATCAATGACCCAAAATTTATGGTAAAAATTGAAGGGAAAACAGGCATGGATCTAGAGACCCAATAGTGCGGAATACATTCCCTTAACACTAATACAATAGAGGAGAAAAGCATGAACCAGTTTCAATAGAATTCTACAACTACTTGAGATGAATACATGCATGTAAAATAAAGAACACAAAATTGAGCATTCACAGTTGACACAAGATATACGTGGGAAAACCTCAGGTAAAAAACCCAAAACACCCAGTCAAGACAAAGTCAATTTGACCATTGTAGTTAAGTAGCCAAAGCCGTTGGCGTCCACCGTGGTCAACCTCTTAGTTGGCCACAGTATGGCGGTAACCACCAGCTAGGCCGTTGGTGGCCACCGCAGTCAGCCTCTTGGCTGGCCGTAGTATGGTGGTAACCGCCAGCCAAGCCGCTTGCGGCCACCGCGGTTAGCCTCTTGGCTGGTCGTGGTATGGCGATAACCGCCATCCAGGCCGCTAGTGACCACCGTGGTTAGCCTCTTGGCTGGCCGCGGTATGGTGGTAACTGCCAGCTAGGCCGCTGGCGGCCTTACCGTGGTTAGCCTCTTGGCTGGCCGTGGTATGGCGATAACTGCCAGCTAGGCCACTAGCGGCCTTACCACAGTCAGCCTCTTGGCTAGCCGCGGTATGGCGATAATCGCCAGCCAAGCCGTTGGCGGCCTTACCATGGCCATTGTGGTCAGCCTCTTGGCTACCCACGGTATGGTGGTCTTACCACGGTCAGCCTCTTGGCTGGCCATAGTAGGGCGGTAACCACCAACCAGGCTATTGGCGATCTTATCGCGGCCACCACGGTCAGCCTCTTAGCTGGCCACAGTACAACGGTAACCACCAGAACTGTCACCACCAGAGCCAGACATAGCAGCCACAGTAAAGGCATAAATGCAACAAAAATAACGCCAAGGCATGAAAGATGGGGCTTCAAGACTAGAAATTGAGACATAGATTCTCAACAAAAATGATATCACAATACAAGAGAATTATGGAGAAAACCAAAGTAACATTTACCTCAAGTGATCCAAATCCTCTACAATTTGACCCAAGAAGTCAAGTCATGCCCTCACAATAACCATCATCTCCGATAGAACCATATAAGATTGAAGACGTCACAAACAAATCCCTTTGAACTCACTAAGGAGAAAATCATGGAGCATCAAGCCTTTGAAAATATAGTTCCTATCTCTCCATCAATTATGGAACAAAATTTAGCACAAGGATTCACCACTCCACTATCAAGGATAAATCAAACACCTACTCCTAGTCTTGTGGCTAGCCTTGCTAAGGACTTTGGTTTGACTCTTCCATTTGACAACAGTACACTTGTGGGTACTCTTGATACCAATCCTCCACCTCCAACAACCACTTGGACATCTACCTTTGGTGCTCCTCCCATTCTCGAAAATTCAAAACAACTACATAAACCTCTTGACCTTCATTACTCCACCACAACCTTCACCTATCGAGGACATCCATCTTCATCTACATCCATGAGTATCACAAGTATGCCCACCATCACACAAAGCAGTATAGACCAAGTATCTCAAGGTATTAAGCAAGGGCATGTCCATACTGTATCACAGAGTCAACCTTCAATGCAAATAGGGACATCTTTACCCAATCCTTCCACAGGTTCATCTATACCATTTTCATCGCAGGACACATCCCATTCATCTATCATCAATCCAAATCAAACCAACACCTTGGGTATGAACCCTATCAATCAAGGAAGTACCTTGATCACATCTCAAGCACAAGGAAATCCCCTAAACATCAATCAAGGGAATCTTTTCAATCAATGGAATCAAGGTCCTAGTATGTCGACACCATTGCAAAATTTAACGCCAACATCCACATCCTTCCCCACGGTCCCCCTCACCATGCAAAATCAAATAGGATCTCAAACTTACATTCCTCCATCTCAATCCACCATTTTACAAGGAATGTTGAGCCAAGGAAACTCTCAACCTCTCATCACACACTCACAACCCATCCAAGACATCAACACCCACAATCTATCATAGATATCCCAATAATCAACTGGTCTTATATTACAAAATCATACCTCAGCCTTATAGCAAGCGCAACAAGCTTATCAGCAAGCCATCCAACAACAACAAGCAACAAGCAACCTTAGCTGCACAACAACAACAACAACATGCATCCTTTTCCACACAACAAAAACAACAAGCCTATCAAGCATCCTTAGTAGCTTAGCAACAACATCAGGCCCAATAGAAAGCCATTGCGGCACAACAACAACATCAGGCCCAACAGAAAGCCATCATAGCACAACAATAATAGCAATCCCAACAACAAGCCATCATGGCACAACAACAACATCAAGCCTTACTAGCTCAACAGTATGCCCAATATAAGCAACAACAACAATAGAAAAGTTCCTACTATAACCCCCAATAGAACATCATCAATCCAAACACGTTAGGAACATACACATCAACACCCCAGTCACCTTCACATAGTCTCATTCCACCATACACCCCCTACAACAAACCATCATATAATAATCCCATAAGAAATTCATCCCTCATCCCATCGTATGTTCCTCCACCAAATCTGCAAGATGATCTAGCTTCACATCTCAGGGCGCTATCCCAAGAAATGCAGGACTTTCGGATGGGCAAGCCAAAGAAGCCCCATACACAAAACCTATGTCCTTACCCCTTTGACCGCAACATTGAAATGGTACCATTCCCTCTTGAATTTGAGATCCCTAAATTTGATAAATACAAAGGGAGAGGAATTCCTATAGACCATGTCAAAGAATTCAACATCATGTGTATGGAGGTAGCTTATAATGACTCATATCTAATGTGTCTCTTCCCTCAAAGCTTAATAGGTCCCACTATGGATTGGTTCTCTCATCTATCTCCTGGAATTAAAAACTTTTCAATAAACCAATGATCAATTCATCGACCACTTCTCTTTTAATTTAGATATGGATGTTAGTCTAGAAGAGTTATATACTCTCAAACAAACCAAAGGAGGATCTTTCGCCAATTTCTAGCAATGATGGAGACAAAAATCTATTTATAAGAGCAAGTGGACTCTTCTTGATGAACAACGAGTGGGAATCATCATAGCCAATCTGGATCTCAATCTCTCATTTCACTTGAAAATGTAGTGCATCACATCTTATGACGAGCTTGTCCCTCGAGCCCTTAACATTGAATGAGCTCTACTCTCACAGGTAAATAATCAAGCTTGCAACCGCCCATCAACTAGTTCAAATGACAAACATCATGTCTGGGCTAAAAACAAAAATGTGACGAATGATGGTGTGGTAGATGATAAGGTGGTCCTAAGTGCGCCTAGACCCAACAACAATCAAGTTGCTAACATACAACCAACTGTGCAGCAAACAATATCCCCTCAGAACAATCAAATCAACAACACTAAGATGCAACAATGAAAAACTACCAATAGGAACAACTATCCCAAGCGTAAGTACACATAGTTATTTGAGCCCATCGAAACCATCATGAAAATTTTTGTAGAATCAAATATGATAGCATTTTCCAACTTTGAAAAATACCAAGAATCATAAGAGAAACCAACCTGGTACAAAAAAAATGATCTCTGTGACTTTCACAAAATCAAAGGACACAAAACCCCAAATTGCATGAGACTCAAGAACATTATCCAAGATCTCATAGAGAATGACACTATCTTTGTTAAAGTACCAGCTGGGAATCAAGATCTCAAGATATACAAGAGCCCTATGTTGGAACATAACAAAGGGAACAACAACGGAAAAGCTAAGGATTACAAAAATGTGCAACATAGCTATTCAAATATGGTCACATCTTGTGATAGCGTCATTACAGTCGTCACCATCAAAGGACCTAGTGTCGAGTGTGGAGTCACCACACAACGTGGAAAGGTCACTATTCAAGGATTCCCATCCCAATCTAGGGCACAACCCACTTTGCCAACATCAAATCCCAACAAGTACAATCTCCTAGACCAGCTTAAGAAGACCCCCACACAGATATCACTCTTATAACTATTAAGGCTTTTTCCCACACATAGATAAATCTTAGAGAAAGCCTTTTCGGAGTCATCTATCCTCGAAGATATTGATACAGATTGGTTTCAAGATATGGTAGGTCACATTACCGATAATCTTCTTACCTTTTCTGAGCAAGACCTACCATCACAACCATCTCATAATCATGCTTTTCACCTCAAGGTCTATATTCATAAAAATAAGGTCAAAAGAGTCTTAGTAGATGGAGGTGTTGGTCTAAATATTTGTACCCTTAAATTGATCAAAGACCCGAGCTACTCAGAAGATATCATTGAGAAAACAAAGAGTACCACCATCAAAGCATATGACGACCAAGAGCGGGTATCACAGGGCATCATTGCATTATCCATTCAAGTGGGACCTATCATTGCAAAAACTACTTGCCAAGTGTAATATCTTGACCTTCTATACAATATCCTACTTGGCCGACCCTCGATCCATGTCTTAAAGGTTGTTGCTTCAACCTACCATCAATGTGTCAAGTTTCATTTTTAAGGTAGAGAAGTTACCATCTATGGAGATCATGAGCCTTTTATTACTGCAAGAATCTTGAGGCTAGGTTCTATAAAATCCCCCAAGTACCGAAGAATGATAAAGGGCTTACATCCATACCTACCTCATTTTTTGATCTGTCTCTTGCATCTACCTAACAAAAATACACCCATTGCATAGAACATCCTTGGCATCAAAGCAGTAATCCAAGATGATGGTTGTAGAAATTATAAGCTCCTAAAGGATACCTTTGTCTTAGGAGAATTACCTCTTTCTCGTCAAGCTCATGGGAAACCTACATCTAGCACCAAAGAGCCCAAAATAATCAATATGGCAGCAACTACCTTCACCAAATGGAGGGATTTGAATCAAGAAGATGTCAACGAGGAGGATATCTCCAAACTCCTCTATCAGGATGAACGAGATATCCTTGTTCTTCCTATGGAGGATGATAATAAAGGCTTGCAACTCATGAAGGGAATGGGTTATAACAAGAATGAGAAACTAGGAAAAAATGACAATGGCTTGCTAGAACCTATCATTCCTGAGAAACGATTAAAGAATCTTGGTTTATGTTGTACTACTAGCAAGGTTACACTTATTGACAAAGGTACTTCCATTAAACTGGCATAGGCTTCCTCTTGGCTGCCTACATCATGTGACATGACCTTAGATGACTTCCCCTTGATATGGGTGACCTATTTGACAATAACTCCCTATTCATGATATCCATTACATCCTTTGATCAAAGCAATCAGCCCATTGAACTACGCTTGGTATACTCGCAACTTATTGACACGGACCAACAAGGATAACCGATTCTTGATTTATTCAAAAATGATGAAGTAATCTCAGAATTCATGGGACTTCATGATAATCTATCATGGGAAAATCACAAAGCATGTTTCGACATAGAGCTAGACATAGGGGCATACTATGGAGAGATGATTGAATCCTTCAGTCGCAAAATTGATGAAGTACAACTAACATGTAGATCCTTGAGTGAAAACCCCATTGTGGCACTCTCTGATCCTAAAATAATAAAAGGAAAGAATGCATCTGAGGGTGAAAACCTCTCTAAGGCACCCAAATATGAGGGATTCAATCTCCCCTTTAGTTTAATGCATCCCGAAAAGTCAGCAGTGCTAGAAGAAAAGGCTACCCCGGTCAATCTAGGAACGAAAGAAGCACCCCAGATCACTTTCTATGTCGAATCACTGTTGGATGAAGAATAGAGGAACCTAGCAGAATTCTTGAAAGAAAAAAGAGCTAACTTTGCATGGTCATACATAGATATTCCTGGCCTTGATACTGAAGTAGTTGTGCATCATTTAGCGGTATATCTCGAAGCCAAGCTAGTCAAGCAGAAGTTAAGAAAGATGCACCCTTAGATAACACTCTTGGTGAAACTAGAGTTACAAAACTATTGGACGTCGGGTTCATTCGACCAATAGATTATCCTAAGTGGGTTTTGAGCTTGGTACTAGTCTCAAAACCCACTAGGGGCATCAGAATCTACACCTATTTCAGAGACTTTAACAAAGCATGCCCAAAGGATGATTTTCCTCTTCCTAACATGGATCTCCTTGTAGACTTAATAGTAGGGAATGAAATGCTATGGATGGATTTTCAGGCTACAATCAAATCATAATTTCCAAGGAGGATCAACATAAAATTGCATTCACTTGTCCATGGGGAACATATTGCTAGAATGTAGTGCCATTCGAGTTAAATAATGCATGAGCAACCTATCAAAGAGCAATGAACCTCATCTTCCATGACATGATCCACAAAATAGTTGAAGATTATGTGGATGATATTTTGGAAAAATCAAAGAAAATAAGTGAGCACATACTAGTCTTAGGACCCATCTTTGACAGGCTTGAAGAATACAAGGTACGATTGAATCCAAAAAAGTGTCTTTGGGGTTACGTCAGGGAAACTTCTTGGCTTCATTGTCTCACAAAGAGGGATAGAAATTGATCTAGCAAAGGTAAAAGCAATCCTCAACATGGAACCACTACAAACACTAAAAAAAATGAGAGGATTACAAGGAAGATTGCAGTCCATCAAAAGGTTCATAGTGTAGTTATCAGATAAGATCCATCCCTTTTCACATCTCCTCCATAAAGGGATAACTTACAAATGTGATGACAAGTGTGATAAAGCTTTCCAACAGATCAAAGATTATCTACTAACACCTCCAGTGCTCATGCCATCGATACGAAACAAGCCATTGATCTTATATATCTCAGCAACATCAGCAACACTAGGAGCTCTTTTAGCACAACATGATGACAATGAAAAGGAAAGAGCTATCTACTATATTAGCAGGATCTTGGTGGGCTATGAAATGAACTACTCACCTATTGAGAAAGTATGCCTAGCAGTAGTTTTTGCTTCACAAAAGTTCAGACATTACATGTTGTCACATCAAATCAAGCTCATTGGAAAGATAGACCCATTAAAATACCTGTTATCTAAGGAAACTCTCACAGGGTGAATGGCCAAATGGGTAATGATATTAACTAGAATTTGGCATAGAGTATGTGGAGCATAAGGCAATAAAAGGACAAGTGATTGTAGACCAACTAGAAGAAGCACCCATCTATGTAGAAAATCCTTTGGTATCTAAGTTTCCTGATGAATCGGTATTCCTTATCAACCTCACATATCAATGAAAAATGTACTTTGATGAATCATTCACCCAACATGGATCTGAAGCAAGCATTCTTTTCATCACCCCTCAAGGTGATTGCATTCCAAATTCATACAGGCTATCTTTTACATGCACTAATAACATTGTTGAGTATGAATCCCTAATCATAGGTTTAAGAATAACAGTTCAGTGGAAGATTCGGGAAATAAAAGTATATGGAGTCTTACAGCTACTCATTAACTAAGTCAATGATGACTATCAAACTAAATATGACAAACTCACCCCTTACAAAAATATGGTAGATAATCTCAAAGATCTCTTTATAGACATAACTTTTGAGCAGATTTCTCGTATGAACAATAGAGTAGTGGACACCATGGCAACCATCAAATCACTATTATACATGTCGAACAATGTCCTCCAATGTGAATTCTTGGTAGAATAACTTCTCATGCCAACTTTAAAAATCCTTGAATCTAAATTCATGTGTGTCATTGTTGGTCCTAGATCCCCTTGGTATCATGACATCTTTACCTACCTAAGAAGAGGAACCCTCCCATCTGATATCACCTTGAACTTTAAAAAGACCTTTGTCAAAAATGCATCCCAATTTATGATCCTAGGTGATACCCTTTACTGTCGAAGCATCAAAGGAACATTACTATGATGTCTTAACCAAGAGGAAGCCTTAACTGCTTTAACAAAAGCACACGATGGCATATGTGGTTCCCATTCTAGTGGTATGACATTAGCTAAGAAACTGCTGAGGACTGGGTATTATTGACCAACCATGGAGAATGAAGCTCATCAGTATGTGCAGAAGTGTGTCCAATGTCAGTAGTATGGAGATTTGATTCATGCACTAGCTCAAGAATTGCAACCCATAATCACACCTTGGCCTTTTTCACAATGGGGACTTGACCTCATAGGTAAAATCACCCCAACCTCATCTAATAGCCACAAGTTTATCATAAATTGCACTAAGTGCTTCACTAAGTGGGTAGAAGCCATTCCCATGACCAACATAATAAGGAAGCATATTGCTAAGTTTATCCTAAATTACCTCATTTGCCATTAAGGTGTCCCACAAACACTAATCTCAGACAATGGGACACCCTTTAAGAATCAGGATGTGAAAGGATTGTGCCAAAAATTTAACATCCAACATCGATTCTCTACCTCATGTTATCCCCAAGGCAAAGGCCAAGCAGAGGCTACAAACAAAACCATCCTAAAAATATTGAAGAAAATAGTCAACGAAGCTGGTCATGATTGGTATCTGCAACTAAATCCCACTCTCCAGGCCTATCAAACCGGTATCTACACACCAACAAGTGCAACCCCTTTCTCCCCGGTCTATGGTCAGAAGCTATCTTTCCTATTGAGGTTGAGCTCCCATCATTAAGAGTGTCACTACAAAATCTGATCACCGATGAAGAATACAGAATATCTCGACTGAATGAGCTAGAGTTCTTAGATGAGCGTCGTCTTGATGCCCTTAATCACTTACAAGTATATCAAAACCGATTGAAATAGATATATAAGAAGAGAATCAAATGTCGATCCTTCCAAGTAGGGGATCTTGTCCTAAAGCAGAATCAGAAGAATCTACCAAATCAAGATAGTAAAGGAAAATTTGAGCCTAATTGGTTGGATCCCTTCATTGTCACCGCAAGCTATAGATCTGGAGCATAAAAGTTATCAACACCTGAAGGTGAACCGTTGCAGGAGCCAACTAACAGCTTGCATCTCAAAAAAAATTATGCCTAGTCTTGAAGGGTATATACTAGAAAATACAAAAAAACCAAAAAAGATCAAAATCCAAAAAAATAAGAAAACGGATTGAAAAAGTAAAGAAAAAAATCATCCTCTAGTGAAAACCACCTCAGTGGCACTTTGGGAAAGTACCTTGGTGAAAACATAGCAAACAAGCACCTCACATAAATAAAGCACCTCCATCTATTCTTTGTCTCTTTAACCCCATCATTCTTTATGGTGTCATTCATCCATCACCCATCTGCATCCTTATCATAGCTTGATGATTGGAAGTATCATATCTCTTTAGTACTACTTGGCATATTTCAAAGGTTGATTTGTCTTGCCTATATCAAAGTAGTATAACCTGTCACGCTAGGGGAAATTCATTATGGATCATATTGGGTCCTTGTATATCTTGAGCTCATCGGAACTATCCTTCCTATAATGGGCATCAAGAACTTATCAACCTGATGAGATTGACTCACTCTCTAAGATTTATCATTTGGCTATCAAATTGCAACAGCAGACAAATCTACAATCTGGAGGGTTGGGAGTACCTTTTTCTCTAATGAATTATCAGATGCCTAATCCACCGTTATACAACACTATCCCAAGGATGTTTTATTTCCATTATGGACCTGTATCTGAGTTGCAAGCTCCACCAACTGTGCCCTTTTTTGGCAATAGCATGCATGATTCCTCACATCAATCCCCACAGCAACAACCTCAACAGCAACCTCAAAATCAATCGCAACAAGGGGGAGGACCAACCCATGTCCATTCCCCACCCATAGTTCAAAATGTGCAGAATGATCAAACTGTTCAACTTACAAGTGAAGTAGAGACTCTCAAAAAGACTCTCTCTCAAATGTCAAATGACATGGCACAGCTCAGACAAAATCCTCCCAATAATCAAAACTAGAATTACAACAATCAGGGAGGTTACAACTATCAGGGCAATTACTCTAATCAGAACACCAATAGGAACTTCCAAAATCAAAATTCCTCAAACCAGAATTATCAAAATCAAAACAGAGGATACAATCAGAGATTCAATAACAACAACAACAACAATAGGCAGTGGAACACTAGGCCTAACAATGGAGGAGTTCCCCATAATTATCAAGTGGGTGAAGAGAGATCAAATACTGCTAATATTGCTGATTTGAATTTTATGACAAATTGGTGTAGGTTGCATGATACAGCAGCCCATTCTGAGGTCAATTACCCAAAAATGGAGAAGATGGTGAAAATTGCACAAGCTGATGCCCATCCTCAAACAGGAAATTCTAATCAAGGCAATGGGCCGGAAGAAGATGTCTATGATGCTCAAGCTTTCCAATCTAAGGGTGGTCATTTTCTGAGGAACCAAAATAAAGGGCCATTCACTACATCTGCACCCCCTAACAACATGGTTCCACCAAATCAGAATGCAGATAACAATCCACCCCCACCAAAGGGACCTTCTGATACTCAGAACAGAGATAATCAGCCTTCTTTTCCTAAATATCAATTTAGGATGATTCAGAGTTTGATTTTGTTGCAGAATTGCAAAGGTAGAAGACATCAATATTTTTCTTTGATATCATGAAGTGGTGCCCAGCTCAAAGGGAGGTGGTATTAAAAGCTTTGGAAGAAATAGATCGCTTGAAAGGGAAAGGTAAAGTGACTACCACAAAGGAGACAAATGCTGCTATGTATAAAGGTAAGACCAGTACCCCACCTTTCTTGTTAAGTTTGAGGATCTTCAGAAAGAATCTACACAATTGCTTATTAGATTCTGGAGCATCAAGGAATGTCATGCTTTTTTCGATTTGTAAAAAGTTAGGATTGAGTCCTATTCCAACCAATAAAAAGGTGATTCAATTGGATAAAATCGAAGTTAATGTTGTAGGTGAATTGAAGAACATGCATGTACAGGTTGGATCAGACCCAAGGATCCAGACCTATATAGATATTCAAGTTGCTGACATCCCAGAAACATATGGGATGCTTTTAAGTCGAGAGCTAATGAAAAGCATAGGTGGATATCTGTCCTTGGACTTCTCGCACATGTGGTTACCATGGAAAGGGGTTGCCACTCAGATAAGAATTGAAAGTGAACCTAGGCTCAAACACATGATTACAGAGTATGATACTCCAAATGAAGTAGCATTCTTTGAGACTGAGATGGGTGTTTACAAGCAAGAGGAAGTCCTTACTTTCTCTGTAGTTCGTTCTGAGGATACACTATCCTTAGACCACACCGATTCGATGGTTCACATCAACCAGCAAGTTCTAATAAGGAAATTGCAACACGATAGGCTGGTTTTAGGAATAGAGACTGATTTGAGTAATCTATTGCTTCCTAATTGGTGTAGAATACACTATCATAACCATTTAGAGTTGACATGTCAGTCATGCATAGATATTCTAAGGCATGTAGATCTACCCAAGCAAGAATCTCAAGAGGTAACTGAGACTCCCATCAATGAGTTCTCTTTCCAAGCTAAGGATGCAACTATTATTACACGAATTAGTCTTTCTCAAGAAGAGGTTCCTTTACCAGTAGAACAGACTCAAGTCTTAGGGTTTTCAGATCAAAAAGAGGAAGTGGAAGTATCTCAGTTTCATTTTAATACCCCTATTCCAGATGCTTTGCCAATACCAAAGGAGTTAATAGAAGATGAGTTAGGTCCTGACTCAGCCCAAGAAATCGCTCAGGAGGTAGTTGTTGAACAAATTAAGGAACTAGGAAAATCGTTAACTGAGCTTCTTCTCAACACGAATTCTGATAAACAGCAAAAGTCTGAGCCGCCACATGTCACAAGTGGCAAAACCCCTGTAGTTTCTAAAAAGAAAGAGCTCCCAACAAAAGACCAGTTATGGACTCTTAAATTTGATGGTTCTAAATCTAAAGCAGGAAGTGCAGCTAGAATTGAACTAACTAACCCGAAAGGGAAAACTTATTTTGCTTCTTACAAATTGCAGTTTGGTTGCACTAACAATGTGGCTGAATATGAGGCACTTGCAAGAGGACTTATGTTTGCTCATAAGAAGAAAGTAACTGCTCTTACAGTAATGAGAGACTCTGAGGTAATTGTGAAACAGGTACATAGCCAATACACTTTCCATAATAAAAGATTGGCTACTTATAGGAATAGGGTCTGGAATTTAATAGAAGATTTTGATGCCTTTGGGATTACACTTATTCCAAGGGAAGCAAATCAAATAGCAGATGCTCTTGTCGTTGCAGCAAGTACATTGGAGCCCATGCAGGATTCAAATCTGAAGAGGTTTTCTATTGAATTGATTTTAGTTCCTGCAATTCCTGACAATGTTAGACACTTCTAGGTGTTTAATGATGACCAACATATTTTGGCCTTTTCGGAGAGTTCTGATGTATTTCAAGGACAAATAATTGATGATGTTGAAGGGATCAAGGAGACTGGAATCCAGGAAGTGACAATACATAAAGTGATAATCCATAAGGGATAATGGATTTAAAGAGCAATAACATTCCAAAAGAGATGATAGCATTGGAGAGGATATTTGATTCGGATCCACAAGCTTATCAGAGAATGCCTACAAAGAGTGAGGGAGGCAAGTATGAATCCGTTAATTTGACTCACTCAGGGGTAGAAAAGAATGTTCTTATAGGAAAGACTTATCCTCAGGAAATAAAGGATGAGATAATCAAAATTTTGAAGCAAAATATTGAAGCAATTGCTTGGAGCTACGATGATTTGAAAACTTTTGATACATTTGTCATCACACATACGATTCCTCTTAAGTCGGAAGCCAAGCCGTTTCGCCAAAAGCAACGCCCAGTCAATGCATTAATCGATCCGCTAATCCAGAGAGAAGTACAGAAGCTTTTGGCTGTAAGAATAATTTTTCAAGTTAGACACTCTACGTGGGTGGCTAATCTAGTTCCTGTGAGGAAGAAGAATGAGGAAATCAGGTTATGTATAGATTTTAGAAATTTAAACAAAGCCTCTGAGAAGGACAATTATCCATTACCTTCTCTTGATGAAGTATTGCAAAAGGTTAATGAATCTCAAATGATGTCTTTCTTGGATGGATATTCAGGATATAATCAGGTACTGGTGAGTCATGACGATAGGATGAAGACTGCTTTCACTACAAAGTGGGGCACATTTGCCTACAAGAGGATGCCATTTGGTCTAATTAATGCTGGTGCTACTTTTCAAAGAGCGATGGATGTAGTGTTTAAAGACCTGATAGGAAAATGTATAATCATCTATGTTGATGATCTGACCATCTTCTCTAAGAGTAGAGAAGATCATGTGGTTGATTTAGAGAAAGTACTAAAGAAATGTATCAGTTATGGTGTTTCTCTCAATCCAAAGAAATGTGTATTTGGAGTTTCTGAAGGGAAGCTTTTGGGTCACATTATATCAGAGGAGGGAATTTCCATAGATCCTAATCGAGTAGAACCCATTTTGAAGTTGACAAGGCTAGGAAGTAAGAAGGAGATGAGATCTTTCTTTGGAAGGGTTAATTTTGTCAGGAAGTTTATAACAGGGTTTGCATAAATTGTTAAACCACTTAATGAAATGATGAAGAAGGATGCAAAGATTGAATGGAGTGCAGAGGTTAAATCTGCTTTCATGCAGATTAAACAAGCTATATCTGAGGCACCTGTTTAACAAGCCCAGATTATCTAAAACTCTTTTACATTTATTCTTTTGCTTCTGAACATTCATGTGCAACAGTCTTGACACAGAGAAGAGAAGAGAATGAGGAGAGGCCTATTGCTTTTATGAGCTCTCCCTTTAAGAATGCAGAGGTAAGATATTCATCAATAGAAAAACAAGCTTTTGCATTAGTGCGAGCAGTGAAAAAATTCAGACACTACATAATCCGAAGTCAAGTGATGGCTATAGTCCCAGATCTAGCTGTAAAGTCCCTCCTGATGCAAAGTGAACTAGGAGAAAGAAGAGGGAAATGGATGGCCATTTTATAAGAATTTGACTTGGAGATTCACCCAATGAAGCTTGTAAGAGGTCAGGGTTTGTCAAAGGCAATGGCTAAAGTGGACAGAAGTATAACTTGTCAACAATACACTGTTCAGTCATTCACAAAAGATCCCTGGTATACAGACTTAGTCTTTTTCCTCCTCAATAACAAGTGTCCAGAAAGGATGAATGCAACTCAAAGAAGAGCACTAAGGATGAAAAGCACCCATTATATGCTTAAAAGAGGATCAATCTATAAGAAGAATTTCCAAGGAATCTACTTGCGTTGTCTGGATCAGCAAGAAGCTAAACATGCTATAAGTGAATTTCATGGTAGGCATGGAACAGGACATGGATCTGCTGATGCGTTGGCTCATCAGATTTTAAGGTCAGGTTACTATTGGCCTTATGTGTTTAGGGATGCGCATCAACATTGCAGGACTTGTCATGTATGTCAAACTTCTGCATCAAGAGAAAGAAATCCTTCGATGCCCCTACAACCGGTTTATGAGGTAAGACCATTTGCCCAATAGGCACTTGATTTTGTAGGAGTTATTAATCCAAATTCTTCTGCAGGTCACAAATTCATTTTGACTATGATGGATTATTGCACACGTTGGACGGAGGCCCCGCCTTGCAAGAATAGCACTATAGAGGTGGTTATTAAGTTTCTGACAGAGAACATCACAACCAGGTTTGGAGTTCCATTTGCTCTGGTATGTGATAATGGCCCTGCTTTTTCCTTTGCTGAATTTATTTCATGGGCTTATGAGCAGAAGATTGTATTAAAATATTCTTCCAATTATTACCCTCAAGGGAATGGAGTGGCTGAGTCCACAAATAATAATTTATTGGAAGTAATAAAAAGGTTGTTAGCAAGTAACCCTAGGGACTGGCATACCCAGCTGAGATTTGCTTTATGGGCAGATCGAATCAGAATTAAAGCAGCCCTAGGGAATTCACCCTTTAAGCTAGTTTATGGCTAGGATCCAATCTTCCCCATACATTTACAAATACCTGTTCTGAAATTTATGTAGGAGTTTTATAATAGGGATGATAGGATTGAGGTAAGATTGCTTAACTTATTGAACATGGAAGAACAAAGAGATGCTGCTTTGCAACAATTCTCTAAACATCAGGCTGTTGTCAAGCACTAGTTTGACAAAAGAGCCAAAGTGAAAACTTTTAGAATATCAGACCTTGTGCTATTATGGGATAAGGCTAGAGAAAGGAAGGGAGACCATCAGAAATTCGATAGACTTTGGTTAGGTCCCTACCAAATAGCTGAAATCTTAGGGGAGAATGCCTTTCGTTTGAGTACATTAACAGGAGAGCCTGTTCCATTACCAGTTAATGGTCAGTTTCTCAAGCACTACTTTGGTGCATAGAAAGTCTGGTATTTTGAAAAGGAATGTACTATATTGTATCATATGTAATTAAGTTTAGTTTTTTAGTTTTTTAGGTTTTAGTCTTTGTTTTTGCTTGTTTTGTTTGTTTTTTCTTGTTTTGTTAGGGATTCTTATTTTGCTCATCTCAAGTTAGGGGGTTGTTATTCAAAGTATACTATTGGTACTAGGAGAGAAATTGGTTTAGGTATTCTCATTATAATCATTGAAAAGGATTTTCATTCTAAAACTTATGTTTTATGATCATTCTAGTTTGGGTTGGAAAAGTTATTAAGGATAGAAGATGTAAATGTGAATATCTTATGAATTGTGATCAAAGATCTATCACCAAATTAGAAAAACATCTGCATGAGTAATTACCTATTTGTTTTAGAATGACTCTATCTATATTTCAAGTGAAAAATCAGATTCCAAAACTATCATGAAATCCATTGTAGTACTCAACCCACATTTTAGATTCATTGACTCTGAGTATTGAGAGATGCATAAAAGAATATCCATCCATAAAAAAAGAGAAAGAGAAAGAAAGAAAGAAAAGCAAGCTCAATATCAAGTGGGTAACCAAGTATCTCTATCGGGGCTATGGACGTCTGTTTGGCAGTAAAGCAATGCTTTGAGAGGACTAGAGGTATCTCCGTTGGGGCTATGGACGCCTGTCTGGCAGCGGAGCAATACCCAGGATTTTACTGCACGATAGTTAAAGGACTCAACTTATGTAGCTTGAAGCTTAGGTATAGTTGTTTACAAGCAGAGAAAGTAGCTACAAAGAATGATGCACAATATAGGCACACACTCAGATTCAGAAATAACTCATGAGCACATAGCATCTGAGATTCAAACTCGAGATTATCTTACAAATATCTGATCTCATTCAAGGTAAGGTGTTTATAAGCCAAGTAGTTTTTGGGTGACTAAAATTTTCTTTGGGTATTTTGAAAATAGGTAAACCATTTTCCCAGCCAAGTCACCATTTGTTATGCCTTGCATAACCTCCCCATCTTTTGCCTTGGTCAAAATGGGTCCCCCTTTGTGTTTTTTTGTAATTAGTTGTTTTTGAAACAAAGTTTGGAGTCTACTTTTGCCAATATTTTGTTTTTCTTTGGTTTCTCTATCAGAATCGAAACCAGAGTTGAATCAGGTTCTGAAGGTTCTTTTGAGGCTTGTTTTTGGTTCTATCTCGACGGTCTTTTATTTGCCTTTGTTTTTGGTCTTTGGCGGAAGCGGAGCTGGAGTGGGAATTGGGATGGTTGTTATCAAAATTTGCAAAATCAAATTCAATTCCGATCCCGCCTCTGCTCCCTTTTAATGTTTGTTTTGTCTCAATTTTTGTGTTTTGTTTTATTAGGTTGGTATTTTACTTAACTTTTTGTTTTTGTTTTTGTTTTGTTTTTAGTTGTCGGATGCGGAGTCGGAATGGGAATAAGGTTTGGAAATTTTATGAGTTTAAGATCCTGTTTCCATTTTAGTTCCACCCCCGCCAATTTTGTCGTTGACTTTTTGATTGAAGTTGCACTGCAGAACAGTGTTCGTTCTCTTACAATTCTGACTCCACCTTTATGCGTTTTAATGCATTAATGGTGATTGCCAGTGTAGGTAGAAATTCACATATTTTTCTTTATTAAGAATTAAAGCCGATCATTATTGTTATTATTACAAGTCTGAGAGCGCGAAGAGCAATAGTAGAGTTTGTTTGAGAAAATTGATCGAGATAGAGAAGGGATATTGTGTGCGAATTGATTCAGAAAGTTGGCTTGGCTTTGTTTGCGTTTGAGGTAGGTCTTTTATCTTTGTTGTTCGTTGTTTATTTCCTTGATGTGTTTTGCTTTGTATCTGCTCGCGTGTTCAATCATAGTGTTTTAAAGCAATTTTATGATCATCGTTGTGATTGAATGAGTAGGTTCTTGTTTTGGCTTGTTTATTTTTCTTTAAATCTTTGTTGTCTTGTTTTATCATGTCGTTTCTTTCTATTTTAGGGCATTGTCGCTTTCACGTCTTAATCGTGATCACGTCGTGTCCTTTTCGATTTGTAGTAGATTAGATTAGATTAAAGGTTTTTATTATGGCGTGAGTTAGATAGAGAATTTACAGTGAGGTAGATTAGAGATTTTATGGTGAGTTAAGGTAGATTAGATTTATTGTTTAAATTAGGGTTTCGTCGTTTGGTAGAATGGCAGGGTTTTAAACCTGTGCCCTAGTGTTATTAAGTTTGTTAGATTAGGGTTTCGTCGGTCTCTGCAATTACTTTAAATAAGATTTAAATAAATGGCCCTAAAATACAATTGTTCCCCACGATCATATGAGGGTAGAGTTTTTAAGCTCCTTTGCCATTTTATGGCGACCTAGGTTTAATCATGAAGTTATGATGAAAATGAATAAACTTGATGATGTCATGATTAGCATAAGCGGAGGTGGGATTGGAATGGGTATGGACATAAGAGTTTTGTTTTACAAAGTTATCAATTCCATTTCTATCTCATTTTTGATTTCGAGTTCTAAAAAGTTTTTCTTGAAGTATGTGATAATTGGCGGAGGTGGGATCGGAACTGATCCTGAACTTAAGAATTTTGTTTGCGAAGGTTATCAATTCTGTTTTTATCCCGTGTCCGGCTCCGCGTATAGTGGGAAGTCTTTTGTCAAAATAACAATGACCAAATCGGAGGCGGAGGCGGAATGGAAATAGAAAATGAAAAGTAAAATTCAAAGAAAACCAAATCCGATTTTTGTTCCAACCCCGGTTCCGATAATCTCCCCGTCTCTGACTCCGAGCCCATTTGTTATTAGGTGAAGTTCCTATATCAGTTTTTGCTCTGAGTCCGCCAGTTTTTGTAAAAACGATTATTTTGAGCTTCTGTCTGGTTCCAACTCCGATGTATATGTAACAGGTATGTTTTTAAAACATGTTTTATGATGATTTATTTGAAGGTCTAATTAGAGTTTTATTTGCAGGATATTGGAGAGATGTCAGGAATGTCAGGAGAGGCTGCTCGAAGGAATCAACCGACTGGAACATCAAAAACAACACTGAAAATCAAGAAGGTGAAACCAGAACAGCTGCCTTATACATTAAGGTATGATCATAGGAATCCGGTGGTGAAGGTGAGCAAGGTGGAATCAGACTGGTCAGATATCACAGATACTAATCTGGGTCAGTATAGTTTTGAAGAATTACATGAAGAGACCTTTGCAGAAAGGGAAAACTTGATAGGGAGAACTCAAAGGATTGTTGACTCCGATCTTGCACATATCACTGTGTTTCCTTTATCAGTTCAGTGTCCGGAGTTGATATTTACAGTGGCCAGTACTTATAATCCAGCTACAAGATTATGCATGGATTCACAGAATAATGTGATTATAGATCTTACTCCACAGATGTTCCAAAGCATATTTAATGTTCCTGATCCCAAGAATTTGGTGCAGCTAACTAAGGCTGAGGTATTGGAGAAATACAGTAAGCATAAAGACTCCAATAAGGCTCATTTAAACAAAAGATGGTTAAGCACCAAGAAGAAGTCTTTAAGCAAGCTGGCGGACCAGCCAAAGAGGGCAGACTTCAAGAAGGAGATATCTGATTTGATATTGATGCTGTCCAAAGTGTTTGGGAAGAGGGATGCCTTCCATTTCAAGGAATGGATGTTTCATTTTATTCAAGTGATCTTTCAGGGTGATTATCAATTTGATTGGTCAATGATTGTTTCTGATGCCATACATGATTAGCTCACAAGGGTCAGACAAACCAAATCTTTCTTCATGACTTCATATGTGGTCTATGCTACAGCAAGAATGGGGATTTTCCCAGGATTAAACAGAGTAGGTATCATGGGAGTCTTGGATGGACAAAGGAAGGTATGGGAACACTATGATCAATTATCTTTCAGGTTGTTGAGAGTCACTTCAGAAGAGTCAATGATGCATTTTTATATGTGGTTATCAACCGGTTGAGTGGAGATGCAGGATACAGGTTAATCCAAGAAACTATGGCATTCATTTCTGAATGGGGAAGTTGGTACATCCAATACCCCAAATTTACATACTTCAGATTGTTTGGTTTTGAGGGTCATCCCCATTTGCTTCCAAGATGTTGCAGCAATAGAATAGTGCTTATGGAATTTGTATATCAAGCCATTGGAGTTAATGCTAGATTTGGGATGAAGCACAAGATAGGATGCCATAAATTTCCCATGAAGTTGGGGGAATATGGCTGTCAACACTTGAAGGCAGCAAAGGTGGTTTGTAATGAGTTGATACAATTGAAATTGGGATTGTATACAGCTCGTAAGTATTTTGATCCAAAGAAGAAGATGTATGCTTTATTACCTTCAGTGTTTACTAGACATTTTAATTTGTTAGAGGATTTTTGGTGTGATAGGCAGGATGAATATGACTTAAGGAAGAAGAATTATGAGAGATTACCAGTCTCACTTATGGTAGAGCTGGGTATTAAAGATAATATTCCTGACACTTTGGTGGATGATGGAATTGTATTAGATCCCTCATATGAAGCTTTGAAGATTGGCACCAAAAACTTAGATCCAATAGACTGGAATGAGGAAGAAACGATTGATATTAAGAAACTGGGAAGGACAATCTTGGATAGAAGTGTGCAATGGTTGATGATGAGAACTCAAGCTCCTCAGGGACCAATCCTCAAAAAAGGTAAAGGGTATAAGAGGATTAAAAGAAAGGCACCTTCCAAGGAACCATTAGAATTCATTCCTCCTGATGTTGACGAAACAGAGTTGGAGGTAGTCGATGAAGAAGAAGAGACACCCGAGGGAGATGTTCCAATTGAATCTATTGTTTCTACGCTCGCATTGGGTGAGTCATCTGCACAAGCCCCACTCACAAGAAAGAAAAGTAAAGAAGTTCAAGGAGTACTTTATGCTATGGCTGAAGCTACTAAAGGGAAAGAAGTGGAGGAAGAATTGGTAGAAATTGAGACAGACTCAGATGAAACTCTGTCAGAGAAGGACTTGCAAGAAAATGTATCTCTAGATCATACTATTGAGCAGGTTCTTACACAGGAAGAACAATGGAAACAATTTGAAGATGCTACCAGAGAATCTAATCAAGGGCTACTGCAAAGAAACAAAAGGAAATGGAGGCAAAGTTACAAGTTGATGCTTTACTGCAATAGCAGCAATCAAAGGTAAAAGAAATTGAAACAAGGATAGCAGCTGATGAAATGGAGGAGCAAATGAGGCTACGAGAGCATGAGATCAAGGTCAAGGCAGAAAATGACAAGCTAGAATTGATACAGAAGATCCATGATCTCGAGGAGGAGAAAGCAAGAAACCGAAGGGAAAAAGAAGCCCTGGTTGCTAGATTGAAGCTTGCAGAGGAGGCTCGACAGAAAGAACAAGAAGCTGAAGCTCTAAGGAAAGAAAAGGAGGCTGAAGAGCTAGTAAAGAAACAGCAAGCTGAGGAAGAAAGGGAAAAGGCAGAGAAACTCATAGCCTTGGAAATGGAAAGGATAGAAAAGGAATAAACTGAAAGGATAAGAAAAGAAAAGGAGGTCGAAGAGCTAGTTAGGAAGCAAAAAGAAGAAAATGCTCAAGCTGCAAAACTTAGAGCTCTGGAGGTAGAACGGTTGGAAAAGGAGGCCTTAGAGAAAGAAAAGTTAGAGAAGGATCAGATGGAAGAAGAAAGATTGAGAAAAGAAGAAGAAGACGAGAAAATACAGGAACAAAGAGATAGAGAAGAGGCTGAGAAGTTGGTGCAAATGCATGTGCTGTAGGAGCAACAAGAAAAAGCAAAGGTTGATTCTCAACCTGAGGTAAATGTTTAGCTATCCTCTACAATTGTTGCTTCTTATTCCATGATGATGACTACTCCTAGTGCTCCTACATGGTTGAAATTAGATTTGCAGAAGAGAGCTAGAACACCTCCTCAACCTCTTAATTGGGAGGACATGATGAAGGAGATTGAACAGGAAAGGCCTAAGAAGAGGGCTAAAGTTTTGCATTCTACCAGGCTCACAGATAAAGGGAAGATAGTTGTTGAATGTGTCGTGCCTATGACTAAAAAGGAGGTAGGGGATATGCAGCTCACAGACTATCAATTAAGTACGGTTAACTTGGGAAGACCCACTAGAAATCAACAAATGAATCTGATTGATGTGGTGGCTTCAACGACAAAATCAAGGATGATCAAGGACAAACAAAAGAAAGATGAGCTTAAGGCTCAATTGGATCAGTTACATTCATTCTTGAAGAGTGTCTCCTCTCCAAGGTCACAACAGGTTGCAGCAATTGAGACTCCTGTTTTGCTAAGCAAAAAGGAGGTTGATGATTTGGTGCAGGTTAGAGGTAAGGCGAAGATGGTTGACAAGTGGATAAACAAAGTGAACCAGGAGGTAGGTGAGGTTTTGGAAAAAGGGTTTGAAACCTACAAGGAGGCAGAGGGAGTAATAAAAGAGATGCATCATTATATTGAGGCATCCGAAAAGTTAGAAGAAGAGTACAAAGAGTATAGTGAAAAGTTAGAGAAGATAAATAGATTGCCTCTAACTACTCTTCTAGAAGAATCTATACTCGAAGATGATAATAAAGATTTTGTAGAAAAGACTTCTCGCATCCTTAAGTTTAGGACTGGTTTTTTGAGCAAGCATAAGGATGAGATTCAAGAAGCAGTTAATAATTTAACTAAGCAGTTGGAAGAGTTGGAAGCGATTATGGCCATAATTGTAGATGTGAATGTAATGACTAAAGATGGCATGTCGTTGAGTCAGGTTAGAGAGAAATGGAATGAAAGATTCCAAGGACTCATGCAGAAGAAAGATGATGGAGGAGACTTAGTGATAGATCAACTTGTAGAAGTCAAAGAAGAAATAAAAGCTGCAGGGAGAGAGTTGATCAAGGTAAAAGGTATGAAAGAGTTTGCTGCAGTTGAGTTGGATCGCATCAAGTTTGAAGATAACTGGATTGATGGGCCAGATATGGATATGCTACAACAAGTCTTCACTAGTCATGATGAGTTCATAGTGGATCCAGTTTCACATGCATAAATCTTGCATGTTGCATGATGTTCTTCTTCCTTGCATGATGCATGATGATCTTCTTCCTTGCATGTTGCATGCATGCAACATTGACAGTCTTAAGGGTGCATGATTTCTTTTTCTTCTATTTTTTTATCTTCTATTGTTAGATCAAACTGAATGCATAATGTAAGAACTCAAGATCAAAGTTGATTGTTCCTAAAAAGGTGGAAAGCCTAAGATAGAAGTGAAGTTCAAACTTCTTTTGTATATCTATAAATACTAGATGGGTATCACATTGTAATGGTCAGCTAATTGAGAATTGGATTGGCTTACCTAGTGCTAGGAGATAGAATTTTATAGAGCTTTTTGCAGAGATACATTGTACCAGATCTTGTTTACAGTTAATAGAATTGCAGGTTTACGAAATATGGAGTTTGCATTGAATGGTGTTGTTTGATAAGGTTAATGAGTTATAATCCACTTGAATGCCAGTGATTGTGCTGAAGCATGATAGTTTCTTATGTGATGAAAGTCATTAGAAGAAACCAGGTTTAAAGATTATCTTGTTAAATTGTCATTGAATTAAAGTTATTAAAGTATGTTGATCTATAGTTTTGATGATGAATGAATGTGTGTTGTTTTGAAATCTTGGAAATACTTGTGATATGTGAATAGTGGAATTGAATTAAGCACCTAAGATATATACGATGGTACAGTTATACTGTGGGTTGTGTCATGCTATGGTTTTTGTGATCGGTTGAGAAAACATTCATTGTTGGAAGTATATGTCTGGATATTAGATAAATTTAATTCATACTTGTTGATTTACCCCTTTGATCTATCTTTTTCTTTTATTTAAAACCCATTGATTTACAGGAACTATTTTGATAAAGAGAGTCATAGCTTGAATCCTTTGTTACCAGCACAGGCCCCTTGAATATTACAGTTGCATGAACCAATTGAGTGACATCAGACAGTTGAGAACCAACTACCAGGACCTTGGGAGTTAGGCCACTATAGGTTGTCTTTCTCTTTCAAGAGAAATAGAGTAGAAATATTATGTTTTAATGTTGTTTGTGTCATTTTAACCATCAATAGGTTCTTGGTTGAAATTCTCTAAAAATCCCAAACATCCAAATATCAAAAAACCCTAAATAGCCTCAAAACATTTTCAAAATACCCAAAACATTGAAATATTCCAAAAAAAAGCCCAAAACCATCCATCCCATCTCACTTTCACCCGTAATAAACCTCCACCCATACTAAATTGATCGTCGCCTTCACCCTTTGGTAAGTCAAATAGAAAGCAAGTATAGCAAGTCATAAAGTGAGAACCTAAGTATCAAAGTCCAAAGCCTAGATCATAGGTAAATACATAAGTGAAGTCTGTATCGATGACTCATCTTAGAATCATCATCCTAACATCAAACAACCTTTGATCAACATGTTTTAGGATGTATCCTTCCTATAATGGGCATCGGTATTAGTTATCACTTTAGCTAAATTAAACAAGGCAAGAGATATAGATAACACTGATTGTTTGTCTTTGATCTTTTCTTATGATTTATCTTAATGACCCATTCCTAGGACCTCTCGATGATGTCTATCAAAATTGCTTAGAGAGAAAGGAATGGGGCATCGATCATGATCTTTCATTTTTTTGTTTGTGGGTATTCTTGTAATATAATCTTGGTGCATACTTACTTAGTTGTGTGTAGGAATTTCATTTAGGTTATGTTGTTGACTATTGTGTATGCTTTGGTCCAATGTATTCTAAGCTTCTAACTTACGTTCCAACAAGGTTTTTGTATGTTAAGGTGTGAACAAGAACTATCCTATCTATTTTTCAAGTCAAAGTCCATTACACTAGATACAATGCCATCCCGGTTATCAATACCTTGATGCATCGTGTCTATGTGTTATATCAAACAATAAGGAACGACAAAAATTCTTGATCCCGAAGTGTGAGAAATTCATCATCCTACATTCATCTTGCATCTTGCATTGTCTTGTCACCATCTCTAATAAAGTCTTGATGGATCACTGACTTATTGGATCTTCTAAAGCAATCATCAGAATCAACAATTATTCATTCTCTATTCTTCTATCTTCTCTCTGCGCTAATATGGTATCATGACAGTCAACAAAAACATCACCAATGCATCCATGCTACATCCATAAATCATCAACATACATGAATCTCATACACATAGCATAAAGCATCCATCCACATTATCACTGCATATCAGATCATACATTTTGCATCATCATTTAAGTTATGAAGAATAATATAGATTTGTTATTCTAAGCATCTTAAATTGTTGCATATCATAAGCATTTGTATTCATACATCATCATCATAAAAAATACATGGAAAATATACAAAAACTTTACATCCATATCATTTGCATCCACATCATTTACAAAAGGAAATACATCCACATCATTTGCATCCATAACATTTGCATATCATAATGAAAAGGAACATATCATAAAATTACATACATCTCATATCATGATCATCGCATATCACATAGGCATAAATAAAATGCATCCATATCATCCATAACATGTAATAACATGCACACATCACATCATGAATCATTCGTATCCATATTATATAAATCAAAAAATATGTCATGGTACAAAATCTGGATCAATGTATGCACATCGATCAAAAATACAATATTCATGAGGCTATCAAAAAAAATCCCATGAATGTATATAAGTGATAAAGAATGGGGCAAAATTAAAAAGTGTGTGTACATCAAAAAGATAGCCCTGATAGATGCTACCCTCTCCATCCTGTCTCTCAAGTTGATCCTTTGCTCGAGGAAGTGTATCGTTGCATTGTGAAAAATCTGACTATCTTAGTGTTGTTGGAGCATCCCGATGGTAATGCATCCTGTAATATTTATCCTTTGTAATAGCCTCTCTATATAATCATGCTAAAATAGTCCTACCATGTGTAGCCACTTTCATGGCCTCTATCTATTGACATTGGGCGACCTCTTGGTCCCTCTTTGCCATCACAACCTATACTCTCTGTAGTGTTTGATCTCTCTCTGAGGTGACTGTAATCACTTGTTGGCGGTCCTGATCCCACTCACCAATCAATGTTTGTCCTATTGAATCAATGCATCTGGTGGTGGTGGCCCTGCCTATGGCTGTACCTATGGTTGCACTTATGGTTTTACCTATCATTGTACCTGTGGTTGTACTTGAAGTGGTTGTCCAACTATGGGTGCCCCCAGAACCTGTCCATCATGGTCATCCTGGCCTCCTTGTCCCCTGCCTCTAACTCCCCTACCTCTTAATCTCCCTCTGGGAGGAGCACCTACAGGATTTTTTAATCATCGTGGAGGGACGAACCATGCATCATATGTGGGCATGGTCTGAGCTACTACCTAACACTGATCATATGCCCAAGGCTGGGCCACCAACTATCTAAAGCTCTCAACAGCCTTTAGGGTCGGAATGGTCAACCCCCATATCGAAACCTCTCTAGCTGATCTCACAAAAATGGCCATGTATGCATCGTCGAGCCTATCCTGTACATCACCAAACTGGCGTGCTACCCTATTTGGAAGGTATCTCTCTATAATATGATGTTATCGGCCCTACATATATCGGGTCTATCTGGCGAAAAAAAACTATTGAATGTCATCAAACCATGGCAGCATCTGAATCCATGGGTGCCAGTGAAAAATTGTCATGCAATCTATCACTCATCTCCAGTACAGGATTCCAATCTATCCAGTGTGCCTCAGAGTAATGGCACCCCTATATCACCAGATCAGTGGATCATCTGGCTCGACATCAACCATCTGAATAATCGGTTGAAGCATGGCAATATGCTCCCATGCCCAAATATGTAGCAGAGTGACCCCTGCACCAATGGCCCTACAGTCACAATAGACAAAATCATGCAAATCATGGTACAAGAAGGCCAACATCACATGCCCCCATGCAAAGATTGTCCTCCTATGTAGCATCTAATACCACATTAAGCCCCATCTTGGGTTGAATCCCCTACTGCGTCTGTCTAGGACCACCAACCCTAAAATGGTTGTGATGATCAATCTAAATGTGGGCACATGACCCCTATAGGACTCGAGGTCAATCTAGGAGGTGACCAACACAATATCCTCCATCTCCATCACCTTTTGGCAAGCATCAAGTCTGTCATCAACGTCATAGATCATACAATCACCATGAATGGGCAAGCGCAACATCTGCCACACGTCCTCCAAAGTAACTGTTACCTCACCTGTCGGAAGGTGGAAGGATGAGGTCTCGATGTACCATCTCTCACACAAAGCTATCATCATTGCTAGATGTGTACTGATCACTAGGGCATATGCAACGTACCACAAACCAATCTCTCTCAGGTGCTCCTGGCGCAACTCTGATAGATCATCTAATCTCTCTAGTACAGTGGGCATGTGCTCCCTCGACATCAATGGTGGGATAATCTCCTGCATCCATGAAGCACACGACGTCAGGAAAGCATCAAAATTTGAAGTTATTTGAAATTTTTGACTCAACAATCACAAAAGCATCACTATTTACAATAGTGTCACTATATTCAAATTTCAAATAGTGACGCTCGATTCGCCAAATAAGATGGCGTCATGATTTAGCTTTTGGCCTACCTTAACCCTAATTTCTAAATCAGCAAGTGCGTCGCCATTTAAACAATGGAAACCCTAACTTTAAATCAAGAAAATCATCACTATATACATATGCATCACTATAATTTATTTGGGTGTCGTCAATTTTAGTTTGGGCATCACTAAAATCTATATTTTAAAGTGTCATAAATGCATCAAAAATTCAAATTTCAAATTAGGTTTTGAATCACATATTGGTGGTCCTATGCCTAGAAGCCGGTGGAACTCTTGAACTCAATTGGATATGTGCCTGGGAAGCTCGCGACATGCCATTTCATCGGAGGGTCACAACTCAAAACAACAAGAATCTCTTAGGTGTGAATGCACAAATGAATTGAAAATGACCCTTCTTGGCTTATTTAAGCTAGAAAATTAGGGTTTTCTGCCCTAATTTTGCATTTAAACTGGGGTTTATCATCACCTTCACCAATTTTGCCAAACTGGACCGAATTTTGCATCATTTTTTTGCATTTTTGGCATAATTCTTGCATCTCGGAGCCTTTTTGGATCCCCTAGGGCAACTTTCCATCTTTATTGAGAAATCAACCCAAAATTCAAAAAAATTGCCCGATTTCTTGAGGGGGTAGGGAATAAGCTTTATCCTTTCGCTGGGCCATCTAAAAAATTAAAAAAAAAAAAAAATGATTTAAGCAACAGTTTCCATCCGGGGAGCGTTATTCTTTGAACCAAAGGAACATGTACCTTGCTTCAAAGAGGGGAGGGGAAAAATGTAGACATTGAAAAATGTCCTAATCGATATCATACACTCAAGATAGGTTTATTAACATCATTTCCTCTAAAATTCATCCTCTTTTTGTTTAATTGATTTAATTAGCCTAGCTAATTAATTAATTGCATCATTTTCATCTATTGGCCTAATTAAATTTAATCAAGTTAATTCATCTCTTTTCGCACTAACACTTCATCTAATTAAATTAAATAAATCAACATATTTAATTTAATCCCCTAAGTCAACTTATTTAATTAAATAACCCTAAGTTATTTAATTAAATATCATTTCACCTTTTCCCATATTTATTAAAATCGTCTAATTTAATAAATATCACTTTATTTCTTCTAATCCCCTAATTGCATAAATTAAATCTTGATTAATTAGAAATTAAACTAACTTTCCTCTAATCAAAGGGAATATTCCTTATCCCTTATTTATACATAATTAAAACTTTGTTTTAATTTGCAAAAATGCCTTTTTCCTCAACCATAGGAATATTCCAAAAGAATATTCTTATTCCTTCATCATTTGAAAAAGGGATATTTACTTGGCTTCAAATGCAAGTTACCTAGGAACTTGAGTTACAAGTTATATTTCAACCTTTTGAACAAGTCACCTTTGACCTGTGTGTGCAGGTCAAAAGTGTGTTTGTCAGAAGAAAATGTGAACACTTGATTAAATCCCATCATGCATTCTCATCTGTTGATGGGAATCCATGATCCATGCCTCCTCTTCCTTTCATCTTGAACCGTTCATTAAGCTTTTCGATCTCAGCCCTCCATTTCTCATTTGCTCTCCTATAAATATAACACTATTTGGAGACAAATGGATCCATCTTTTTTGGAGCAAACTTATGCTATTGAATCTAATCCATCTTTCAATTGCAAACTTATGTTGTTGAATTAACTTGCATCCACACTTATTTTTTGCTCACTTTTAGCTTATTTTAGTTTATTTTGATTGCATAATAGCTTAGAACATCCATTAATGGCTTTCATGCATCCATCTTAGTTTATATATGAATTAGGTTTTCATCTTTTAGCATAATCTTAGCTTAGATTAGTTTAGCAATAGCATAATTAGATCATTTGTAGCATAAAATCATGGTAACTTAGCTTGCATCGTGTTCATTTTTGCATAAACTAGGTTTTCATACATCAATTACAATGGTTTCATCTGTTCTCTTCCATAGAATCGACTAAAACAGGCTCACTCATCACGGGATTAGGAAAGGGTCATCGTTTCACATCAACACGACACCAATTCCAAAACAGGATAAGTTTAAGATGGGCTAGGTTAGGAATTTAACTATTTTTGTGTAGTTTATAACTTTCATTTTCAATGAAATGCTTAATTTAGATTTCCATTTTGAATGATCTTGTTTGTAGATGTGGGTATGTTTGGCGAAGTTATGCTTTGATTCATCATGAGTCAAGTGTAATTGGTCCACCCTGACAATCCTCGTATCACTAAAAGATCATGGCTAGCTCTATCTAGGACCCTCATCTAGCCCTCTTGATTGTACATAAGGCTCTCTAACAAACATAAAGTTGTGTAGATCGACTTAATCTCATTGATAGTGATGGAGCCTTCTAGTTCGGTGATAATTTTTTCTCATATAATCCTTAATAACACTTTTCCCACCATATTGTTGTTTCTCTTTGATTAGATATCCTACATGTCTCTACTATATAGGCCTCTTCCCCTATGCTTCAACTCTAGCTACATCACTCTCTTCCTAAATACATAAAAGCCCATTGTCCATGTTGTAGCTAAACTATCAATGCATCCCTCTTAGCCCTTAGCTAATCCATCATTTTCCCTCCCCCTCGTGCCTATGCTCTAGCTACACCTCACTCATGCCTAACATAATCCAACTTTATTTGGAGTTTTTCCCTCCTCTCCTTCTTTGTATGTAGCTCGACTTGGAGGCTATATCTCTCTTGACTATCCACTGGTCTCTCGCTACCCAACCCTCATCTCTCTCCCATCAACATGCATCCAACTTAGACATCACAATACCTAATCATACTTACACATCCTCCTCTTTTTTCCTCTCTCCCTCTCCCTATCCATCATCAATACCTATATCCTCTTCCTCCTCTTGCCTCCCCCCTCACTCCTCTCTATTTTGATGGCCCTAATCCTCCCAATATTGATGGAATTACTCATATTGCACCAAATAGAATTTCTCTCTCCCCTTGACAAATCCACCCTCTTATCCTCCCTCTTCCACCCATTTCATCTCCTTCATTCCCTCTTACTACTCCTCCCTCTAGAATAGTCAACTTGATTGTTCGATGCTTGACCCACCATGTTGCATACTATGTTATCACTTTAACATCTACCACATTTGACCTTTGCACCCATGTCACTACAACTACATGATACTAGATAGACCTAGCCTAAAAATTTTCCATCAACATCCCCCATGGCTTGATCTCCCATGTCACCTATGTAAACACTTCCTCTCTCCTTGGCCTCTCGTATCACAACTTGAATTGGTCATCACCCTATGAGGAAGCTAACGCTTAATGGTGTGCATTATCCACCATAATAAGAAGTTTAACCTTCGTGTGTATGACCATTCCTCATCATCCCCTCTCCACACCTCACAAGCTCATTGTGACCTCTAATCTACATCATAAATCTTCTCCACAACTTTTCACCAATAAGATAAGTTCCCCTTCCTAGTATGACACAAAAATCCTACACGTAAATACACATATGGGTGGTCTTTCTCTTGTTGGCACTAGCCTCAAAATTGTTATATGCTCCCAAGCCCAAACATGTAGAAATATCATGCCATAACCCAAGCTCCTTAATCCCTTATAGACTACTAGGTGATGAGGTATAAATAACCTCATGATTTTGACAAGCTAAATACCCTTCTTTTTTCTTGTTAACCACCTCAGCCATGCCAATGATTTTAGTTTTAGAAGCAATAATTATCTACTTTTTATAAAATGATGTATAAATCTTATTTCTTAAATTGATTGAAATTAGCTAGCTAATGTTGATCTGATGGTATAGACTTTAAGTCAATGTACATGACTTATGCATGATCGATGAGTGGAGCGGACCTCAAGCGATTGAAGTTAGTGCACCAGAAATTTAGGCGTGTACAGTGGAAGACTTTTTAAAGTATTATGTTTGTTTTCTCTTTAAGACTTTATGGCTCCACTCTGAGCCTTCATTATGTTTTATGCTACGAACCTCAGTTAGTTGGTCATTTGTAATTCTATTAAAAAAAATCAATGGTGATATTCTGCCATCTAAAATTTAGGATTTGGTAAGTAGTATATATGTGTAACCGCCAAAAGCAATGCATGTTGTTATGATATGCTTTGAATATTGTTCAATTATGTTCTATGTGTTACACTTTTATGATATGAATAAATAAATGTTGCCAATCTTATTCTGAGTCAATAGTTATGAGTAATGGAAGTACCATGGATGAATTTATTTTGAAGATGCAAAAGTACGTGTGATTTGAGCTAAACGTAGGAATGCCTGAGAGCTAGCCACTCAAGGGATCTCGTAGAATAGATAAGTATTTTTCTTGTTGATATTGTTATCTCCATTTTGCACATTTTAAATTTTGATGAATGTTATTTTGTTTAGAGCTCTGTCATGTGATCCTGTAGGTCATGGTTTTAAGTTTACAATCTTTGCATTTTGTTTAATTTGAAATTTTGGAGCACCCACTCCTGTTGTTAATTACCAGTTGTTTGTACTTTCAGTTACTAGTTAGTCGTTAGCAATTAGTTGTCTTCATTTAAAATTCACAATTTAACTGCAAGTGTTAATTCTTATGTAATTTAAATGCTTTCTAGAATAGGAATCTAAATGTTTTCTAGTTTAAACAATTTCATGCTTTCTAGTTTAACAATTTCATGCTTTCTAGTTTAGACAATTTTGTGCTTTCTAGTTCAAATTTTTATTTCTACCATTTTAAAAGTTCAAAAAATCTTGCTAAGAGAGAGATGGCCAAAATGTCCCCTATTGCATACAACCTTTGAACACTACCCAGTCGACATAATTGATATATCTTTAACTAAAGTCTTAAGACCTAACGACATCCTGTCACTTTACCTTTACTCCTTAAGAGTTAGTTTTTAGGAAGAAACCTCTCCTACCCATCAAATTTGAACTTCAAACTATCAGAATGGAAATGGAGTTAGGATTAGACCTCAAACGAGTTCAGGTTGAGAGAGTCTTACAACTCAGTGAATTGGATGAACTCTGATTAGAAACTATCATCCAAACTAAGCTAGTCCAAAAATAACAAAATGCCTGGCATGATAAACACATAAAAGAAAGAGAGTTCCACAATGGGAATTGGGCGTTGTTATTTGATTCCCGATCTAAAGATCACCAAGGGAAACTAAGGACTCATTGGTTGGGGCCATATATAATTTTTTTGAAGTATTTCCAAATGGCACAATGCAACTCAAACCTAATAATGGTGACACTCAAGCCCTCTTATTCAATGGTCATTGATTACGAATCTACCACAAATCTATCAACAAAGAGGAGTTTACAAGAATGGTAGAAATGCAAGGATAAATCCAATGCATTGACTCTGCTATGACAAATCCAATATAGTTTTCAGTTTATTATTTAAAAAAAATAAAAACAAAACAAAAGAAAATTTTGCACGTGTTTTCATAATCACTTTAGGGCATTTTTTTATTGTATCTTTGATCTTTTGGACTTGGCTAATTTTTTTTTTTTCCTTGCAGGACTTTATCAAACATAAATTCCAACGCATTTTGCACTAATTCTCTAGAACTTGTTCATTCGATGAGTTCCATTCCTTGGTTTATTCTTGTAGTTCAACGCAATGTTCAAAAATTCTCTAGAATGTGTTAAGTCCAATATGCTTCATTTTTTTCCTTCCCGCATTCAGTGGCATCTTTCAACGATGCTCCAGAATTTTATTGTTTGTTCATGCATTTCGATGGTATCTTTCAGTGATGTTCTAGAATTTTGTTGTTTCTTCTAACGTTCCAATGGCATCTTCCAATGATGCTCTGGAACTTTTTTCTTGCATTCCAGTGGCATCTTTCGGTGATGCTCTGAAACTTTGTTCCCGCATTCTGGCGGCATCTTTCAGTGATGCTCTGAAACTTTGTTCCTACATTCCGATAAAATCTTTCGGCGATGCTTTGAAACTTTTTTCTTGCATTTCGGCACCATCTTTCAATGATCCTCTGGAACTTTTCTCCCGAATTCTGGCAGCATATTTTAGCGATGCTCCAGAATTTCGCTACTTTGCTCCAACTGCATCTTTCAGCGATGCTCGGGAACTTCACTTCTTCATTCTAGTCACATCTTCCAGCAATGCTCCAATTTTTTTGTTTTTCTATCTTAGCTGCATCTTTCAGCAATGCTCTAAAATCTTTGTACATTTTCCTTCCTCTCTAAATGCTCTAATAGTTTCAACATGACATACACATGATCAACATTAAATTTTGCCATCACTTTTGAAATTCACGCCCTACACTACCATCCCTTTTCATAATAAATCAAAATTATTGTGACCACTTTTCATCATAATAATTGCAACATTTATTAGCCATCCCATATTCATCCATAATAAATTCATTACAACCCTTCATCATCCCATCCAATGAATCTATTATATCAGCAAAGGTAAGTGACTTTCAAATCGATGACGGGATGTAAGGTATGTACAACTTTTATTTTAAGAAGGTAATTATTGTGAATAAAAATTAATAAATTGGCATGTTCCACCACCCCTTTCTAAACTTAGTAAATTATGTAGATTGAACATTCATTTGAGGTGCGGTAGTTCATGCACTCTTTTCCATGCACAGTAATGATTCTAGTACAATGAAGCCAAATGCACCAATTAATTCATGTCCCATTGGTAGTGTCAAAGTACGAGTGGTTGAAAATCTTACACTTTCTTTAATCTACATTACAGTCTTGTTTAAACAGTTTTTCACCTTTTGAGTGCCACAACATTTAGCAGATATTGAGTAGAATTGGGCATAATAGACAACATGGGTGGAGCTAAGTGGAAATCATAGCCAAATTGCCCAGATAAGTTTTTGGAATTGGGTAATATTTCAGAGCTATTTCAAAAGATAGGGTGGCTTGAGTTTATGAAGTTTGAAGGGCATAACAAGCAGCTGGTGAGAATTTACAGAAAAATTCTCAAATAGATAGTCAATATAAGTGTGTGGAAAGAAATTCAAGGTAATTCCTCGATTCATTTCTCATTTATCTGGTATTAGAAATGAGGGTGTAAATTTATCCGAAACTACAAATATTTCCTATCAAAGAATGGTAGAACTTTTCAGTAGGGAAGGGGAACCTCGTCCTCTGTTAATTGTAAGCATCCTTGGGAAAAATAAAGGGTTTCAAAGAATGTTTATCCCAAATCCATGGAGAATACGTGGATAATCAAATATTTCACATGTGAAGGGAATTGTCCCATAATAGTTGGTCCCCCCTTTCGGTTATTGACTCATTTGTACCATGGTGCTAAAAACCTTAAATTTAGAGTTAACCTTCCCACCTTTTATAGTGATTCTATTGTCAATATGATTGAAAGGTTTAAAATTGGGTCAAGACCATTGAAATATCATGACCTCATTCATTTAATTTGTAAATATCATTTCTTGAAGAAAGGAAAAATGGTAGAGATTTCTGTGGAAATTTAAGAACCTTGAGCCCACAAGATATTTGGAGGAAGGTCAGTCGTCCAGTCTAGCAGCTCAAAATTTGAAAGAACCTTCTCCTGAACCTCAAAATGTTGAAAGAGCTCATGACGGTGAGGTGTCGAAAAATCTAACAAACCCTTCACACCCTAAGGAAAGACCGAGTCCACAAAATATCTTAGAGGCTCCGAAAAAACAAGGAAATATGGACCTAGAAAATTCAGAAGATGAGAATACTCGTCCCCATAAAAAGGGAAGGAGACCTAAAATAGAAGTGCACAGACCTTCCCCTGTGAGAAGAAAATTATTATCTTCTGAGATTAGTTGTGTTGTGGCTTGTGATCAGCCACATATTCCTAAGAAGAAACGAAAAGATAGGAAACCCCATGAAATTGTAGTACAATCATGTGAAAATGTGATCTAACCATGTGTAGAAATAGCCCAGTTAGATGAATCTAGAAGAGAAGATGTCTCACTTGAGACAAGACATGAAGAAATAAGAGAAGAATTGCCAAATTTTTTACTTATCGAGGATGAGCCCGTGGACTCATTTTCTCATTTTCACCAACCAATAGAAACACAGGAAAGTGATATGATCCACCTATGTGAAAAATTGTCTTCCCCAATTGTCAGTGATGCAGAACCAGACATGCTAGAGGTACATAATGAAGAAATGTGATTGATAAGAATGCAAAAGAATCCATTTCTCCTCTCTACTCTAATGTACAAATTGAAAGTTTTGATAACATAAAAATAGAATTAGGTGAGTTGAAAACATAAATTGTTTAGTTAAGATTTAGCCTGCAAAAAAACAAAGAACAAATAAATCAACAATAGTAGGAAATAGGTATATAAACAGAACTTTTGAAGAAAAGAGATCAAGAAATCATAACTTTGAAGTCTCAATTGGAGCAAAAAGATAAAATGATTGGAGAGTTGCAATTTCAAGTGCAACAAAGTAATGAGAAAGGTAAACAATATTTGGCAAGTCTGTCTGAAAAAGATAAATAGATTAAAGGTTTAACTAATAATCTAGTGCAATATCTCCAAGAATTTATAGAAAAACAAAAAGTTGAACTAAATGCAGCTTTGACTAAAACTGTTGAACTAGAACAAGATTTTCAAGAAATCAAGATGAAGCTAAGAATGGAATCAAAATAAATATAGACTGTGCCAACCAAAATGGAATGGTTTCAAGTCCAAATTCCCCCAAATGTTGACTAAATGTATGGAAAGATGTTATTTCTTGAGACAAGCAGGGGTAGAAAATGCCAGACTTAGGCATGAAATAGTATTGTTGAAAGAATAGTATGATAAACTTTATCAGGCTAAAATGGATGCATGCCAAATTGGAGAATTATTTCTAGCTTGTAGGAAACCATCTAGATTATATTCCATGTTTTTAAATGAATAATTGTTAAGATGGAAGCTCTTGAGGATTTCTTGTAATTTGCCACATGATACTGATGATAAACAATTTTTAGAAGCTTTCGAAGAGGCAACTCCTGTTTAGCAAAATTTGTTGTGTGAATTTTTCATCCATAATCTTTTTTTAGAAAAGCACACTGATTTCTTTGTCAATATTTTTGTTGGAGAAGTATAGCTTAGAGAATTCATATCCACTATGCAGAATCAAATTCAGTGCCAGGAAAGAACTAAAGAATATTTGCAAGCAGAAAGAACTGTGGGAATTCAAATGAGATATCTCAACCAAAAACCCTTTGCCTTTAAAGCCCAATTCCAAGGGATTAAAAGCTATGACAATGCAAAGAACAAGTATGATGGCAATCTCCATATTTTTTTTGAGAATTTTAAAGTTCATGGGCCATAATTGATAGAAAGAACATGGAATGCCTGTGAGGAACGGTATACTCGTCTACCTATGTATCTTAAAAGAAGGGAGGTGATCTCACCCACTTATCTCAGGTGGTCCTACAGAAGGGCTCAAGCATTGCTAGAAATATTATAACAGCTTTAAACTAAGTGGATTGGGATGTGGTATAGACCTCCATTGCTCCTTCAGCCACCTCCTATATTTGTTTCCACAACAGAGCAAGATCCTGGAAACTTACATGCATGGTAGATGAGGGTTAAGTTCAACAAGGGTTTTCTTAAAAATCCTAATCATTGGGATGAGGAAGTAGGGGATATGTATGATCTTAGTTCTAAATATGATGAGCTAAATAGGAAAAGAGATGCAAAGAGGTCGAGGAATCATCAGAGAGCAAGAGGACCTGCTCAAGCTTAGTAAGGGGAGGGTGATGAGGTATAAATAACCTGATGATTTTGATAAGCTAAATACCCTTCTTTTTTCTTGTTAACCACCTCAGCCATGCCAATGAGTTTATTTTTAGGAGCAATAATTGTCTACTATTTATAAAATGATGTATAAATCTTATTTCTTAAATTGATTGAAATTAGCTAGCTAATGTTGATTTGATGGTATAGAATTTAAATCAATGTACATGACTTATGCACAACTGATGAGTGGAGTGGACTTCAAGCAGTCAAAGTTAGAGTGTAGAAAGTTTGGGTGCCAAAAATTTAGGTGTGCATAGTGGAAGACTTTTTAAAGCATATTTTTGTTTTCTATTTAAGACTATATGGCTCCACTCTGAGCCTTTTATTATATTTTATGTTACGAACCTCAGTTAGATGGTCAATTATAATTTTGTTAAAAGACTTTTTCAATGGTGATCTTTCACCATCTAAAATTTAGGATTTCGTAAGTAGTATATATGTGTAACCACCAAAAGCAATGCATGTTGTTATGATATGCTTTGAATACTATTCAATTATTCTCTTTGTGTTACACTTTTATGATATGAATAAATAAATGTTTTTTTTTAACAAAAGGCAGGGTATGCCTGTAATTTATATTAATATATAATTAGATATTTACATATTGTCTTTATCAAAAGCCAAATCACTTTGGCAAAAAAATTGACTTTGAAATTGACAAACCTGCTTGATAACCTGAAACCCATAACATATCCCATACTGGAGACCAACCCTTACAAAATTCATGCTTACAGCCCTTTGTAACTGTGATTGCTCTGACACAGACTATACAATTCATGGATTTACATGGCTATTTGAAAATCTCTTACAAAACAGACATACATTATCGTTAGAGGGATCAAGACAAAAAACTTCATTACATTTTGATACAAATAGTTCTGAGTAATGGAACTACCATGGATGGATTTATTTTGAAGATGCAAAAGTATGTGTGATTTAAGCTAAACATGGGAACGCCCGAGAGATGGCCACTCAAGGGATCTCATAGAGTAGATAAGTATTTTTCCTATTGATATTGTTATCTCCATTCTACACATGTTATTTCGTGTCAAGCTCTATCATGTGATCCTACAGGTCATGGTTTTGATTTTACAATCTTTACGTTCTGTTTACTTTGAAATTCCAGAGCACCCACTCTTGTTGTTAATTACCAATTTTTTGTCCTTTCAGTTAGTAGTTAGTCATTAGCCATTAGTTGTCTTCATTTAAATTTCATAGTTTAACTACAAGTGTTAATTCTTAAGTAATTTAAATGCTTTCTAGAATAGGAATCTGAATGTTTTCTAGTTTAAACAATTTCATGCTTTCTAGTTTAACAATTTCATAATTTATAGTTTAAACAATTTCATGCTTTCTAGTTCAAATTTTTGTTTCCACCATTTTAAAAGTTAAAAAAATATTGCTAAGAGAGAGATGGACAAAATTTCCCCTATTGCATAAAGAATTTGAACACTACCTGGTTGACATAATTAATATATCTTTAACTAAAGTGTTAGGACCTAACGACAGCCTGTCACTAGGTACATATCACTTGGTATAATTGTGCCAATACATAGGAACCCCAAGCATAAATCATACCATCAAATACCATCCTCTCCACTATGCATTCCAATCCAATAGGGCTCACACAATCTCCTATTTGGCATCAATACCTAGCTAACCAAGCTTGACATTTATATAGGGAAAAATATGGGAATATCCTTATTTCAAGATCTATCTTTATCCCAAGAAATGGTAGGTCAACTCTAATAAATATCCACTCCAAGTACATATCCACACCCACTAAATCATACTCCACTACCTCTTCTCAAATCCAAATTTTCACAATCCTTCATACATCCTCAAGAGTGATTATCATCTCCCCCATTAGAAATAAGAGAGAACTCGTTTCATTGTGCCATCTCTCAACTAGAAAGCAATCATTAGCACGTGATGAGCCCAAATTTCTAGCATAGGTTATCTCATACAATTTTATGACCTCTAGAAACTCTCAATCCATGTTGGTCAATAGTGGTTATAATTTCGTCATAGGAGGTTACCTCTCTTACAATTGTAAAGGTGATAATTTATCTTGCATTGACCCAAACCGGGTCATTAAATATTTTTAAAACCAAGTCCTAGTTTGGCCTACCATATAGCAACTTAGTTGATAAACCACATAAGCACTAATTCATGAAAGCACCATTATATCGACATAAAGCACAACACATATACTACTTGAGATGCTTAAGCGCTAAAAATCACAAGCACCATTTCTTTATTTTTATTATTTTTTTCCCTATTTTTCTTCCATTCATCCTTATTTTTATTCTCTATTCATTTTCAACCCCATTTCTTCATTTTGACAAATCACCGAAACACAAATTTTTCTAGATTAGCTCTCAAGGGGGCATCATATCTCCACCTATCTTCAACTATTTTTTTCCAATGGACTAGGCCATATTTTTATTTTCTTTGACATGATGCTACTTTTGTCAATCGTGGCACCATATCAAAAGTGGCAAAAGGTAGACACCCCGAAATCAAGTACTCATGTCTAACATATATAATTAATTAAATAAATATTTAACTAATTATTTCCCATAATTTATCACCATTTTCATATTTTTTAATTAATTAAACAATTTATCATTTAATTAATATACATCCATGTAATTAAATAAATCACATACCATTTAATTAATTATATTCCCACTTCTTCTAAAGCTAATTAGTTTGATTAATTTAACCATAAATCCTCTCCAACAATTCTTCTAATCTTAATATATTAATAGATATATGATTAATTAATTAATTAACCTTCATTAATCTTCACTAATACTTCCTCCAATTTTAAGCTCCTCAATCTTTTTATAATTTGATGTGTCCACCCCTTCATTAATGCATCTCCACCTCATCTTTTATTTTATTTCCAATATAGGTTGCTCACACATATGCGAGCATATCTCTCACACGGGTAACCACCCTACTCTTACTCTTGTCTTGGTTAACCACCCTACTCTTCCCACTTGTCTCATCACAAGCCACCCTATATGGTGTGCTCACACATGCTAACATTTATACCTTTGGCATATGTCACTCTCATTCCACCCCCTTGTGACACTTGTCATAAGGCTAATACTTTAATCCTTGCACTCATTCTTACTCAATCTCAAACCTCTATTAACCAATTCATTCATTTGATCATAAAAATCCATTACCACACTGCTATTATGATGGTTTATTGAGCAAACCATACTTCTTATTTTGTAAAAAATATCATTTTGAGGAGAAAAACAAGTGGAGAAGGGGTGTAGTCTATTTTAGCTCAATCAAGGGAGCATGGTAAACAAAGGTAAAAGGTTTGAAAATATTTTAAATCTTTATGTTATTCACCTTGTTTATTTTCCTATCTTCAATCCACATGTGAATATTTTAGAAAAGGGATGGGAACAAATTGATTTGATGTTACATTGCACAATGTGTTGGAGAATCATTATATGTTTGTCAAATATGTCTCCATATTTTTGTAGTACTTATCAAGCTATTACTACTACAATGTTGTTGGCACGGTCATGCACATTGTTGACACTCCCATACTTGAAGGTGTAGGTGCCTTTCCAAAGATCATGAGAAGCATAAAATTCCATGTATGGGCAATATCTTGTGACACTATTTTCTAGAGACAAAAGTAAATTTGGTGTGTGAAGTTGGATTTAACAGGTTAAAGTACTAGTTCTCAACATGTATTAGTCATCATGGTGGCTTTGGAAGATAAATACAATCTCTAGTGTACACATATGGCCTTCCAAGTAGGATATCATTTAGTTTTGGAGGTGCAACATCACAAGTGTAGTATATTGTATAGGTTTGATTGCATACCTGAAATTACAATGTTGACTCACCTAAATGTCCTTGTCTTGTTGTAATCATCCTAGAGAGTAAGGGTTTGGATGCACATGGGTGGAAAATATGAAAGCACTTGGCTATATCATGCATGATGATGTTATTCGGCTACCACTATCAATAATAAAATGTATGGGTTATTTGTTGACCCAACACTTCGTATGGAAGAGATGCTCTTGCTCATCCCAAGCATTAGCTCTCAAGGTGTTGGAGCTAAGACATTATACCTATTGATCAATATCATTAACTTACTTGTGATTTGATGTAGATTATGCGATAACTTATTGTTACATGTGACATTCAATGCCATTGTGAGAGCTAGTGAAATAGTGATGGCACCATGCATCACCTTGTTTTGACTACTTACCCTTATCCCCATTAGTGTAGATGATGAAGATGTTTTAAGGCTTTACATAATTAGTTTGGATTGGTGCGGTTGTTTTTACATAGGGAAGTCTTGCTTCTACATGAAATAATTTTAGCTAGGTTTTTGCTTGGGCTTGCTCTTGTATGAGGATAATTTTTTCTTAAGCTTTGCCTTGGTTTTGATCTTAGATGCATTGCATAATTATCAACCCAATGTATCTAAAGTCATGAACTATATTTTAGTATGAATATAATATGACAATCCACTTATGTATTTGAGCACTTTGTCTTAATCCAAAACTCTTTCCTATAGGCATGTAGAGCAGACATGGTACTTGTTAATGGTGTTTTATCAATTACTTGTGTCACTACTAGATCTTCATATATTTATCCTCATAATGTCTAAGGGGGTAGAATTCCTCTTTATAGAATTGCTATATGTGTCATAGACTTGAACAGGCTAGTGGTCTTTGTTGCACTATGTATTTGTTAGTGTATTTAAGTTTAACTTAGGGTAATTACTCCAGGTGGTTTTTCCTGTAGAGTAGTTTTCTCGCTCGTTTGATGTTTTCACGGCTTTAAAAGCTTATACCATATGTAATTTATGCATCTCATATTTTTCCCTCTTTTCGGTGAAATAGCATGTGCTTCTCTTGCTCTTGTGAGGGTGTTTGTTTTTTGCAGATTGTGCTCCTATGAGGTGAATTTTCACCTACATGGTATCAGAGTAGACTATTTGCAACTCCTTCCTTGAGAGTTTTCATTAGGGTTTTTTTTTAGATCCATTAATATTCTTTTTTTCAAATTGGTGTTGGAATACATTCAGAATAATGTTCATATTTTTATTTTAGTTGCAATTATATGATTTTCCTCTTAAGGAATCTCTTCATTGATATCATTGTCGATATCGATTGGTTGAGTGTTTGAAGGAGGCTCTTTACTCTAACATCCTACACTGGAGGCAACGTTTTGATTGAAGAAGCCTGCAAATTTCTATATTGGAGATCCATTTTTCTGCTCAAAGAAGTTTGTTTTGTCATTCTTTCCTATTGGTGCTATTTTTTGTGCAAATTGGAGAATCACCATTTCATTTTTTTTGAGGCATTTTTTTCCATCTGTAAGGCCATGCACTGTGTGAAACCGACGGTTCGGAAGGAACAGTTTTGCAATAGCAATCACCGTTTTTTATTCCTTCCATGATTTTCCTTGTAGAACCTCCAACCTTCAATTGTTGGTTGTGTTTTTTGTTGGACATGATTTGCATCTATGTTGAGGCATGTTTTTGTTGTTTGTCCTTTTGAAAGGGTTGGCTCATAGCAGAAGTTGTGTTTCAATTTGTCTTTGGAGGCCCCAATTTTTGGCTGAGCATGATTCCTCTTATGGAGGTGCTTGCAGCGTGTTTTAGCTTGAGAAGATGCATGATTTTTTCCTATTTGGAGACGTTTGGACTTGAGCAAGGCATTTAAATCTATTGGTGCTGCAACAAATATCTCGAAATTTATACTTTATAAAGTTTCTAGCGAAATATTTATTTAGGGCTTTTGTTCAGTGGTGTGGACCCAAACTTTTTGAAGTTGTCTTGGGGAAGCATTATCCCACATTGGTAGAGTGAGAGATATTTTTGCTATTTAAATAGCACTATGGTGTGAATAATTGGTTTGAGAAAGACTCACAGAGGCTCATGGTGTGCCTTGAGTTGTGGAGACTTGTGCAAAGATTTGGATTTCCAGTGGTGCGAGATTCTATAAGCAAACAACAAGGTGCCCCTATTTTGCTCAAGTTTTTTTCCAGTTTCAAATAATCAACCTTATTTTCGCTTGAATTATTTTTGGAAAGTGGTGAAATATAATTTATAGAGGCTGCATTTGTAGTTCTTTGGAGGTTTTAGTCAGTTTGGTGTATTTTCTTTCCTTTTGTTGCAATGGCCACTCTTGAGTCAATTGAATTGTTAACTCCCCATAATTACCATACATGAAAGATGAAAATGTGTCTTACCAAGGAACTTGAAGTATTTTCCTATAGAAATAAGTGTGACCAAGCTATGAGTTTGATGCAATTAAATGTTTTTGATAGTCTCCTCTTTCATATTGATGAGTTGGATACACCCAAGGAAATATGGGATAAGTTACATAACCTATTTGGTCAGGTTAGTGAGTTCCATGTCTTGCAACTGGAGGCTGAATTAACCGCTCTTACCCCTGAAGCATTTCGTTTTATTGATGAATTTCTAGCGAAATTCAAATCTTTAAGGTTACAATTAGAGGGATGTGGGAAGAGAAAAACTAGTAAGGAGTCCATATTTTTGATATTTTCTAAGTTGAGAGGCCCATTTGTTGTTTTTTCTTTTACCTTCTACACCACAATGGATGCTTTGGGTAGTGCATTCCAAATGCCTTCTTTTGAGACTTTCTATGACCAGTTGATAAGGGAGCAAGCCAAACTTGTCCAGTTGGAGGGGGTCCCTATAAATCATGCATTGGTTGTACATAGCTCTTAGAGTAAAAGGAAGAAGAAACCTAAACCTAAAATAGAGTCAAATGAGACTTCCACCTATTCAAAAGAGGACAAGCCCAAGAAGGAGAAATTCAATTGTGTATATTGTAAGAAAAAAGGGCATGATGAGCATCATTGTTATATGAAGAATATTGATGAGCTCTCACATATTCTTTAGAAAAATAATATCTCATTGCCCTCATCTATAAATCCTCCTTCTACAGCCTCTAAATCTTCACCTCCATCATCAACCAAACCTACATAGTCTAGAAATGCAAGGTTTGCAAGTGCTAAAGAAGATAAACACTACATAGGTAAAGGACATGCACTGGTGACTTCTGCAATACATTTTGGTCATGACAAATAGTTTTTAGATTTTAGAGCATCTCACCACATGGATTCTAGTCCCTATCCTTTTTTTGGGTCTTCATCCTACAAAAACTTCCAAAATTTTGTTGCGAGATAATAAGCTTTTGAATGTTGCGGGGGTAGGAAATGTTGAGATAGGTGATGGTTGTTTCAGGAATGTACTATGTATACCTGAGTTGCACACAAATATTTTGTCCATCTATCAGATCACCCATGGTGAGGTATCAAAGACCGTGGAATTCACTATAGATTCTATTTTTATCAGAGAGGCTAATATTGGAAAAGTCATTACAGTTGGCAATGTTGATCATGAGTCCCGTCTATATACCTTCTCTCAATTTGATGATGATGACTATGTTCCTCGCACTCCTCTATCTAGTGTTTCCAACAATTTCTTTGGAGAGATTGGTCAGTTAAATTTTGAAGTTCTTCAGACTCATGTTGATACATCTCTTGTTGCTTCAGAGGTTGGGTTTCCAACACAACAAGATATTTTTGATCCCTCAGATGTTTTTTTTATTAGATGAGTATTTGGTAGGCATCTAAAATTTGTTTGTGGAGTCTCATCTTGCAGATTTGGAAGATATACTTGAGGGGATTTCTCTCCTCTTTGACGATAGTTTTAGCATGGCAGTTGATACATTTGGATTGTCTTTGGAGGTTGGCATTGTTGAGCCTTCACTTTCATTTGATTTGTTGCATTTCTTGGTTGTTCTTTATCATGACTATGTGGTGGATTGTTATTTGGAGATTTCCTTCCTCTGTTCAGTTGGACATGGAGTGGATTCTTCATCACTTGGTGGACTTGTTTCTTCCTAAGGGGAGAGGAGTTGCTTGCAATAATTGGATCATCTTTTGTTTTCAGGCATATTTCATCAGCATTAGAGCTTATTCATTGTGGGGGGATATGATATCTCCTTTTTTCCTTCCTATGGGGGGATCATTGATTGTATATACATGATGTATGTAGTCCTTGGGGGGTGTGATTGAGTCCTCCATCCATGCATCTTGTTTTATTTTTCTTTTCGCTCTTTTGGAGAGGGGTTTTTCCCACAAGGTTTTTCTCCTTTTCTCTGATTGGGAGAGATTGCATTATAAATGGGTACCGAGCGTGGTTGTGTAGATAGGACCCATATTGCATTTTTTGTTTTTTTTGCATCTTCGTTCTCCCTAAGTTTGCACTTAAGGGAGGTGTTAGTGTATTTAAGTTTAACTTAGGGTAATTACTTCGGGTGGTTTTTCTCGTAGAGTAGTTTTCTTACCCTTTTGATGTTTTTACATTTTTAAAAGCCTATACCATATGTAATTATGCATCTCATATTTTTCCCTCTTTCTAGTGAAATAGCGTGTGCTTCTCTCATTCTTGTGAGGGTGTTTTTTTTTTGTAGATTGTGCTCCTGGGAGGTGAATTTTCACCTACAATATTGAATGTAATTAGTGGGACACTGAAACAAACATTTTAGCATTGTGTTACACCCATTTTTGGTCATTGCAAATTTTCAAATTTCCCCTATCAGATTGCCAATTAAACCTTTGGAGGTTGTGGGAATGTGTCTATTTGGTGCCTGTGGATCATTTATATAAGCTATGTATTTCCAGCCGCCTTGCTTTTCTAGTAAGACCTTAAAGTTGTAGCAATTTGTGTTCTTCTCCAAAATAACTATGCCAAAATGGGCAGTCATCATATTAATTCCCTATTGGAACCTATGGATTAATATGAGAACTTCAATATTCCTTATAGTGAACCGAATCATATACATAATAACTCAAATGATATGACTAAGCCTGAGTAGAAATTTAGCAACATGAATCTTCTATTCATTTGATCTATACAACTAGCAAGGCATACACATGAAAAATATAGAAGCACTTATAGATACAAAGACACTATTCATGGAGGAACAACTATAAACTTTCATATGAGAGAGCAAGAGTTTTTAAAGTGGCTCGCAATACAATGACAAATAGTTGATACTATTGAACAAAAAGGGGCATTAATGGTGGTTGTAATATCCAATATTGTTGGATGGGTTTCCATCACCTTGGCATAGAAGGCTTCATTACTCTATTTTGGAAGATTTTTGATAGACGGGAATTATCTTATTCACAATACCAAATATATCAAAACAAATCCCCAACACTTCCAGAGAAGTCTTGGCATAGTAATACATTTTTCTATTTCAATTGGCATGTTGCCATTGTATCTTTTTGGACTTTTCCTCCACTGGAAATCTTTTGTAATTGCAAGCATTGCGCTATTGATTATCGAGCTCTCTTATGTAGCGCATGAAAATTTGAGAGACTAAGTTGTTACCCGGATTTATCATAGAACTCATTGAAATTTGCAACTCACTTACGATCAACTTCTCCTTTAGCATCATTGCAGCTTTGGGATGGAAGGATTTGATCTTGAAAGGGAAAGTGAGTGGTTAAGAAGGTAGATTAGATTAGTAACTTGGAAGCATGCTCTTTAAATTAAATCATCAAGGGTAAGGTTACTTATACACGAGAAATCCATAACATATCTATCACATTATGTAAAAAATAGAAGTTGGTGGTTATAAAGGTTTTAGAAACCTCGTGGGAGTCCGATGAGGTTTTTAAAACCTCATTGGGCTCTACTACCTTATCTCAAAAATCACAAAGAAAATGAAATGAACGTTAAGGAGGAAAAAGACTTTCTGCAATTTGTAACGGTTCTTGAACCATTGTCATCCCCCAAAGTGGTTGTGAGAACAACTAAGGGGGATGAAAAAGTGAAACTCGTATTATGTGATTCACTCAAATGATAATGATGAATGGGTTTCTATGACTTACAACTATGGTGGAGGATTCATTGCTTCCAAAAATCATCGTTGAAGCATGCTTCCACTCTTATGAAATGAGTAATTGCATGACTTGATGTGAGGAAAAATGCCAAAGGAGATCGGTATGATGTGAGAAAATATAATGAAAATTATGAGGTTTGTTCAAATTTCTAGTGGAAGACTTGTCGATGTTTGTGGTATTGTGCAGGACATCTGAGAATGTGTTTGCTCCACTTACTATTGGAGATGAAATTTGTGACTTTATAAATAAAGATGGATGATGTTATTTAAGTCTTGAAGTTGTGTATGAGTATTTTAGGAGCCGATAAGATATTTAGTAGAAGTGATGTAGTCAATGTAGCCTAGGAAGAAATCTACAAGAAATTAAGATCACTCCATCCAGATGATTAACACATAGTGGTTTTCAAAAAATGAGGTATGGCACGTTAAAGGCATAACATAGGTAATTGGTCATCTAATGTGGTAATTTTGTAGCCAAAGAGGTGTCAATATCAATTGGGAATATATACTTGAAGAAACCAAAGTTCAATGGAGACCCTCTTTTTCAACATTTTGAATTTCTATTGGCACTTTGGTGGCCAATTTTGTCAGGAAAGCCATCCATATATGTGCATCATCTTAAATCAAATGATTGATGGCTTGTGAGAGCAGATAAATGAGCAATAATGGTGTGCACATTCGCTAGTAAGTGGAAATACACTGAATGGGGAATGCTTGATTATAAAGTCCCTTTTTGTCTATAGATTCAAAAGTAATTTTAATGGGAGAGGAAGTTGTTTTTCCATCATTGGTGTTGGCACAGTATATTATGTATTAGAATCCATTTTGGGCATCACGCAAATTCACCGTTAACAATTCACCATCGGAATGACAAATTCACCTCATTGAAAATGTTGATTTTTGTAGCTCTAAAGGTAGAATGTAGAGTTGCTTTAAAGAAACTCAAGTTAGATTTTCAGAAACAACAGATTTTTTATTTATGCATAGTATGTTTCTGGGTTTGTGAGGTTGAGATAAGACTAAGATTGATTTTATGTGTGAGTTAGCCAAGTAATATAAGGAAAGTTTCTTTTCTTGCATGATGTAAATCAGCAGGCCTCTATATATGTAAGATTGTTGTAGCAAACTTGTATTGTATTCTAGAAGAAAATTTTGATGTAAGGTTGAATAGAAGATCCAACATTTTCAGGTTTTTCCCCACATTGGGGTTTTTTGGGTATATTTGTGTTATTATCTATTTGTGATTGGCTTCTTGTTATTTTTGCTTATGTTGTTATTAGATGTTATTAGCTGTTAATTAACCCAGTGTATTAATTGTTATAAATCAGATTTATTTTCTATGATTTTATTATGCAATTAATCTGTTGATGGGTTATAAGAAGTTAACATGGTATCAGAGCTCTAAACTTTGTATACGAAGCCAAGATTGTGACGCAGATTTCAAGAAAAAAAATTAGAATTTCATCTCCAATTTCTTTTGTAACTATGGCAACCAATGTTTGATATGAAGACAGGCTTGAGGGTGTGTCTAACTTCTTACAGTGGAAGGTTCAGACTACATATGTTCTCAAGGAGAACAAGTTGTGGATATATGCTAGTACAAAGGTGAAACCACCAACAAATGATCCTATTGCCCTAGATTTGCATGAAGTCAAGGAGGCCAAGGCTTAGATGATTATTCTTGATGGAGTAAGAGATCATCTAATTCCTCATCTATCAAGGAAAGACACTACCAAGGAGATCTGGGATACGCTCATAAAACTTTATCAGAGCGACTATTAGAGTCGTAAGATGATGCTCAAGGACAAATTGCATAACACCAAGATGTCCAAAGGTGAGAGTGTGACCTCTTACTTGTCCAAGCTGACACAGGTCAGGGATGAGCTAGTTGTTATTAGAGAGATAATTGTTGAAGATGATTTGGTGTGTATAGCCTTAAATGGTTTCTCGAAGCACTAGGAAGTGTTTGTTAAGTGTGTTGTCGGTAGAGATTGCCTACCCGATTGGGTGAGGCTTTGGAATGATTTTGTTTAGGAGGAGATTTGTGAAGGTTTTCATTGAGGAGATCAAACGAAGAAGGGTTGAGATGAAGAAAATATTGCTCTTGAAAGCAAGGGTAAGAAGAAGTCCAATAAAGAGAAAATGAAAGGTTCTTCTTCCAAGAGTAGGAAGAAGAAAGATTTGAGCAAGATAAAATGTTTTTGCTGCCATCAATTGGGTCACTATGCTAGTCAATGTCTGAATAAGAAAAATAAGGACAAGGAGAAGAAGAAAGTTGCTACTACAATAGAGGTGGACGAGTTTGCATCATGATTTGAGAATAAGTTCTCTCATTGCCTGTCTCTCGAGTTCAATTGCCAACGGGATATGGTATATTGATATGGGGGTTCTTGCCACATGCTGGGAGTCAAAGAATATTTCACCAAGTTGGAGGAGAAGAATTTAGATTTCTATATTGAGCTAGGAGACAATGTCAAGTACCATGCAATTGGTGTTGGCATGGTCAAGTTTTAGAGGGAGTCTGGAAAACCTTTGTTGGTGGAGGACGTGTTGTATGTCCTTGGGATGACAAAGAATTTAATCTTTGTTTCTACTTTGGAATACAAGCGTTACATCATGACCTTTGATTCCAAGGTTGCAAAAGTGATTGGAGTTAGGCATGGTAACTTGTTTCAGTTATAGTTTGAGCTAGCACATGTGTTGCTTAGTAGCTATAGAGGGCTAGAAGAATTGTGGCGTAAGAGGATGACTCACCTTCACCATGGAGCTCTTAATATTCTCAAGGAAATAATGATGGGGCTGCCTAAGATGAGGATAGAAAAGCATGAACGTGTGGGAGGTGGTACCATGACCAAAAGGCAAGTTTGTGGTGGGCTCGAGATGGTTGTATAAGATTAAGCATGTGGCAGATGGCAGCGTGGAAAAGTTCAAAACCTGGTTTGTGGCTAAGGGGTTTTCTCAGAAAGAATGGATCGACTATGATGATACTTTTGCTCCAATATCCAGGTACTCATCCATATGAGCTATCAATTATGTAGCAACACAGATGGGTTGGAGGATTCACCAAATGGATATAAAAACAATCTTTCTCAACGAAGTGATTGAGGAAGAGATTTATGTAGAAAAACCAGAAGGATTTGAAGCACATGGGAGGGATTCTCATGTATGAAGGTTGAGAAGAGAACTGTATGGGCTCAAGCAGGCTCCAAAGGCATGGTATTCATGTTATGAGAGTTACTTGCAGAGCATGGGCTTCGTTAAGAGTGAGGCAGATCCAAACTTGTACTTTGTTGAGGTGAAGAGCGAACTTCTCATATTGGTTTTGTTTGTTCATGACCTGTTTCTCACAAGGTCAGAGGAGCTCATAGCACACTATAAGCAAGATCTTGTAGGAGAGTTTGAGATGAAGGACTTGGGGTTGATGCATTACTTTCTAGGATTGGAGTTGTGGTGGAAAGAGGGGAAAATATTTCTTGGATAAGGGAAGTACTTACTTGATATCTTGAAGCAATTCAGGATGGAAAATTGTAAGCCCATGTTCATGCCACTTGTGACCAAATGGAAGAAGATTGATGCTTCCAAGTAAGAGGCAGTGGACCTGACTTTATACAAATAGTTGATAGGCTCTCTTATGTATCTTGTCAACACCAGGCCACACATTTGTTTTACAGTGAACTCACTTAGTCAATTTATGGTGGAACCTAAATGTGTGCACTAGGTAGCTATGAAGCATGTTTTGAGGTATCTCTGAGGCACAATTGATTATGGGCTAAAGTATGTTCAACGGGATGGAGTGAAACTTGAGGGGTTCACCGATGCAGATTGGGTAGGCAGTACAACTGATCGAAAGAGGACTTCAAGGTGAAGTTTTAGTTTGGGATCAAGAGCAGTCTCTTGGTACAACAAGAAACAGAAGTTAGTTGCACTAAGTTCTACGAAGGCCAAGTATATGGCAGCTAGTATGGCTACATGTGAGGCTATTTGGCTTCGAAAACTTCTAGCTAGGCTCTTTGATCAGGAGCTATATCCTACAACCATTTACTGTGATAATCAAAATTATATCAAACTCTCTGAGAATATAGTGTTTCATGAAAAGTCAAAGCACATTGAGATCAAGTACCACTTCATCAAATATTGTGTGGAGAAGGGGATAGTGAATCTCCAATGCATTCCTACGGATGAACAAATAGCAGATATCCTGACCAAGGCCTTGATGAAGAGTAAGTTTGAATTCTTCAGGGATAATTTGTGTTGTGCAGAACACCTTCCTCACTAAGAGGGAGTGTTAATTATTGTAGCTTGGAAGGTGGAATGTGGAGTTGCTTTAAATCAACACGTGTTGGATTTTCAACAACATATTTTTTATTTAGTCATAGTATGTTTTTCGGGTTTGTGAGGTTGAGATAAGACCAAAAGTGAAAATATGTGTGAGTTAGCCAAGTAATGTAAGGAAAGTTTATTTTCTTGCACATTGATGTAAATCAATAGGGCTCTATATATGTAATATTTTTGTAGCAAACTTGTATTGTATTCTAGAAGAAAAGTTTGTTGTTAGGCTGAATAGAAGATCCAACATTTGTAGGTTTTTCCCCACATTGGGGTTTCCTGGGTATATTTGTGTTATTGTCTATTTATGATTGGCTTCTTGTTATTTTTGTTTCTTCTGTTAGTAGTTGTTAATTAACCCAATGTATTAATTGTTATAAATTAGATTTATTTTTTGTGATTTTATTGTGCAATTAATCTGTTGTTGGGTTATAACAAGTTAACAGAAAATTCACCACCATGAATTGTTGGTGGTGAATTTTCCCTGAGGTGAATTTGTCATGGTGATGAATTTTCCCATGGTGAATTGTTGATGGTGAATTTTCCTAGAGTCTGGAGTCCATAACGTTAAATTTTGCTATGCAGGCTATTGATCACATCATAAATTCTACATCTGAGTCAAATTATATGTCTGCAGGTCAAATCTTTGTGCTCATTGTCTTTTGAAGACTAAATGGAGCTACTGCCAGAGTTAGTGCTCAACACTCTCAATGGTATGCTACATGATCCTGTTACATTGCTTGAAAATGAATTGTTGTATGACAAGTCTTTTTCAGTCTCAGTGAAATCTCTTGATTCTAGATTTTGTCTTTGAATTGGGAAATTGTCAAACTTTCTCAAAGTAGCAGATTAAAATGAACTCATCTTAGTGAGAACATGCTCATGCACATATTTTCCTCCACCTGTCAAAGCATCTTAATTTACATCATAAATTTGTATACTCCATGTTTTAAATTTATTTAAAACATTAAGTATTATGTCCATGGGAAGGTGAAGGGTTTCTTTATTTTGTAACTAATTTCCAAACAGTTATGAAAAACTAAAAGGTCACCATATGATATTTATTGTAAAGTTTTCCAAAGGGGGATTATTATTCTTTATTTGTAGGAGGGGAGTGTTAGTGTAATTAATTAATTAATTATTACACTAGCATAAGTTAACTTAGGTATTAATTAATCATATTAGTCCTAGGTTACTTTTTATCATTTAATAATGTTGTTGAGATAAGATTCCCTTCTAGAAGATGAGTTGTCTTTTCTAGAACTTATCTCCATCTTGTTATCATTCCCTAGGTAGGTTATTAGGGTTTCTTGTTGTCACATGAAGTGTGATTTGAACACTTGGCAACATCTTATGCATTTTAGGTTTTGCTCTTGCCTATATAATCAGGCATATGTACTCTTTGTAAATCATTCAACATATTTTGAATATCAATAAGATAATCTCTATTTGCATGCCCTTAGTTGTAACACTTTCTGTGTGGTTGAATTTCTTCTTGGCAGGTCCTTTTGAAGTGTGCGCAGCTTCATTGGATGATTCAACATCCATTATTCCAACAGGGAGAAAGGAGCAGTGTTATTTCTTTTTCAAACATGGTATATTGTATAGAAGTATTATTGGGTTTGTGAACTCATTTGCATTAGAGAAATAAAGGAAATTTTTTAAATCTTTATATTTAATTATTTTTCTTTTGATTGTAAGTTTTCTTGTGTGTGAATTTGCAATATTTCTTTGGTGGTTATGGTATATCTAGTTGTGATTACATCTATTATGGGATCTATGAATTCTAAATACATTTATTTGGAGTATATTGCTACTTGTTCCCTTGGTTATCATTCGTGGGTGTGGAATAGGTGATTTTTGTATCATTTATTTGCACTCTCTTTATTCTAAGATTATTGCATCTAATTCATGGTTATGTAAATATATAATTTTTCCTTTTCTGCTTTTCAGTTAAAAGCATACCCAAAAATTAAATAAATCATATGAGGGAGTTGCACCTCTAAAATTCAAAGGAAGATCGCTAGCTCAATAGTGATTTTCGAAACTGTTGGTAACATATTTGTTTTCATTTATGGGCACATCTGAGTCATTATATTTAATTGTTTGAAGAAGACCAATTTGTTTACTAACAAATTTTTGGTGACTCTACTGAGGATTCAAATCAAAAGATCATTTCTTTATTTTCTTGAAAATCTGAAAGTACCTCCCCAAGGATGGAGGTTGGTGACTCTGTTATATGGAACGTGCTCATAAAACATTTTTGGTAGAACAGTTTCAGTCTTTCTTTTCCAATCTGCATTATGGCTTCACCTCAACCATGGGGTACCCATTTTGGGATTTTATCCTTGTCACAATACTCAGATTTACCTATAGGTTTGAGAAAGCATTTTCTAAAATTCCATGGAGAAAATTCATAGATTGCAGATGATCATATTCAAGCCTTCACCATAGCAAGTGGACTTTTGGTGGTGAATGAAGAAGATGTATTTGTTCGACTATTTGTTGAATCCCTCATTGGGGCTACTCCAAATTGGTTTCGGACTTTAGAAGATGGATGCATTATGAATTGGGACAGCCTAAAAAAAATATTGGGAGATTTAAATCAGCAATTGATATGGGTGCATTGCTATATCAAATTATCAACATTAAAAATAAAGAAGATGAACTTTATGAGGGAGTTTGTGGAATGGTTCAATAGATGTTTAAAAAGGATTCCTCATGAAAATCAGCCAAGCAAACAAAATCAATTGTCCATTTTTGTTGTAGTGTTACACCCTGAAGTCAAATTTCTCTTGAAGTGAAGTAATGTATGTGATCTCGAGATTGCAAAACAAGAAGTTGTTAATATTGAAGATGAGTTGATTTTATTTGAGCTATGGAAGAAAAATAATGTTCAAGGATATGCACAAAATTACATGATACAAAAGTGTAAAACCCTAAGTTTACAACATACACATTCATCAAATCCCTTATGTCCTCCAATTGAATGTCAATCTCACCATTTTTTATCAAGAATATTTTCAAAATAATAGAGTGAGTGATGAATATTATAATGTTGAAGTATATAACTTTAATTGTGAGGTAAATGAAGATGATTCTACATCTTCAAGTGATGAAGAAGATTACTATCCTTGTGTGCAATCAACATGTATGGTGCCTTCCACTTCGGCTGCAACAAATATTGGACAAACATTTACTAGTGTGAGTAATTGGGAGCCCAACATAAATGAACAATTGTTGACGCCTCTATATGCTCTAAAAATTGATATTTTCACATTTGAGAGTATTGATATGGGATTATTAGATGATTTGGCTAACATGAATTTAGAAGGTCAACTTTCAAAAAAAGAAGACACAAACAAGTTATCAAAAATTAAGGCCTTCACTTTTGAGGATGTTAATGAAGATTTGATATATTGTGTATATGAGGGTGGAATTGAAAATCAACTCCAAGATGTAGGTGAATCATCGAACACCCTTTCTTCTTGCATGCAATCTAAATATGAAACATTCTAGTTTGTTGATGAAGTTTATGAAGACAAGGCAATAGATGATGAGGTAATAAATCATCCCATTCTTGAGTCTTTTCATTTTGAAAAAAATATTATACAAGATTTAAGTTTTTCAGACCCATTGTTTGAATCAGTATGTGGGGTGGATAAAAATGGAGAAGAAATTGAAGTGGGTGGATTGAGATTTGAGTCTAGTAAAGTTGGTGAATATAGTACAAGTTGGGGTCCAATTTTTTTAAATAATGTAGTATTAGATGCAATCACTTCCACATGTAGCACCTGAGAAGTTTTTTTGTCTTATGGCTTTTATGTGGGATGTCCGATTCAAGGGTTGGTTTCTTCTTGCTCAAAAAAACCAAATGAGTTTGGTATTACATCTAATGTTGTACAAGCAGATCTTAGTAATCATATGCAAGGCAGTGCTGGTATGAATTAGTTGGTTATAGAGGTATATGATGCAAATTAGCTTTTTGAGCGTTAGGTTTTATTTGGGGAGTTTCTACAAGGTGTTGTTCTTCACTCTCTGATTGTAGCAATAGAAAGTTGGCAGTTGGCTCCACATGTGATTAGTAGTCACCAAGAATTATTCCACACAAGCAACTATTTCTCTTGGCCTATTAATGGATTTGCATGATCATCTTGGGGTCATTTGAGGTAGGGTCTTCCTACCATGTACATACTAAGATTTTTTGTTGTGTTGGTTAGTTCAAGTCCTTTTTTCTCCTTTATCTCATTTTTAGCTTGCTCTTGCTCCTTTCCCTCTATGTCTCTTGACTCTATGGCCCAATGAATCAACACTAGTCTTTCCCAGAGATGCTAGATTTCTCTACATTCTTCTAAGGAATGCAGTCCCCAATCAGAGCCATTGTTACACCCACTTTTGGTCATTGAAATTTTTCAAATCTCCCTTGTTAGATTTCTAATTAAGCTCATGGAAGTTGTGGGAATGTGTGTTTTTGGTGCCTATGGATCATTTATATAAGCTAAGTACTTCTCGCCACCCTACTTTTCCAACAGGACCTTAAAGCTGCAATAATTTGTGTTCTCCAAAATAACTACACAAAAGGGAGCAATCATGATATTAGCTCCTTGTTAGAACCTATGGTTGTGTTACACCCTATCTTGTTGTTACTAATTTAATTTTACCTTTATGAGTAAATAGGATGGTAAATGAAATCACAATTTTGATGTGATTAATGAGATATTGAAATAGGTATTATGTGAAACTATTGATAAATGCTTAATATGGCTTTGAAAGAATAAATATGTTTACATTGATTGCTATATGATTATGCTAAATTTTATGATGCATATGGATTTATTGTGAATGCCTAACTACCATTGAAAGTGTGTTGAGTTGGTTGCATGGACAGGGTCATTCCTCTAGGTGGAGGGGAAGTATCACTCAGGAGAAGATCTTGGTTGGCTAACCAGTAACATAACCTATCTGAGCTTACACACACTCATAGTAGTATGGTTGAGTCAAGTTATTATGTTGAGAGTTGGTAAGTCATCCTTAGTTTGATGTGTCTACATTAGTAAGGGTCTTGATTACTATTGAGTGCATTATTGGGTGATGTTTATCTGTTTGAGTTTGTGAGTTCTTTCTTTTATTACTAAGCTTGTATTGATAAGTTAAACACATGTGGAATATATGTATATGTATATGTATAGATATATCACACGAAGGCACTTATCAATACAATAGTAATTGTGTATGACTATGGTGTGTAATTGAATGTGTATATATATATAATATACATATATCCATATGTATATATGTATCAATACACACGTATGATTGGCAAACGAACATGCCCATATGAATGTGTCAATATATGTATACATACGTATACATGTACATAGAGGAATACATATATAAATATATTTGTACACATGTTGGATGTTGTGGTTGCATTGCTGATATGTGGTTGTCATTGATGTCAACACTATTAGCATTGTGATTCTGAAGTTTGTTTATGTCGAGGAGATTGAAAAAATTGTAATAAATATATTGCAGGCAGCCAATGAAGCTGAGAAGGTCGGAATGTTGGAAAATTGTGAAAGTTAAGTTTTTGGTGGTGCGCACTAAAGGGATTGTTGTTAAGTCTATCTAGTATGTTGTCTATAAGTTTCAGTGGTACGCATCAAGATTTGAGGAAGTTATGAAGTTTTATGTTCCTATAGTCATTTTGTTACTATAGCAGGTGTTCTTGGAAGAAGAGGATGAAATTCTGGTAATTTTAGTTTTTGTGCATGTACCTATGACATCCATGGATGAGTCTAGATCGTGCTCTATCCTTGTTGTACGTTCGCATTGATTGGAGTTTTCATGATCGGAGATTTTTTCGATGTGTGCTTGAGTTTTCATGTTCTTGGCCAACATGATGGTGGTAGCGTGTTGTGGATCCATGAGGATTAATCTATTATTGTTTGGCATGTTCGAAGGTGTTTGTTTGGGTCCTCACTATGTTGTGACTAACTTGTGTTGGTGCACATTAAGATTTATTCATATATTGAGGCCGACAATTGTAATTTATTCTTTATTTGTGGCCGATTGAATAGTTGATGCAAATCCATGTAGCAGATATATAAGAGTGGTTGTTCTACTTATTTTGAGGTATTCTCGGTATGTGCAAGTGGTGCACATGTGCGAATAAGGATTAAATCATTCAAGAGAATAGCAGAGTGTGAAAGAGATTGAGCAAAATGTGGAAGAGTGTGTAGACATTTTTGTGTGCCTAATCGAAACTGTAATCAGGGTTTTGTAGAAGCTAATTTCTCAGTTCAAAATCATCATATGGATTTAATTTGATTATTGTATGTAAGGAAGTGAGCCTTCCTCTGAGCAGTGTGCTCTAGGAAGTGCGCCTGAATGCAAGTGCATTCCTTTTAATTTTTCATTATACTTCTAATAGGGTATAATCTCGTGGACTAACATCCACCGTGGTTTTTCCCCTAATAGGGTTTCCACATATAAAATCTTGGTGTTCATGTGCCTCTGATGTGTTATTGATTTATGCTTGCACTGTTAATTATCAGATCTTAGATTTAAGGTTGATTAATGTTGAATAAGTTTGATCTTGGTAACAACTGATTCACCCCCCCTCTCAGTTGTCTATCCTTGTTTTGCCAATAATTGGTATCAGAGCTAGTTCCTTTGAAAAAGCCTAACAACTTGAGGTGATCTGAGATGGCATCATACAAGAAGGATAGTCCTAGATTCGATGGTACAAACTACTCTTTATTGAAAGTCAAAATGGAGTGTCATTTGAAGTGCATTGGTGAACCTTTCTAGAAGATTACACAAAGTGCATATACTATTCCTCAGAATGGTCCCTCCTCTGAAGATGAGATCAAGCAAGAAGAAGTTAATACCAGGGCTATAGAAGCATTGTTGAGTGCTTTGACAAATTCAGAGATGAAAAATGTGATAGGATTGAAGACTGCATATCAGATTTGGAAAAATTTGGAAACATTATATGAAGGAGATGCACTAGTGAAAAGTGCTAAGCTACAAAGTCTGAAAGGCAAGTGGGAGGACATGAAGATGAGTGAAGATGAGAACATCCTCTCTTTCTCTCAAAAGATAAATTAGATATGTCGGTGGAGTCTTGGATGAAGAAGAGATTGTGGCTAAGATACTTAGATTTGTGCCCCCTTCCTACAAAACAAAAGCTCATGCTATTGATGAACTCAAAACAGTGACAAATGTGACAAGAAACATGTTGATTGAAAAACTTGTTGCCTCTGAGTTAAGTGAATTTGGTGAATTTGCTCCTAAGACTAAATCTGCATTCAAGGCTACTGTATCTGGGAAAAGCAAGCATAGATATGATTCAAGAGAGAGTTCCAAAAGGACATTCAAGTACGAAGATGAGATGAAACAGATTGAAGATGAAGAAAAAGAATTGGAAGAGATGGAAGCATTGATTGTGAAAAGAGAAGCTATAGGTCATGGTAAGTACAAAGGAAAGTTACCTATTAAATATTTTTCTTGCATCAAGATAACCTGAAAGAGTTTCTAAGTACAAACTTGACTAGACTAGATTTCAAAGGAAATGCTACTATATTGAAGAAGGTGTAACTGATGAAGAATCTGATAAAGAAACTAGAAATGAAGATGAATGGGTATTCATTGCTATCAAAGAAAATGGTCAGGTGTCCACTGAATCTACTAGTAATGTGAATGTCGAGAAAGCTCTTGCAGCAAAAATTGAAGAAAAGGATGAGTGGGTAATTGACAGTGGATGCTCACATCATATGACTGGCGACAAAAGCAAGTTTGTAAGCTTGGAACACTATGATGGTGGTGTTGTAAGATTTGGAGACAACACTTCTGGTGTGATTCATGGCAGAGGCACTATTTCTTTTGGTGGTAAGCACAATACTGATAATGTTATCTATGTAGAAGGCTTAAAGCATAACTTGTTGAGTGTTGGACAGATGGTAGACAAGGGTTACAATCTTCAGCTCAAGGATGGTAAGTGCAGAATAAGGGGAAGTTCTGAAAATATGATTGCTTCAGGGATAAAGACAAAAGGTAACATCTTTCATTTTAGTGTTGCTAGTGAAAGTTGTTTGATTGCTCAAATTGATGTAAGTTGGTTATGGCATAGGAGGTTGTGTCATGTGAACTTTGATAACATTGTCAAGATAAGCTCTACTCAAGCACTCATATATATTCCTAAGTTAGTGAAGCCTACTAACACTATGTGCAAGGAATGTCAGATGGGAAAGCAGACAAGAAATTATTTCTGGAGCAAACAGTATAGCTCTAATGGAGTACTAGATTTGATACATACTGATTTATGTGGTCCATCTAGAATCAGAAGTCTACAAGGTGAAAGGTATTTTATGTTGCTCATTGATGATTATTCTAGAATGATATGGGTTGCTTTCTTAAGAGAAAAACATGAAGCATTAGAAAAGTTCAAAAGCTTCAAAGCTATGGAAGAAAATGAGACAGGTCAAAAGATCAAATGCCTAAGGTCAGACAGAGGTGGTGAATTAACTTCCCAAGAATTCAATTCTTTCTATGAAGAGCATGGAATCCAAAGATAGCTATCTGCTCCCTGAACCCCTCAACAAAATGGAGTTGTTAAAAGAAAGAACAAAATCATTCTAGACATTGCTAGAACCATGATGTTGAAAGAAAATGTTCCTCATTTCTACTAGAGAGAAGTTGTAAGTACTGCTGTGTATATCATTAATAGGGTGAATGTCAATAGTAATTCTGGTAAGACACCTTTTGAGCTATGGTTTGGTTATAAGCCTACTGTCAAGTATTTCAAAAAAATTGGAAGCAAATGCTACATCAAGAGAGATGATGTTATAGGCAAGTTTGATGCTAGAAGTGATGAAGGAATATTTTTGGGTTACTCTACTAAAAGCAAAGCTTACCGGTGCATTAATAAGAGGTTGAAGAAAATGGTTGAAAGTGCAAATGTCAAAGTTGATGAAGATATTGGTAGACCATCCAAATGTAGTGGATATGATTCAAATTATCAATATGATAGTGCTAACAATGGGAATAATGTTCAAGCACATAATCAACTTCAAATTGTCCCAGTGAACCAAGGGAATCAAGAAGTAGAGACTAGCAGAAGTGCAGAAGAAAGAACACAAGAACAAGAAGTCAAATAAAATCCTAAAACTCCCAAGTATGTAAGGCGAAATCACTCTGACAGTCAAATCATAGGAGATAAGAGCAAAGGTGTGTAAAATAAAAGAAGAATTTTGGAAGAGTACTGTCTAATTTCCAAAGCTAAGCCTAGCAATATCAATGAAGCATGCAAAGATGAATATTGGATGGAAGCCATGAAAGAAGAACTAATGCAAATAGAGAAAAATGATACATGGGATCTTGTTCCTAGACCTCAAAACAAAAATGTGATTGGAACCAAATGGGTGTTTCAAAATAAGATGAATGAGCAAGGTGAAGTGGTTAGAAATAAAGCAAGACTGGTTTGCAAAGGGTACTTATAGATGGAAGGTATTGATTTTAAAGAAACTTTTGCCCCTGTTGCTAGAATTGAAGTTGTAAGATTATTTCTTGCTTATGCTACTTTCAAGAATTACAAAGTCTATCAGATGGATGTAAAGTCAACATTTCTAAATGGTGAGCTAGAAGAAGAAGTCTATGTTGAACAACCAGATGGATTTCAACTAACTAACAAAGAAAATATGGTATGCCAATTGAAGAAAGCTCTATATGGACTCAAGCAAGCTCCTAGAGCTTGGTATGCTAGATTGGATAAATACTTGTTGAAACTTGGATTCAATAAAGGTACTGCTAATAGCAATCTGTATTTCAAGTTGGATCGAAATAAATAATTGATCATTGAAGTCTTTGTTGATGACATTATTTTTGAAGGTGATGATGATTTGTGTATGAAGTTTGCTGATGAAATGAAAAGTGAGTTTGAAATGTCAATGATAGGAGAGATGAAATTATTTTTAGGATTGCAAATCACTTAGTTAGATGATAATTTTTTTATATCTCAGTCTAAGTATGTGAAAGAGCTACTGAAATTTTTTGGCATGGAAGATTCAAAGCCAGTTGGTACACCTATGGTAATCAAATGCAAACTTACATAGAATGATGATTCTCCTAAAGCAAATCAAACAAGATACAGGTCAATGATTGGTGGATTACTCTATTTGACTCAGACTAGGCCAAATATAATGAATGTTGTATGCATGGTTGCTAGATATCAAGTTGATCCTAAAGAGTCTCATGTGACTGTTGTGAAAATAATTTTTAGATGCCTAAAAGAGACAGTTGATCTTGGTCTCTGGTATCCTACAGATCATCTTATCCTGAGCGCTTTCACTGATTTTGATTGGGCAGGAGATGTGGATGATAGGAAGAGTACCAGTGGCAGTGCATTCTTCTTAGAGAAGAAGTTGGTATCTTGGCTAAGCAAAAAGCAAAAAAAGAATTTCATTATCTACTATTGAGGTAGAATATATTGTTGCTGCAAATAGTTGTACTCAAGTATTGTGGTTGAAGCAAATGTTGAGAGATGTCAGAATTGAGTACAAAGAACAAATTTCATATTCTGTGACAATCCAAGTGCCATCAATATTTCCAAGAATTCAATGTTGCATTCAAAGACAAAGCATATATCCATCAAATATCACTTCTTGAGAGATAAAGTAAGTGACAAAGAAGTTAGACTGGAGCATATACCTACCAAGGAGAAAATTGCAAATATCTTTACTAAGCCTTTGCCTAAGGATACTTTTGAGTACCTCAAAGGCAAGTTAGGGGTGATTTCCCCTCCTGATCAGAACTAAGTGATGCTGATCTTTGCATCATTCTGTGAATTCATAGCCATATCTTATTCCAGATTGATGTTGTGGTGGCTGCTACTCAGGGGGAGTAGTTAGATGATTCAAATATGTGATCAGAGCATGTGTACCTTTTCCATTGATGTCAAAGGGGGAGAAGAACAATGTGAAAAACATGGGAGAAAAAGGAAACAGGAAAAGAGTGCGCAATCTAAGGGGGAGATTGTTGGAGAAGAGCTAGTTGGGTTGATGGCATTATTTTTCACATCATGTGTTGCCATCAATGCCAAAGGGGGAGATTGTTGGATGTTGTGGTTGCATTGTTGATATGTGGTTGTCATTGATGTCAATACTATTAGCATTGTGATTCTGAAGGTTGTTTATGTTGAGGAGATTGAGAAAATTGTAATAAATATACTGCAGGCAGCCAGTGAAGCTGAGAAGGTCAAAATGTTGAAAATTTGTGAACGTTGAGTTTCTGGTGGCATGCACTAAAGGATTGTTGCTAAGTCTATCTAGTATGTTGTCTGTAAGTTTCAGTGGTACACATCAATATTTGGGGAAGTTATGAAGTTCTATGTTCCTACAGTCATTATGTTACTATAGCAGGTGTTCTTGGAAGAAGAGGATGAAATTCTGGTAATTTCAGTTATTGTGCATGTACTTGTGACATCCATGGATGAGTCTAGATCATGCTCTATCCTTGATGTACGTTTGCATTGATCAAAGATTTTTCTGATGTGTTCTCAAGTTTTCATGTTCTTGGCTGACATGATGGTGGTAGCGTGTTGCGGATCCATGAGGATTAATCTTTTATTGTTTGGCATGTTCAAAGGTGTTTGTTTGGGCCCTCACTATGTTGTGACTGACTTGTGTTGGTGCACATTAAGATTTATTCATATATCGAGGTGGACAATTGTAATTTATTCTTTATTTGTGGTCGATTGAATAGTTGATGTAAATCTATGTAGCGGATATATAAGAGTGGTTGTTTTCCTCATTTTGAGGTATGCTCGGTATGTGTAAGTGGTGCACATGTGTGAATAAAGATCAAATCATTCAAAGTAGAGTAGATTGGGAAAGAGATTGAGCAGAGTGTGGAAGAGTGTGTAGAAGTTTTTGTGTGCCTAACCGGAACTGTAATCAAACTTTTGTAGAAGCTAATTTCTCAGTTCAAACTCATCAGATGGATTTAATCTGATTATTGTATGTAAGGTAGTGAGCCTTCCTCTGAGTAGTGTGCTCTAGGTAGTGCATCTAAATGCAAGTGTATTCCTTTTCATTCTTCATTATACTTATAATAGGGTATAATCTTGTGGACTAACATCCACCGTGGTTTTTCCCCTAACAAGGTTTCAACGTATAAAATCTTGGTTTTCATGTGTCTCTCATGTGTTATTGATTTATGCTTGCACTGTTAATTATCAGATATGAGATTTAAGGTTGATTAATGTTGAATAAGTTAGATTTTGGTAACAACTGATTCACCCCCCCTCTCAATTGTTTATCCTTGTTTTGCCAACAACACAATTGATATAATTGTTATTACTATGTGAATGACATCTTGTTTGTATTCATTTGCATGTTGAGTGTATACATACTTTATTGGAATATGATATATATAAATATATATTAACATATATATACATATACATGCATATATGTGTGTGTGTGTGTGTGTTGATATACATATATATATGTATATATAAATATATGAATATATATCTAAATGTGATTAAATGCTTGGAAACTGATTAACTTATACAATGCTTTGAGGATGATTTATTAACATAAACATAGGTTAATTTGTATGCAACATATAAAATCATTATATGGGCCAAATATAATGTATATTGGCAATGAATTTAGATCGAGCTATATGTAATACAAAGTGCAGTGAATAAGTCAATTTGCAGAGATTGACTTAGTCGACACTTTGAGGTAGAACATATTTTGACTTAGCAAACTGCAAATACTTGAGACACCTAATCATGGAATAAATATCAACAACAAGTAAATGCAAATGCACCATGAAAGGATAAGTTACAACAAGGTGATGAATTAGTCAAAGCTGATTTATGAGAGAAAACAACTCATCATAGACTTAGTCGACTTTATGCAAGTGTTGCCTTTTGAGAATAGATTGATTCAAAGAGAAAGGTCACGCCAAATTTATAGGATGAATGGTTGCTTGCTTGGTGCCATATTAATAAGTTCTAGTTACTGTAGAAGTTCATTTTTAGAGCAATTTGAATGTCGCCTTTTGATCATGTGTTGTTTGAAATAGTCATATATTGTTGTCAACTAATGAGGTCGATATGTGGCATTCTATGCTAAGTGTACTCTTTGCTTATGCACCACCTTTTATCCAAGTTGAGTGATTTGATTTGCATGAATGTTGTTGTCAATTTACATGCCTTTTCTATAGGCTAGGGAGTCTCCTTGTTACTATATAGATATAGAAGTAATCTATCTAGATGGGGACGACTTTTTCTCTGCCTTATATGCACATTCCATTTGCATTCTATTATATTTTATTCTCCACTTATATTTTGCATTATTCTGCAACTTCATTTATGAGTATTGTGTGAGAGCTTGAGTATCTTGAGAGAAGTATATTATCAACTTGTGAGAGGGAGGTTTATTGAGGCGTTGCTAGTGAGGTCAAAGCAAAGCTAGTTGCTGATTTGGAAAGTTGTGCAACAATTAGTCAATTGGATAAGAATTTTATAGGCATGAGCATACATCTTCCTTTATTTGTCTTTGTTTATGAAAGATTGATTCTAGAGTGCTTTATTTGATCTATTGAGATTACTTGCATTAGGGAAATATAACATTTGTTGTGAAGGGAAAATAAAACTTGTTTATGTTGTTTTGTGAAGTGCATTACTCCATAATAAGGGGAATTGTTTGTCATAGCTATTAATATGCTATATATTAATAAATAAAGGTAGCTTAAGGGTTACTCATAGATAAAGTTATTTGATTATACTAGATAGCTAGTGGGTTACTCCTGGGTTGAGAAGTATATTGAAACCTTTGTGAGTTAGAGTTGCTACTTGATTAGTGCCATTGCACTCTTAAATACAAAGTTATAGTATTGACAAGAGTATACTCATTTCTTAAACCCTTTTAGCTAAGGATATTATACTCTCGAATGGAATCATCTATTGTTATGATGATTCTTCGATTAAGATTTTTCATTGATAAGGTTATACTCTTAATGAGTATCCCTTATTATATGTTATTTTACTGAATGGAGTTAGTTGTTTAATCTATGATTATATAAAGCTTATGGAGCTATATTCTAGATTATAAATTTATACTTGGGAATAGATTGTCCTTTGAAGCGAATAGCTTGTTTATGCAAAGATAAGCTCATATGTTATACCTGGGATAGGAATATATGTTGAAGGGGTAACTAGTGCTTAGGCTTAAATGGTTGAGGTACCATTGTGTTTGGGAAAAAGGAGAGTAGGTTATTTTTGGGGTTAAAGATTACCCATTGGAGGATATTACCTAGGAATGGTATAAGAATGGTCATAATTCAAACTGAGCCGTAGTAGTGTATGTGAATGTGAGGATTGATACTCGAAGTACTGAGTGAGAATACTTTGGCCAAATCAGTGTAAGTAGCCACTATTTACATTGTCATTTCACTGTGTTCCTTATATGCAATCTAGTTCAGGTTTTCATACTTGTAGGTGTAGCTACCATATGATTAGGCTCTAGTTTGTGGGACACAACACTAAGCTTAGATAGGCATTTGTTATGAGATTTACCAACCAATATCTTTGTCAAAAGGTAGGGCCATCTCACCTGTGAGGTAGATGTGCGAGGGACTGCATTTAAGTTCGTGGTTGGCAAAAAAGCGCTTGAGTGATGCTTCTCCTCATCAGTCGATAGTCGAGGTTTGTGGATGTTTGTGATAGTATCGGGGACAGCTAGAGTGTTTTCACCAATGAGCAAGGACATTCAGATTGTATGTGTCGATGTGGTGACATTGAGACTAGTTCGTATATCTATTGCAATATGAAGCTCAGAGGAGCTATGTTTGTATCATTGGTCCATTTATATGGAAGGATGGAATCATGAATGATATACTTGAGTTCATTCAATATAAAATCTATGTTATGGAAAGATTTGTAGTGTCCTTTAATCAGCTTAATAACTAGGAACATGAATTCCTCTACTCAGGGATTGTACATCACAACCGATAGTCATAACCTGCTAAAGGACCTCATTTAATTATCAACCCAAGGACGTAGACTTGAAATGGGTCAGCACAATATATGCACTAATCACCTCTTTCAGACATGTATAACTTCCTAAAGATGTTATACTTAGAATTGAAGCTACTGGAAACAACTTTAACTGGCTAAAATTGCTTGGAATGAAAACTGAAAGACAAAACTATTATGCATCTAGTGGTTGCAGGAACAATTGACAGTTCTGTATTTCTGCCAGTTGCAGGAACAGTCACACTAAGCTCTATAAAAGGAAGTGCAACTATTCTAACTTGTAGAGTAAAAAGATGGACAACTCCCTAAGTGGGGCCCCTTAGGTAGTGCCAAAGATAAACAACAGATTAGACTATAAACTTCATAAACACCTTTATTGATTTGAAATCAACAAGTACATGCCTCACAATCTTCAACTGTATTTTTGAAAACTAAAATGTATTACAATAGTAATCTTCTGGCCCTTTCTCTGAAGGAGAATGGGATATTTATTAAAAACTGAATCTAACGACTAAATAACCCTTCCCTCATAAGATGGGAAGTCTTTATTACATCATAACTAACTAAGTGAAGAGGCGGATACAAAAAGGAAGAACCGAGTCAAATTAGTTCTGAAGATTTAAAGCACCACCATCCTAGATTTATGCGCCATCAAGACGCCTAAGTTGGATCCTTGGAACACTTTCCTTGCATGGTGGATGACTTGAACCTGCCTCCTTATTCTTTGTTGCTGAATCAGTCTTCATTGAATTAGCTTTTTCAGCAATCAAGTGGAAACTAAATTTTCTCCTTAAGACGTGGTACCTGTAAATAACTTAACAACTACTCTTGTGGCATAAATTTAGCTCGACACATTCAACCTTTAAGACGATCCATCACCTCATTTATACATTCATTAAGCATTAATTTAGGGCAAACAATATTTCAGATATGGTTGCATGAAGTTCAACAGTAGAGGCTGCAAGAAAGGCATGTCATCACAAAAAGTCACAAGGCATACCTATTCTATCAAACTAATAAAACATTCAGGCAATAATCATGGAAAGACTTATCATAATAAACTTATTGTATTTAAGCATAAAAGTCCATGTCTTGTTCCCATAATTACCACTAAATGTTTGTCTCAGCATAATAAAAAGTAGAAAAGTGTTTTAAAAACATAGTCTAAATATGCCAAAAATTGGGCTCATCATTTCCCCTCAACCAACTACTTGTTGGGCCCTTCAACAAGTCTGGCATTCTTTCTCTGAGCAAATTCTCTCAAATCAACATTCTGTTGTTGTCCACATTCCCCATGCTGAAAACTCCAAAAGTGAGCTCTCATAGATTCCAGTCGCTGCCATTTGCTATCCTCAGAGTTCCTGTTGTAGGTGTTGTTTTCCCCCTGCATGGCCAATAGTGGCCATAAGAGAATGGGTGGTTGCATGACTAATGGCAACCAATTCTCTTTCTTTGTTCTGGTATTTCTCATATATCTTTCTGCCCTCCGAGTGGCTACATACAAGGTATTTGGGGTGTGCGGATTTGCCTTTCTTAATTGAAATGGTAAGTGCTCCCATCTTGTTTGAATATGCTGGGTGGCAGCATGAAGATCATTGTTTGCAATATGGGAGTACTGAGTAAACACTTCTTGTCTCAATGGCTCAATTATTGGCCTAGCCCTCTCATCTGCCCATAGTTTCTTCCAATCAAAATAGATACCCATCCCTCTTTTGGATTCATTCCTCACTGTCAGTGGCATGTTAACCTCATCATGTTTGTAGCTGTCAAATTGCTCTCCCCTGCTTATTTCATTTCTGATCCAAGAAATTAGAGCACTGATGTGTATGTCGCCTACATAGCATAGGGGATTCCATTCTTTATCATGAGGTACAGCCAAATTGTGCAAATAAAACTCACATAGAAGGTATCTGACATGCTAAGGTGAGTCCCTATATGCATCATAAAATTCTTCTGGGGTATTCAAGGAAGGGTTTTTACCTTTCCAGATCCTGATCAATTGGAAGTTCGGATATAACTCTTTTAGGTACATTGCGTAAATAGGTGAGGGTGATCTGCATTGCATTAGTTGTGGAACAAGTTCGACTACTTGGTTGATAGTGTCTGTTAGATTAGCAATTTCCAGATTCTTGTTCTGGATTACCTTATGCAATCTCTCAATTTCTAGTTCATAGGTAGTCCGTTGATGTTGACGTTTTGTAAAACATGTCATTCCTGCAGTAAAATTTGTAACATGGAGCGGAGGCCTATGGTTATAATTTGTTGTAGGTGACCTCTGAATTTCTTCAGGTACATCAACGTTTTTTTGCTCTACTTCTTCAATTATTTATGTGCCATTGGATTGCCCAGAGATTTCTTATTCTATTTCATCATCTATTTTCCAATTTTCCTGTTCTTCCTGAGGCACATGATGCTCTAGTATATCTTCCTGAATAGTAGATATTTCATCTATCATTTCATTGTTTTCATTTTCTTCTTCTGATTGAATTACAATTGTCATTCCCTCCTCAATACATTCCACTTCTTCCTACAATTGATCTGTCATCCCCTCTTGCATTTGTTCCACAATGGCTGCTAGCTCATCAAGGCCAACTCCTTCAGGAATACTTGCAGTCTCATCAACAATAGGTTCCTCCTCCTCAATTACAAGACTAGAAGGGTCTAAGGTTGATGGTGTGACCTAAGAAGCATCGAGTGATTGTTGAGCTACCTGATTCTGGAGTCTAGAGCTTCTTCGTAAGGGAGTGGGAATTGCTTTATGTTTCTTTGGGGTTTTGGCTGCAGGATTAGGTAATTCCCCTGTTTGCTTCCTTTTAACAGATTTAGGAGTGGGCACCACCATGGGTGACTTCCCCTTTTTTAATTTTTGGAGGAAGGCTCAAGGTCTAAAACAGGGGTTTGTATTGGTTGTTTGGAAAATTTCTCAGAAAGAGGAACTTCGTCCTGCGAATTAGATGACTCTGGAATAGGAGATGCGGTAGCAAAGCACTCACCTATGGACTGAGAGGCTCATTGTTTGAAGGTGAGAGGTTGTCCTCTAGGTCCAACATTTCAAACCCTAGGGTTAAAGCTAACGACAAACTCTTCCCAAGTCATCCCTGATACATCCTTAACAGATTTTTCAACAAGCAACTTTATAAGGCAATGGTGGGAGACCGAGTTAATTCTACCCTTTTAAAACTCGGCAGCACTATTAGAGAGCAGATTGTACAGGAAATCAGGAATTTTCATTAACAGGCCATGGCGTAAATGAGATAAGAGTTTAAAATAATGAGAATGTAAAACGGAAAACCGACCTTCACATGTTATATATTTGATTATATAACATGCCCGTGGTATCCAGTCCTGCGACAAACTCATTCTTTGGGTGCCTTGCTTATCCACATGTAAAGGAGGATTACCAGGCTAAGTAAACTCTGCCCTAGCACTCCGTGCGTCCCTTGCTCGAGGAAATAGCTCACCAGCCTGTGGCAACCCTGTTATTTCTACAATTCTGTCTGCTGATGCATCAATTTTTACTCCCCTAACTTTTTCCTTTCATTCATGAAATGTCCTTATGAATTCTTCTACAATGTTCTCATCAAACTTTTCAAGCTTAAGAAAATAATTAAGCCACCTGTACTGTCTAAATGGTGGTAAATGTTGCACATCCTGTAACAAGACGTTATGGTTTGTTGGTTCATGCTGAATTGGTTGGCCTCCCATTTTGCTATTGCTTCTGCAACTCAACGCTTCAAGCGAGAATTCAACCTGGCTATTTCAATTCATACCCCCAAATTTGACTTCTTGCAACTTCAAACCAATTTCTCTGCTCTCTTCTCTCCCCTCAACCGAAACTTTTGAACCACTTTTCAAAAGATGCAGAAAAATAGAACAATGAGTTCGAACATCTTAACTTATGTTGTAGATGGAAAGAAAAGAGTAATCATGGAGGAGCGAAAGACATGCCTGGTCATTATTGTAGGAAGTAATGGGTTTTTGTTTATTTATTGCAAATTTTCAAAAATCTAGAGCTTAAGCTGAAAGGACAATGACAGTTGATGTGACAAGGCTTTGTGGTGGAGGAAACAACAACGTGGCTAACAGTCATGAATTAGAATATGTGCTCAAACATGTGGAAAATGCCGAAGGATAATGCAACAATATAGGAAATATGTTTTCCTTACTTAATACTTAAATAAATGTAATGAATGAAATAATTAATCAATCTTTAAGTGAAGTGGAGCTTACCTAGAATGATCCGTCGTGATTGCTTGATGTGACCCATCTTTCTGATTGTAACAGGTGATCCTGAGAAACGTGGATGGTGCAGTGTACGACAGGTGGATGAGGTGCTAGAAAAAGAGATTGTACGGATTGCAAATGGGATGATTGGATGGAATGGGGATCCTTGTGAATAACCCCTTTATTATGATATTTTTATGCACTTTCATGCATGGCCTAGGGAATCGAGTGAAGACTCAATTCCTTCGATTGCAGGATCAATAGTTTCCTACATAAATTGGAACTGTTTCAGAAATTCTTCCTTGTTAATGGGCTTGAAGTAAAGCTTTAGGCGATTCCCATTGACCAATAACTTAAACCTGGCCTCATCAATGGTCCTCAATTGTACGACACCATTTTCGAATACCTCTTATATTTCGTATGGACCCAACCATCTAGTCTGCAATTTCCCTTGACTGTCCTTATACCTTGAGTCATAAAGCAAAGCCCAATCTCCTGCTTTGAATTTATTCTCCTTGATATACTTATCATGCCACCTGATTCGTTGATTTTGTATCATTTCAGTATGTTGCAGGGCATTCTTTCTGAGCTCATCCAAGGCATTGAGCTACATGGCTCTTTCCCTCTATGCAGTTGTTAACTCCATGTTCATTTCCAAAGCTGTTTTGAGAGTCTTATGCTCAAACTCTATTGGCATCACAACTTTCTTACCATACACCATTTCAAAAGGATTATATCCTATAGTAGTCTTCCATGTAGCTCTATAGGCCCATATAGCCTCAGGTAACCTTGCAGCCTAATCCTTTCTATGCAGATCTACATTTTTTGTCAAAATTGCCTCTATGTCTCTATTAGTGATCTCAACTTGGCCATTAGCTTGTGGATGATAAGGAGTTGATTTTTTGTGCCTTATGTTGTATTCATTTACTAAGTCTGTATAAGAGTAGAGGTAAATTGTGCTCCTTGGTCTGTCACTATTTCTCTAGGAACGCCAAATCTGGTGAAGATTTCTTCATAGAGGAATTATGCTACTTTATTATCTCTAGCATGCTTCATAGGTCTAGCCTCTACCCATTTTGTTACATAATCTATGCATACAAGAATGTAAGACTTACCATTTGAAGGTGAATCAATTGGGCCTACAAAGTCCAGTCCCCGTTTATCAAAGGGTGTAATATTAACTTGTGGAAATAGAGGCATTTCATTTGATCTGGTTGGTCTCCCCATCCTTTGGCATCTGTCACACCTCCTAGTATATTTGGCTGCATCTCTATGTAAGGTTGGCCAATAATGGCCACTATTTAAGATTTTCATTGTTGTCCTCTTAGCAGCAAAATGTCCACCACAAGGCTCATCATGGCTTGCATGTAGTATGTCATGAGTGTCCTCCTCTCGTACACATCTCCTCATTACTTGATCTGGCCCTGTGTAAAACATGCAATCTGTAATCCAAGAGAAGTTAAAGCTTTTCTCTACTAATAATCTCTTTTCCTTAGGTGAGAGTTGATGAGGAGTTCTTCCTACAGCCAGGTAATTTGCTATATCTACGTACCATGGATGAATGACTTTGATGGCAAACAAATGTTCATCAGGAAAGGAATCCTCTATAAGTGCAAAGTCATCTTGCCTTTGAATTCTAGACAGGAAATTAGCAACCACATTGGCTTTACCTGGCTTGTCCACAATTGTAATATCAAATTCTTGCATCAGCAACAACCACCTAGCTAGTCTCCCTGGCAATGACGCCAAAAATGTAGTGTCCTTTAATCAGCTTAATAACTAGGAACATGAATTCCTCTACTCAGGGATTGTACATCACAACCAACAGTCATAACCTGTTAAAGGACCTCATTTAATTATCAACCCAGGGACGTAGACTTGAAATGGGTCAGCACAATATATGCACTAATCACCTATTTCAGACATGTATAACTTCCTAAAGATGCTATACTTAGAATTGAAGCTACTGGAAACAACTTTAACTAGCTAAACTTGCTTGGAATGAAAACTGAAAGACAAAAGTATTCTGCATCTAGTGGCTGCAGGAACAGTCACACTAAGCTCTATAAAAGGAAGTGCAGCTATTCTAACTTGTAGAATAAAAATATGGACAACTCCCTAAGTGGGCCCTCTTAGGTAGTGCCAAAGATAAACAACAAATTAGACTGCAAACTTCATAAACACCTTTATTGATTTGAGATCAACAAGTACATGCCTCACAATCTTCAACTGTATTTTTGAAAACTAAAATGTATTACAACAGTAATCTCTCAGCCCTTCCTTTGAAGGATAATGGGATATTTATTAAAAACTGAATCTAACGACTAACTAACCCTTCCCTCATAAGATGGGAAGTCTTTATTACATCATAACTAACTAAGTGAAGAGGTGGATACAAAAAGGAAGAACCAAGTCAAATCAGTTCTGAAGATTTAAAGCACCACCATCCTAGATTTATGCACCATCAAGACGCCTAAGCTAGATCCTTAGAACACTTTCCTTGCATGGTGGATGACTTGAAGCTGCCTCCTTATTCTTTGCTTCTGAATTAGTCTTCATCGAATTAGTCTTTTCAACAATCAAGTGGAAACTGAATTTTCTCCTTAAGATGTGGTACCTGTAAATAACTTAATAGCTACTCCTGTGGCAGAAATTTAGCTCGACACATTCAACCTTTAAGACGATCCATCACCTCATTTATACATTCATTAAGCATTAATTCAGAGCAAACAATATTTCAGATATGGCTGCAGGAAAGGCATGTCATCACAAAAAGTCACAAGGCATACCTATTCTATCAAACTAATAAAATATTCAGGCAATAATCATGGAAAGACTTATCATAATAAACTTATTGTATTTAAGCATAAAAGTCCATGTCTTGTTCCCATAATTACCACTAAATGTTTGTCTTAGCATAATAAAAAGTAGAAAAGTGTTTTAAAAACATAGTCTAAATATGCCAAAAATTGGGCTCATCAAGATTTATGAAATTATAATGGATTGCAAAGGAAGTTTTAAAATAGTGTTATTTCAATTGTGCATGAAATTTACATTGTGAAAATAATTTTTTTTATTTCTATGTTTTGGCATCACGGTTTATCACTTGAGGTGAAAACATTGGAAATTTTATTGTGAAGAACACTAGGGTTGTTAGATGTGGTATCAAAGTTACCAAGTTCAACTCTAGAACCTATGAGCTCAATATGCAAACAATGCGTGAACCTTATCAGAAGATAATGGTAGAAAAGTTCTTATGCCAAGATGACAAGAGAAAAGAACTGAGGGAAAAGAGAAAGGAAGATAAGATTCCTGGAAACTTGTTTAAGTTTGGGACTAGATAAGAGTTATCCTTGTAGTTAGAAACTCCTAAACCAACAAATTATTATGATATTACCTTGGATTGTGGAATGTTAGAGTTATCATGCATTAGCTAATAATTAATTAATCTTTAATTGATTATTAGTCTAATTTATTCTCATGCAATTAAGCTAAAATTAGGATTGATTTATTAATTAAGTTAATATTATATCATTATGTCTCATCTCATTTGATGTTGACACTTGTCATGATCTGATCCCTTTCTCATTTAGGGCTTTTCTCTTATAAGCATTCAACCTTCGTTGTAATTATCTTGAGCTTTCATATCTTCTTGAAAGTCTCTTTCCTCTGTAGCTTTTTCTTGTTGAAGAATATTGCACATATTGTTTGCAAATCTCTTGTGTGGAAGGTGTATTTGTTTGTTGTTTGATCTTGTGGCTCGTGTTTTTATGCTTGTTTCACAATTCTAACACAAAATACTATGCAATCGGGTTATGTAGGAAGGTTATGAAGGATAACCATTAGATACCTTCACCCTACTAGATAGCTATAAAACTCTGAGGGATAGAGAGGATTTATAGAATCTCCCTTATTGATATCAACCTATAGCTTCAAAGAGTCAAGGATTCTTAGATTTAATAAGAATACTATGAATATGTGAGTATGCATTATCGACATAAATTTGGAACTTCAAAACGAAGTAGAAATTCAACGAAGGAGGTATCCAAGAGGTTGGAGAACTCTTGACTTGAATCTAATTTATGTGCAAGGCTAGGAACTTGTAAGAAAGGAGAAAGTCCCTTGGAATAAGGGAAAAGACCAAAATGATCGAAGTAATCAATGATGTAGACATAGTTCCACCAACCAAAATTGATGAGATCGATTTGGAGTCTTGATTAAGATGATAAAAATAAACAATGCAAATTTAGAGTGCTTAAGGTTATGAAGTCACCAAGTAATGGGATAAAGTCACCTAGAAAGGTGATTGTGATAAAGAGTCCTAAAAAGGTAAATCATATTGATCCGAAAAAAGGTTTAGATAGTACATATATTGGTTGAAGTATAAATTAAACTCACCAACGTGTCAACGTAAACCAACATATGTTTAGAGGTTCCAAAAGTAAATGGAATACAGTGTGACACTATGTGTTAAAACCATGTGAAGTTGTAAGGAAACAACACTCTTAGTTGAAAGGTACATCAACAAAAGAGACTTTGTGGGTATGGATATTCCTCCACAAAAAGGATATTGGAAAGAGAATTGGAATATTAGAGTGCCTCTTAGCTTGTAAAATTGCTGGTTATTCATTAGATCTCTTATTGGATGATCCAAAATGTTGAATCTATGAGATTAGAGAACAATGATGAATCTAAATTTGGGAAAAATTATATTCAAGGTATGCCATGGAGGCAAGAAAAATGAAATAGGAAGCCTACAATGAGGAATATTAAATCATATCAAGAAAGCAAATGTTTTCTATAAGTCAACTTTGAGTTAATCCAATATCGTGAAAACACTAAGGGGGGAAGAAAGAGAGTGGATTGACTCGGATTAAGTACCCAACCCAACAAAAAATCGTGAATATACTTTTAACTTGGAAGAACTTTTGAATTTTTCATAAGTCATGATGTCAATTAAGTCATGTATATCATGACCACAAGGATAAGGTATTGGAATTTTTGGAGAAAAATAGTGGAAAGGTCAAGGAATGTGACCTATTATCACACCATACCTTATATATATTTGATAGTAAAATCAATTGATATTATCATTGATGCCTTAGGAAAGGATTGACAAATAACTTGATCATGAAAGGGAAGATCATTGCCTATGGGATCGACAAGGGAAGATCTAGATTACTCCTTGATAGGAGGAATTTTCTATCATTGGTATTATATATCAGGAATGATGAAATAGGATTAGTTTAAAGAAAGTGTCTTAATACTCCTATTGCCCCTTTATGGGAAGTAGCTATTGTTGATCTATTCATAGATAGTTAGACTATGTGTATAGTGTGAGATATGCCAATGTCATGAAGCAACTTGGCACTATTATCTAACTATGATAGGAAAACTTGGGGATGATAAGGTTTAGCCATAAAGCCATAGAGATGGTATGAAAGATAAGGTAGGATGTGACACCATGCAACCACATCAATTATCTTTACATGATTGATCACTTGATCATACCTTACTCTTGAATGGAACCCTAGGTTTGGGATAACCTATTTGGGACAAGAAGTTCATTTGATTAAGAGTGAAACCTTAGGTTATGATTTACCTACTATTGGGAAATGTACTTGACTACTCATTGATACCTATAGGTTGGGAATAACTTACTTGGTTGGGTTGTACATTTGGTCTTGATTGGAACATATAGGGTTAGATTAACCTATATAATCGGACTAGTCATTGATTGATGACTTTATATGAGGATTAGGGTATATTGAGGTTGACACTCACCTATGTGATTAAGTAAATCATTTGAACTAATGAGAAATGTTTGTGCTTGGTAATTAGGTATGCAATTAAATTTGATATCTTCTAGGAACCAACATGATTGAATGAGGATTAATACTCGAAATTAGTACCGATACTCATTGGAAAAGATAGATTGAGTTGAAAATCAGTTTACAATTTTAGAAATGACCCAAGGAAGGAATAAATCCAAGGGTGGGTGTCCTAAGATGAAGGAGATTTATCTCCACAAAATGTCTAAGCATTGTGCTTATGAGGCATAAGTACACAAAATAGGTTTTCATTTAGTCAAAGAATAGACTATTATGGGATGTAAAAGAACCCATGTACCCAAAATTTTGGAAGATTAAGGAATAAAATGAGAAAAATTGATGTCATAGTTGGGACATTGGAATGACAAAGTTATTTGTTGAATGACGATCCACTATAACTTGGAAAAATAAGGAGTAATATGATGCACATAATGAGGCAAGATAATGTCTAGTGTGCTAGGAAATGGAGATAGGATGTCATAATTGGTAGGACATGTGTACTCTCTTGAGATTCCAGAGGGGGAGTGGTTGAACACAAGATAGTTTAACCTATCTATGTTGGTGGAAAAACTCACCAAGGTAACCAACGTTGGTTGGAAAATTGATTTATGGAATTTTGGTCCTAAATAATATATTGTGTAAGGTAGTTGCTTCGTATTCCTGAGAAGGTTGTCTCAGTTGTGAATGAGAAAATAATGGTAGGGTTGTGTGAACCATGATCATACTATGAGACATTCAATTGAATGAATGCACAATATATTATTGTAGCCGAATAGGCAAAAGTGGTAACCAAATCTTGAATGATTTGTTGGATACTTATAAACTTCTATTATTGAGGTTTGATCCATTAAATGGAAATGAAGGTTATAAACTCTATTAGGATGAAATAGGCTAAGAAATGGGGTTAACCTTAGATCATAAAGATTGTCAAAAGGGAATAGATGATCGAAATGATTAAAGAAACTTTGTTGAAACGAAGTTTGGAATATGAAACAGTATTATAATGTCTTGAAATAATAGGTGTCCAAGAGAAATGATAAGCTCAAAATGGACAAGTAGTCAAGAGCATTACTAATATGATTAAGGAAAAGGGATGTGTAAGTGATGGACGAACTCTACTACTGAGTTATCCGAAGGTGTAAATACCAAAGGGAAGGATGGGACCCACGGTGTAGTGTACAATACATTCACATTCCTTATCTACTTGGGTTACACTAAGGATAAATTTGTGGGCCAATGAGAACGCGCTTTCTAGTCACTATAGTATAGGTGTCATGAAGGATACAACTATGGTAGTACTTGGGATGTACATATGAGGTATTGTGATTACCATGCATAAACCCTATGAGAGATAAAGTATACGTGAAGGACACAATTTTTCCTATGTGCTAACAAGAACACTCAAGGCATGGTATAAGAAGGACAAGATTGCAAGGAGAGATGTTACATAGAAAGGATGCTTTAAGATTCTTACATATTTTGAAAATAGTAAGTAAAACCTTTATTTAGGATTGTTTGTATATTAAAGTGCTATAGATCATCGAGAACGATGATTCACAAGGGGGGAATTATGTTACACCCCATCTTGTTGTTACTAATTTACTTTTACCTTTACGAGTAAATAGGATGGTAAATGCAATCATGATTTTGATTTGATTAATGAGATATTGAAATAGGTATAATGTGAAAGTATTGATAAATGCTTAATATGGCTTTGAAAGAGTAAATATGTTTACATTGATTGCTATATTATTATACTAAATTTTATGATGCATATGGATTTATTGTGAATGTCTAACTACCATTGAAAGTGTGTTGAGCTGGTTGTAGGGACAGGTTCATTCCTCCAGGTAGAGGGGAAGTATCACTCAAGAGAAGATCTTGGTTGAGTAACCAACAACATAACCTATTTGAGCTTACACACACTCACATTAGTATGGTTGAGTCAAGTTATTATGTTTGGAGTTGGTAAGTCATCCTTAGTTTGATGTGTCTGCATTAGTAAGGGTCTTGATTACTATTGAGTGCATTATTAGGTGATGTTTATCCGTTTGAGCTTGTGAGTTTTTTCCTTTATTACTAAGCTTGTATTGATAAGTTAAACACACGTGGAATATATGTATATGAATATGTATAGATATATCACCCGTAGGAACTTATCAATACAATAGTAATTATGTATGACTATGGTGTGTAATCAAATATGTGTATATATATACATATATCCATATGTATATACGTATCAATACACATGTATGACTACCAAATAGACATGCCCATACAAATGTGTCTATATATGTATACATACGTATACATGTACATAGAGGAATATATATATATATATATATGTACACAATCGATATAATTGTTATTACTATGTGAATGGCATCTTGTTTGCATTCATTTATATGTTGAATGTATACATACTTTATTGGCATATGATATATATAAATATATATACATATATATATATATATCTGTGTGTGTGTTGATATACATGTATATGTATATGTAAATATATGAATATATATCTAAATATGATTAAATGCTTGGGAATCAATTAAATTATACAATTCTTTGAGGCCAATTTATTAACATAAACATAGGTCGATTTGTATGCAACATAGACAAGCATTATAGATGCCGAATATAATGTATATCTACAATGAATTTAGATCGAACTATATGCAATATAAAGTGCAGTGAATAAGTTGATTTGGAGAGATTGACTTAGTTGACACTTTGAGGTAAAACATATTTTGACTTAATAAACTACAAATAATTTAGATGCCTAATCATGGAATAAACATCAATAGCAAGTAAATACAAATGCACAATGAAAGGATAAGTTACAACAAGGCGATGAATTAGTCAAAGTTGATTTATGAGACAAAGCGACTCATCCTAGACTTACTCAAATTTATGCAAGTGTTGCCTTTTGAGAATAAACTGATTCAAAGAGAAAGGCCACACCAAATTTATAGGATGAATGGTTGCTTGCTTGGTGTCATATTAAGAAGTTCTGATTGTTGTAGAAGTTCATTTTGAGAGCAATTTGAATGTCACCTTTTGATCATGTGATGTTTGAAATAGTCATATAGTGTTGTCAACTAATAAGGTCGATCTATGGCATTCTATGTTGAGTACTCTTTATGTATGCATCACCTTTTAGCTAAGTTGAGTGAGTTGATTTGCATGAATGTTGTTGTCAATTTGCATGCCTTTTTTTGTAGGCTAGGGAGTGTACTCGTTGCTATATAAATAGAGAAGCAATCTCTCTAGATGGGGATGGATTTTTCTTTGCCTTATATGTGCATTCCATTTGCATTCTATTATATTCTATTCTCCACTTCTAGTTTGTATTATTCTACAAGTTCATTTTTGAGTATTGTGTGAAATCTTGAGTATCTTGAGAGAAGTATATTATCAACTTGTGAGAGGGAGGTTTATTGAGGCATTGCTTGTGATGTCAAAGCAAAGCTAGTTGCTGATTTGAAAATTTGTGCAACAATCAGTCAATTGGATAAGCATTTTACAGGCATGAGGATACATCTTCCTTCATTTTCCTTTGTTTATGAAAGATTGATTCTAGATTGCTTTATTTGATCTATTGAGATTACTTGCATTAGAGAAATATAGCATTTGATTTGAAGGGAAAATAGAAGTTGCTTATGTTGTTTTGTGAAGTGCCTGTAATTACTCCGTAATAAGGGGAATTGTTTGTCATAGGTATTAATATGCTAGATATGAATAAACAAAGGTAGCTTAAGGGTTACTCATAGCTAAATTTATTTGATTATACTAGATAGCTAGTGGGTTACTCCTAGGTTGAGAAGTATATTGAAACCTAGTGAGTTAGAGCTGCTACTTGATTATTGGCATTGCACTCTTAAATACAAAGTTATAGTATTGACAAGAGTAGAATCATTTCTTAAACCCTTTTAGTTAAGGAGATTATACTCTCAAATGGAATCATCTATTGTTATGACGATTCTTTGGTTGGGGTCTTTCATTGATAAGGTTATACTCTTAATGAGTATCCCTTATTATATTCTATTTTATTGAATGGTGTCAGTTATTTAATTTATGATTAGATAAAGCTTATGTAGCTATATTCTAGATTACAAAGTTATACTTGGGAGTAGATTGTCCTTTGAAGCGAATAACTTGTTTATGCAAAGATAACCTCATATGTTATACCTGGGATAAGAATATCCATTGAATGGGTAACCAGTGGTTAGGCTTAAATGGTTGAGTTACCATTGTGTTTGGGAAAAATAGGAGTAAGTTATTTTTGGGGTTAAAGATTACCCATTGGAGGATATTACCTAGCCATGGTATAAGAACGGTCATAATCCAAACCGAGCTATAGTAGTGTATGTGAATGTGTGGATTGTCACTTAAAGTACTGAGTGAGAATACTTTGGCAAAAGTAGTGTAAGTAGCCACTATTTACACTGTTGTTTCACTATGTTCCTTATATGCAATCTACTTTAGGATTTTCATATACTCATAGGTGTAGCTACCGTATGATTAGGTTCTGGTTTCTGTGACAGAACACTAAGCTCAGATAGGAATTTGTTATGAGGTGTACCAACCAATCTCTTTGTTGAAGGGTAGGGCCATCTCACCCGCAAGGTAGATGTGTGGGGGATCGCATTTAAGTCTGTGGTTGGAAGAAAAGCACTTGAGTGGTGCTTCTCCTCATCAGTTGACAGTCGAGGTTCATGGATGTTTGCGCCAATATCAGGGACAACTGGAGTGTTTGCACCAACGAGCAAGGACATTTAGATTGTATGTGTCGATGTAGCGATATCAGAACCAATTTGTATATCTATTGCCATATGAAGCTCAGAGGAGCTATGTTTGTATCATGTGTCTATTTATATGGAAGGATGTAATCATGAATGATATACTTTAATTCATTCAATATGACATATATGTTATGGAAAGATTTATGAAATAAGAAGTTTTGAAATAGTGTTATTTCAATTGTGCATGAAATTTACATTGTGGAAAGAAAAAAATTTATTGTTGGTTGATCCCACAATATTGGTTTACAATTTTTTGCCAAACTGGACACTGAACTGATTTCTTCTAACTAAATCTTCACTTTCAGGCACCTATAGCGGCTAAACCGTGAGGAATTTGAAGATGATGCAAACTAGTGATTTGTGACATTTTGTCTGTAGATTTTAATTTATTTTTTTCAAAAGTTTTGGAATCAAATTGCACTTCTTTTTCCATCTCCTTTGAAAACTAGTTTTTTTTCAGTAAACACCATTTTTAAGGAGCGATGCTCACCGTATACAACATAACTTTTTTTTTATGAAGGATAAAATTAGAATTCTTTCAAATTTAGATTTTTCAATTGGAATCCTTCAAATGGAACTTTTTAAGGCTTAAATCATTATATTTTTTAAAACTATGAGATTTCAACAAAAATCAGAATCTTCCAGAAATTGTAAACTAACATTGTGGGATCACCTTGCTATGTTTTGGCATTGTGGTTTATCACTCGAGGTGAAAACATTAGAAATTTTAATATGAAGAACATCGGGGTTATTAGAGGTTGAATATGAGAACTTCAATCTTCCTGCTAGTGAATCGAATCATATATTTCCTGCTAGTGAATCAAATCATATACATAACAACTCAAATGATATGACTAAGAAGATTGAGTAGAAATTTGGTAACAAGAATCTTCTATGGCATTCAATCTATATAACTAGCAAGGTAGACACATGAAAAATATGGAAGCACTTACAAATAAAAAAATACTATTCATGGGGGAACAACTATAAACTTTAATATGACAAGAATATTTTTTAAATTGGCTTGCAATACAATGAGAAATAGTTGATACTATTGGGAAAAAGGGGCATTAATATGAGTTGTAATATATGATATTATTGGATAGGTTTCCATCACCTTGGCATAAAAGGCTTCGTTACTCTATTTTGGAAGATTGTTGATAGGTGGGAATTATCTTATTCATAATACCAAATATATCGAAACAACTCTCCAACACCTTTAAAGAAGTCTTGGCACAATAATATAGTTTTCTATTTCAATTGGCATGTTGTCATCATGCCTTTTTGGAATTTTCCTCCACTGGAAGTCTTTCATAATTGCAAGCGTTACCCTATTGATTATCAAGATCTCTTATGTAGTGTGTGGAAATTTGAGAGTCTAAGTTGTTACCTGACTTTATCATAGGACTCATTGAAATTTGTAACTCGGTTACAATCGACTTCTCCTTCAACACCATTGTAGCTTTGGGATGGAAGGATTTGGTCTCGAAAGGGAAAGTGAGTGGTTAAGAAGGCATATTAGATTAGTAACTCGAAAGCTTGGTTTTTAAATTTAAGCATCAAGGATAAGGTTACTTATACATGGGCAATCCACGACATATCTATCACATTGTGTTAGTAAATAAATAAATCAATGGTTGTAAAGGTTTTAGAAACCTCATTGGAGCCTGCTGATGTTCTCAAAACCTCATAGGGATTTGCTACCTTATCTTAAACATAAAAAAATGAAATGAATGTTAAGGAGGCAAAAAACTCGATAATTTGTTATGGTTCTTGAACCACTGTCGGCCCCCAAAGTGGTTGTGAGAACCACTAAAGGGTTGAAAAAGTGAAACTCATATTGTGTGTTGCCTTCAAATGATAATGTAAAGAATGGGTTTTTGTACTTGGAAATATGGTGGAGGACTCATTGCTTCAAAAAATCAATCTTTGAAGTGTGCTTCCACTCTTATTAAATGGGTAATTGCATGACTTGATGTGAGGACAAATGACAAAGGAGATTAGCATGATGTGAGAAAATACAACAAAAAAGTGAGGTTTGCGTGACTTTCCAGTGGAAGACTTGCCGATTTTTATGGTATTGTGCAAGACATTTGAGAACGTGTTTGCTCCACTGACTATTGGAGAAGAAATCTGTGACTTTATAGATAAATATGGATGGTGTTATTTTAGTCTTGAAGTTATGTTTGAGTATCTCTGGAGCCGATAATATATCTATTGGAAGTGATGTAGTCAATGCAACTAAGGAAGAAATCTACAAGAAATTAAGATCATTGCATCTAGATGATTCACACATAGTGGTTTTCATAAATGGGGTATGGCACGTTAAAGGCATAATATAGGTAGTTGGTCATTTGAAGTGGTGATTTTGTAGCCAAAGAGTTGTCAAGATCAATTGTAAATATATACTTGAATAAACCAGAGTTCAATAGGGACCCTCTTTTTCAACATTTTGAATTTTATGTATAGATGTTAGTTTTCCTTTTCTACTTTCTGGTTAAAAGCATACCCAAAAGTTAATTAAATCATATGAGGGAGTTGTACCTCTAAAATTTAGAGGAATATCGCTAACTCAATAGTGATATCTGAAACTGTTGGTAACATATTTGTCTTCATTTCTGGGCACATCTGAGTCATTATATTTAATTGTTTGAGGAAGACCAATGTGTTTACTAACACATTATAAAGCAAATCTTCTTAGTATTACTAAAGTTGTTGATAGAGAAGTACGCCTCAAGTTATCAAATTCATATATCAATCATTATGATATCAATTTCATTTTCAAACTTAGTTATGTCTAGATTTTTTTTGAACTTAAAAGATTTTGATGATGCATGAGAACATACTATTTGAGATGTTGTGGTGTTTATCCAAGTTGACATGTGAATTCACAAAGCTATTCAATTTTTTTGGTATTGTGTTTCCAAGGCAACATGATCATTCTTTAAACATCTATTAAAACCTTATATGCATGCTCATAAACCATTTTACTCTATTTTTGTTTTGTTTTTTGAATTATGAGAAATTGAATTAAGTGTACAACCCTCCTTTTGTTGTTGTGCACACATTTGAACAAGTATGAAGAAAATAATTAGCTGCGATAGTAGTAATGTGGTTCCTAGGTTGTTTGGGGGATGATCTTATCTATTGATTAGTATTAAGTAATATCATTAAATATATACGTAGAATAATACAATAACAAACCTAGATTATACATTTGATGCATGAAAGACATGGTAGATATGCTACTTCAACTTAGAATGAATATGAGAAATATTTACATAGGATTAAGATGTGAATTTGTTGATTCCTCTATACCTGTATAAGATGCACAATGCTTGCATCTATAAATGAATTATAATTAGGCTATTAGTGAGATGCCACAATGATAACACATGTCTAATGCATATGGTTGTGTGACATATGTGGATAGGATGCTACGAAGTATCAAACTCATACGGTGTTGTTTCTTGTGGTGTGGATGCTATAATTTATTGTGTGCATAAGGTACTAGATGCCAAACTTAAATGGTGTCATTTCTTGTGGCATATGCACTATTCTCGATGTTGCCGCATGCGGTCGTATTTCTTGTGGTGTAGTCCAACATGTTGCACACATATGGTTTGACTGACAACAACTATGTGTGATGTTATAGGTAATTGTGTAGATGTATATGAGTAGCTTTGCATGGTTACATGCAAGCATTATGTGCATATATATTATGGGTGATCCCACAATACCGGTTTACAATTTTTGGCCAAATTGGACACTGAAATAAATTTTTCTAACTAAATCTTCACTTTCGGGCACCTATAGTGGCTAAATCGTGAGGAATTTGAAGATGATGCAAACTAGTGATTTGTGACATTTTGTCTGTAGATTCTAAATACATTTTTTTTTCAAATTTTTTTTGGAATCAGATTGCACTTCTTTTTCCATCTCCTTAGAAAACTAGTTTTTTTCAGTAAACATCATTTTTAAGGAGTGACGCTCATGGTATACAACATAATTTTTTTTTCCATGAAGGATAAAATTCTATTTTTTTCAAATTTAGATTTGTAACTACGATATCTAGTGCTTCCATTTGGTTTCATAGTGTTTTATTGAATATTGTTTCCTTAATCAAGTTTCGAAGTCAAACCAATTACAATTCAGACATAGACAGACCATATACAACATAACTTTTTTTGTATGTATAGAAATTCCATTTTTTTTGTTGGATCGAGGACTTCAATATTTGGGGCACTCATTTTTTCAATTTTTTTTTTTATAATCTACTATTTTTCCACATGTGTTGAACAAAAAGCTTGATTTTTCGGTGAAAAACCTATGTTTAATAAAACTAAAAAAATAAATACATAATAAAACCAAAACATATTAAAATTATATTCGTTGGATAGCTCATTCTGAGGACTACCATCATCTAGCTGGGTCTGTGAAGTCTCCTCCATTTTCATCCTCAACCTGAGCTTCAAAGGGAAAAATTCTAAATTTTTTTTGGGCCAGAGGGTGAGAAGGTGGGAAAAGGGGGGTTCGAGCGAACCCCCTTTCAAAAAAAAGGTTTTCTTTATTTTTTTGTGGGAATGGTGGGCGGGGCATTTAATGGGTTCGCTTGAACCGAGGTTCTAACAAACCCTCTTTTGGTTCGCTCGAACCAATAAGTTCGTTTAAACCCCAAAAACCAATTTTTTTGGCATGGGGTCATTTTTTGCAACTTTTCCTTCCTCACTCGAATTGTAAACCACTTTTGTGGGTTTACCCTTATACAATGTCAAGTATGTTGATGAAAGTGACACAAAACTACAACTAAATCAATTAAAATAAAAAAAATAACTTCCATACAAAAAATACAACCTTTTATAAAATGATTTATCATTAGATCAAGAACATACAAGTTACACCAAATTTAAAAAGAAAGAAAGTACAAGGTATCTAATTTGTTGTTGTTGTTGTTGGAAGGTTTTATATCAAACCCATGAAATTATTTAGCTATTTGATATGGAAGCACAAACCTTAGGTTGAAACCTCTTTGGCTAAGAGCCAAATATTGAGGGTTATTCACTCAGCTAAAGTCCCTTGGGACATGATCTTGACCTCATTCCTTGTAGTATTAAGACCCTACACTCAACAAGACTTGATGCCTGGTGAGCACATTCATAACCATTCAACTTCACTTGTAGTCTAATAACCCATTATTAGATATCCAATTTTTTTATGGAGGAGTTTTTATCATCTATAAAGGACTTTTAGCTATCCAATAGAGGAAGACATACCTTTAAGTTTAAACCTCTTTGACTAAGAGCCAAATCGCAAAGTTGAATGATTCATACCGAACCCATGAGCTTTACCATTATTAACTTTGAAAAATGTGTTTATTATGCTAAGAGGTGTTTTCTACAATAACAAGCATCCATGTACATAAAAACACAATGAAATCTTGGACATAATGAACATCATCACCATTGATTTTCATTTTAAAAATAAATTATTGTTAAGAGTGAAAAAATAGGTCCACTGCTTGGTTATGCCATGAAAAAGCCAATATTTGTGCTAAATGAATTGATGTGCATTCCATTGATGTGAATGGATGTTAGCAATCCATGAAAGAAAATCCTCTCTTTGCAAGGATAAGAACATGTTAAATCTACACGTAGTTATAAATATTTGAAAGTCCTTTGCAATGTGAATAAAAACACATTTTTTTAATTCAAAGCTCACAGTTTTGGGGTTTTCTACTTTAAATCTCATAGGTTCGAGTTTAGGGAGGAAATAAAGTCTTTAAGTAAGATATTGGTAGCCTCATCCTCCTACAGATGACAACCAGATCTCCCTATACACCTCCATAGAAGTGAGAAAACTACTATCAATTATTTTTGATATATTTCTATATACTGTCGCTTTGTGAAGTGTATGAAGAATAAAATGGCCATAATTCATGATTTCTCTTTTAAATTTAGAACTGCAAAGGATGAAGGGTTGGGATGACTGTATCTATCTATTTAAAATCTAACCTTAATAATTAATCTTTTTTTTTCCCTATTCTCTTGTGTTTAATTTATTCTGCCTTTTCCTTATAGGTAGCTTTGAACATCTCGAACACCCAGTTTGGTTGCTGTTTATTGAATTAGATATTTTTTAGACATGATTTTCATATGATTTCCTTTTTATTGTTTAAACTATTAAAAAATGTCTAGCTATTTATATATGGTTTTATTTGATAACATAAAGAGAAAAATTCATACAAAATACTCATAGAAGCATTACCTTACATACACCCTTCAAAGGCCCATAAGCATAGGTATCAAGTAGATAGATATATGTTTATTTGCGGACAACAAAATTCAATTTAAAATTAGGTGTTTAATACAAATATGAAACAAATGTAATTTCTTTAATTCTTCGAGATCTGGTGATACTCATGGATGCATTCTTGTCTCTGGTTTTGATCATCACTAAATCTCCAATGTAAATAAGGATGTCATCTAACAATCTGTGATATTTATTTTTTATATTGTAATGACTTGTATATTTATATTGTTTGATTTTTATGCTACCATGTAAAGATAAATTCCTTACTTTTTGGCCCAATAACATTAGTTGAGGAAACTAAATGTAAACTATTAGAAATTCAACTTACATTATCCATTTACATTACAAATTTACTATTGAATAACATTAATAAACACATAAACAAAGCTTGAATGCTCTCTCAAATACACTTTTCTACAATTGCCATTCGAAACTTTGTATAAAAATATGTGAATATCATTACATGAGTTTGCAACTTTCCATCCTTGATACCATCTGCACTCAAAATAGCTTATCGCGTCTACTGTGTTGGTATCACGTCTTCAATTGAATCAGGTATTTATTAAGTTGTTCCCACTGTTTTGAGATTCTTTTGTTCCAAACTTCAAAATTTAATTTCTATGATGTGGTATTGTCTCGCTCTCTCTTCTTCTATCTTTTGTACAAAAAAAATGTACTATGCTTTTCACTAGTCTTATTTGTAGAGTTTGATTTTTTTCCTTCTTCTTGACAAATCATATGGATTGCATTGTTCTTCAAGTAGTTTTTCAAACCAAGAGTAGTAAGCTATTTTTACTAAATATTAAATATTGCTAGGTATTATGATTCCTCATTCCACTCATTATGTAATTTAATTTACTAATCTCATAGACAAACTAATTTTATAGTCTCTACCATGTACCATTCAATCACAACTTAAATAAATCAATAATTTATAATGATACAAAACCAAGGAAATATTGGATTCTATTTTATAATGATATAAATTTAGAAATTTCTCTCTTCCTTATGCTGCTTCAAATACATTTCTATGAGTGCAATATATAGGGCTGCTCCTATGGGAAGCACATCTTCATCTAAAAGGAAAAATGGAGATTGAGGTGTATGAATAGATCCAACCTCTTCATTTCTAATGCTAATGGAAAGCATTGCACCTACTATAATCTATTGATAGAAAGAAAAATCTTCACCCACCATTAGGTGATTTGCAAGCTTTACATTTTTTGGACCAAATAAAGTTTCTCCAATAGCTATTATGTGATTGTGCAATGATTGATCATTTATTGTAGCTGGATATATTGGATGGTATTCCTTAAAAAACTCTATAGACGTATTGCATTTATTGACATAAGCTTGACTTTCAATAATCTACACATTTCACATTATCAAGATTTTAATCCCATGGTTGCATTCATTTCTAATTATAAATCATTTTTTCTAATGTGAATTGCAAGTGATAAAAAACAAGAAAATTCAGAAACATAAATTGAGGGTCAGAAGATCAACTCACTTATGTAACTCTTTTCCTAAGATAAAGGATCCCTTCACTTGTCAGGCTTCACAAGGTTCCTCCGAACTTGACTTGGCTTGGAATAACATTGTCTCCATCTCCAACTTTAATAAATCTAATTGAGACCACCTTCATTGTAAGAAGCAAAGTGAATTTGTAAGAATGCTACCTCCAAATTTGTGATGATGAATTCTCTTTCTAGAGCTAGAACAATTTTTTCCATTTTAGATGCACATGCTTCTTTCCAAGCAAGTTCCATTTTTTTATGTTAAAAAAATAGTAATTAAAATTAATATTTTTCCAATCCAATTATTAGATGAAGCTCACTTGATTTGTTCTACAATTTGTTAGGTGTCTCAACATCATGTCAAATTTTCCTCTCTTTATCATTTGGTAGGTACACTTCCTTTTGTAATTTGACAATTCAATGTTGTTAACTATTTCTTAACCATGCAAATCTTCCCTTGAAATAGTTTTAGAAACATAATTTCTTTGTTTGAATAAAAAATTATTATATTTAGTGTTATTTATTTATTTTAAAATTTAGATTTAACAGATGGTTTGTACATATATTCATGTTTGTGTATATTTAGATGTATGTTTGTTATGTAAATACCCAATTGTAAATAGTCAAGTATATAGACATGTCTATATTACCTACATGTCTAAAGGTTGTATACAAATACACAACAACACATAATTATCTATTTAAAGATGGACATAGCAAATATATATATTTGCTTAGACATAAATAGTATATGCACACATTTTTGGGTCTCAATCTATTTCAAGATGTTGCTAAATTTTGTTGTCTATATGTCTTGGTAGGTACACTTTCTTTCTTAATTTTACAATTTAATATTGCTTAGATTTTTCATGCCCATTTCTAGATCTTTACTCAAAGATTATCTTTAGAAATATGATCCTAACCCTGTTTGGATAGATGATTATTATATTTGTTGTTTTTGTTTCTTTTTAAGTTCAGATTTAGCAAAGATCAATTGATTAATATGGGTATAGTTTGTGTATATATATATATGTATGTATGAATCCAGATGTGTATTTGTCAATGTATATACCCAATGCCGAATAGTTTGTATATATATAAATGCAAATGCAATTCAAATATGTATAATTTGTGTATATATAGACAATGCCTATAAATGAATATTTTATAATTATATATACATTTAGATATAGACACACAAGCATATATGCCCAAAATATACACATTTGGATATATACAGTCATGTGCATTATACATATTTATTAATAATAAACAAATCTCGATATATGCTTAAATCTTCATATGAACAAACACTATTTATTTGGTATGCTTTAGGACTAGAGAAAATGTTAGCAGTTTGAGTTTCCAACAAAAAAACATTAAGGATGGGCATTGATAGAGTCACACAACACGTATCTTTTAGATCTAAGAATTGTGAATGATACAAATCCCATAAATTATAGGAAATGTTTTTAAGCTAGACATAATCATTTTCCAATCTATTATCTATTTTTAATATTTTGCTTTTTTATAAGAATTTAAAATTACACCAAAAAAATAAAATTTAATAAGATAGATAAGCTAAAATGGCAGGTATTCCAAGCCTAAAGCATCTAAAGCCTCGGAAAAACAAAGGCAGCGAGGCTCGGCGAAGACTTTCGTTTGGTTGGAATGGGAGATATTAAATTGAAATGAAGGGAAAGAGACGGATGGATATGCACTAGCTGGAGGGGACCAAAGAGTTCGGGACATTTTACAGTGCCCATCGAGGTAATCGGTTTAATGGGCAGGTACAAATCTTTCAAAGTTTGACTTGGGCATCTGCTAGATTTTTAGTATTTTTTTTCGTATATACATAAATTTGGCATATATACATTGTATATACTTGAGATACATCGGCCAGGGTGAAAGGTGGAGGTTACAGAGCTGTAGTTGAGGATCCGATTTGATGGATGTTGGAGAGATGCTTGTTTGGCTTGTGTCTTTCCTGGAATGAGGATCGCGTAAGTGGGTATTGCAGGTTGCAGGCAGTGGGGTTGTGGTTTAAGGATATACATTTTTGAAAGCTAGGGTTTGTAGTAGGGAGATCTGGGGCAGTGTTGAATTAGGTTAGGGTTCTGGTAGTTGGTGGGTTATTGGATTCAAGGTGGTTTTGGATCAGTAGGCATTTGATCAGACATGCCTTCCTATTCCGATTTGGATAGGCAAATAGAGCAGCTGTTAGAATGCAAGCCCCTAACGGAGGGGGAGGTAAAGAACTTGTGCGAGCAGGCAAGGGCAATTCTGGTGGAGGAATGGAATGTGCAGCCTGTCAAGTGTCCAGTCACTGTCTGTGGAGACATTCATGGGCAGTTCCATGATTTGTTGGAGCTGTTTCGGATTGGCGGGAAGGCTCCTGACACAAATTACTTGTTTATGGGTGATTATGTAGGTGAGTCACTGAGTTGGAGTAGAAAGAATGGAAATTGTAATTTTTTTTGCTTCTTTGATTTGGTAATTAAAATGCATAGGCGTTTGGCACATAGTATTGAATCTTTATACTGCAATGGTATTTTCTGATGAGTTTATCAAATCAAAGCGGAGGATTGCCAGAGCTTCGTTACGTGTTTTTTTTAATTGTTATCTCGTAATTTTGTGTTGGATCGAAGCGCCTTGTAAAAGAGATTGGGAAATGGAAAATAATTGAAACTTCTTCGATCCCTTGCCAATATCGTTTACTGAGAGAATATTTGCAGTATACTTAACCAGTATACCTAGCCTTCTACTAACTGATTAGTATAATTCAATCGAATAACCTACCTTTTGGTATTGTGTATTGAGCATTTTGTATTGTGTCTTGTCATATGTTTTTGTTCCATGTTAATTGATATGTGATACTTGCTCTATTGTGGCAAAATGGGCTGGGTACAATGCAAAGCAAGTGGTGATTATTAGTAGCGTTCACAAGTTCAATTCCCGATACTTTAATGGTAGTGCTCATGAGTTCAATTCCTGCACACTTCTTTCATTTGTAAACAAAACATAATTATTGGAGATAAGAATCATAGAACTCTGTCGTTGAGGGTGACCAAGCTTGCTGAAAGTAACTTTCTTAAGCTCTGAAATGGGTTGTTTACTTTTTTTAATTTTTCATGTTCTATTTCTTGTGATTCACTGATTAAAAGCATCGATTCTTCTATATACATCTAATTAACAGCGAAAGACAGATTCTTGCCTGAAATGTGACAAATTTCAGTCGCACTCAAAGTTGCTATATTTACATTCTCAGTTTCCTACTCGATAAGCATAATCTTCTTTTGTCTAATAAAAATGCTATAAATTTAATCATCTATCAGCAATCAGAACAGTATTAGCTTAAGTCTACTATTGCGTTGGGGTTAGTGGTTTTCAGCACATCTTTGTGTCTGAGGGATGATGTTATAAATTCCCGAGCTTTGTGTTTTGGAACTGATGGTGCATGGATTAGGGTAGATTTTGATTATGCTTTACTAGAGACAAGGCATATGTTGTTACATCAATGAATCATAACTATATATTGAACTATTGAAGCAATTTGTTCTGAAGGAAATTCCCTCGATAAACAGAGACATAGTTATGCTTGTTATGTGCTATTTGAATTCTATACGATGTGTCAATATCTATCTAGAATAGTTGGTGAAATAATTGACATCAAAGTTGCATTCAGGCTTCAAGATAAATTTTGTTAAACAAAGAGGAAATATTTATACAAAAACATACCCACTATTTTTTTTCTATAATCTTGGAAACAACCCCACTAAATTGTTTTCTATGTGGGTGTTGTTACAACCTCAACAAACTTATTATAATAGCTACTAATCGTTAATTAATAGGTTGAAATAAATATTTAAGCCTATTAACTAAATATCCATGAATAATTTATTTATTCACCAACCGTGGTGTAATATTTAAGTTTCTAACATTCCCTCCTTAGGACATCATAGTCCTGAGATTTGGAGAGGACAATTAATGAAGTGGGAAATACACATAGTACCACATACTTACAATCAGTAGCATGAGTGGCCATGCTACAGTTCCTTAGTGGGATATGCCCTTGCTGAAATCTCCACCAAGGATAGGAAAACACTCAACAATCCTCTTTCAATACTATGTATATGGACATAGATGATTGTCCAGAATAATCCAGAGCGGGAGTTGCCTCAATGTGCTTCTGTGGGAATGGCTTCATTGAATATACGAACAGGGATACACACAGCTGTTTGTCTTTCAAGGTTGCAGACAGGGAGAGACATAACTGGCCATAATGCATTGTGACCTGGGACGCACACACAACTAGCCACACAAACTCAACTATTCACAAGTGTGACATGGGTCCCCATTTGACATATATTTTGATCTTCAGTCATTCTGGGTAGTACTGAAAACCTTCTTCTCTCTTATGTAGCAGAATAATGATTTTCATTATAATTTTGTCTTTAGCTTTATAATTTTTTTGCTCTAGTTTGCCACAAACATTAAACCAGTTTTTGAGCTAGCAGCAAACTCAAGAGTGAGAATTATCCTCTATCCTCTTGCAGTCCTCCAGCCTCCTGCAAAATAGGCCAGCTTAGCCAAATTGATCCCAATGGTCCTGTGAACCTCAGACTGTTGTATGAGGCTTCTGAATCTGAGAACATTTTTCCCTATGTTTGTCATCTCCATGGGAATATGCATTCCCCTTTCAATTAAAAAGCTTGTAAGGGTGTTGGATTCAACCAAAAATGCACCCATTTGCAAAAAATTCCAGCTCAAGTGTTTTGCTTTAAAAGCCTTTTGTTTTTGAGAACAATTAAAGCTTCCATCTTAGACAAGCTGAAACAAAGTCCTTTTGCCAGATGTTTTGTAATACGGTTCTTTAATTTTCGAAAAAATTCATCAAAATCTGTTTCCAAAATAGAGAGATGGAGAATTAAATACAGACCTCCTTGCTGACTTAGAAAAAATATGTAATTTGAACAAAATTAAAGAAAACCCTAAATTTTATATAAAGAGATTTATATGAAACTTTATGATAAACACTATAAGCCTCCTCTTTTCACTGTGTGCTCCTATGAGTGATGTTTCTGTGTGCTTAGTGTTACTACAGATGCACCTACAAGCAAAAACGAGATGGGATAAGGCATGCAAGCTCATGCTATCCAAGGATCCAGTTCCTCTGTATTACTGCCCTAATCTGAATTGTCATTTTATTCAATTGAAACCTTAGTTATCAGAGACCAGCACTGCTGTTACTGTATTTGTTACAGAAGTGGATTCGTCTCGGCTGGATGCTCCTTACAATCAGAATCCATTTATAGAAGAAAACATTCCTCGCTTTTTTTGTGTCAAACTGCTCTTTCAATTCAAAAAATCATTTTAAAATGTTTTTGAGTTTTGTTCTTCTATGTGTTAGCTTTCCAGAACATTTTAAATCGATAATTTTCTTTAAAAAGTGAAGAAGATATCGTAATTCTAGTAATGCTTAAACCCTTTAGGCTCTTAACAAAAAACCCCTAAATAATTTTTTTATTTACCAACTATGGTGTAATATTAAATTCCTACCAATAAGTACTCTTAGTCTTACATTGCATGGCATATGGGGATGGGTATTATAGATTTCTGATATAGTATTTACTTTTGCTAAAGTCTAATTTTTTAATTCAAAATTTGGCTTCTGTATCCATTTGGTTTCTATGCAGATCGAGGATACTATTCTGTGGAGACCGTGACACTGCTAGTTGCTCTGAAGGTTCGCTATAGGGACAGAATTACCATTTTGCGAGGAAATCACGAGAGTCGCCAAATTACCCAAGTGTAAGATATTTTGGCAAGGAACATTGCTCTTTTCTTGATCATTGAAAAGGCTGGATAGTGCCTTTGTTTCCACCTGAAATAACAACTGTTTAAGTTTTCTTGCCATTGTTTTTATGTCTATATTTATATATACATATATATGTCCATATAAATATGTTTAATAGTTCATATATGGCTAAATTAGGATTGGCCTTTTTGCATATAGTCCATGTTTTCACATTTTTGTTTCAGAAGTTATAATTTAGGGGTCTTGTATGAGGGATAATTTCCAGTCATGACATATTTCATATTTGTTTAGTATTGGAGGTGTTCATGTTTGTTCCAAATTTAGATTGGTCTTGATCATGTGAAATTTTTGAGAGTTGATTTCACTTTGCTTAGGATTTAAATATTGGAAGGATAAAGTGGGTTCTGAAATAAAAAATGGAAGTTTTGAATTGATCAATTCAGGTAGTGAAGAACAATGGCCCCAAATATTTCTAGTTACTTTTGAAATATGCATTTTTACAATTTTTTAGACTTACAGGTGATTTAATTAGTTAGGCATGGGTCACACTGTAGGTCGTCACTTGACTAAACTATGGCTCATTCATGTAATTTAACTGAAGAGGTAAAATTACATTAGAAGGTAAACTATGGCAAACAACTTGTAAAGTTCAAGAGTCTACTTACTATATCCAACTTATTGCAATAAACCTATACATGTTAATGAACGGACAAGAGTATAGAGGCAGTTTACTTTTTTATGTTAATAATATATATTAAATACTTATTGACAGAAATTAATTTTATGCTTTCAGCTATGGCTTTTATGATGAATGCTTGAGAAAATATGGCAATGCAAATGTGTGGAAATTTTTTACAGATCTCTTTGACTACCTTCCTCTGACAGCTCTCATTGAAAGTCAGGTAAATAAGAATCAAAGTTAAAGTAAATCAGCAAAGTTTGCTAGCTTCGTGTGCTGTAGTAAGAGTTTGAGATTTTGCAGGATGTTTAGAATCCAATTTTGCTACTTTTTGGTGGTTACAGATCTTCTGCTTGCATGGTGGTCTCTCCCCATCATTGGATACACTTGATAACATTCGTTCCCTGGATCGCATCCAAGAAGTAAGTTTTTTGAGATATAAACCATACTAAATTCATGTGTAGGGGTTCTTTTAGATGTCATGTTATCATCAACAAAGTTCAAAATTCGTTGCAATGTTTTAAATTTTTATAAACACTTCTGAGATAATTTTATGTCTACAACTCTTTTTGAATTCTTTGTTATTGTGTTTATTTTGTTACCAAGCATTATGCATCTAACTTGGTTTCTCATGCCTTTTTGATAATATTCTTTCTTGAAGCTGTAAAGTGCATTTTGTTTGAACTTTATGATGTCAGCAAAGTTCAGAAGTATGATATGACTAATCTATCTGCGGTTGAGTGATTTTTTTTAATTAGAGAAATGGATGATATTTAATCATTTGAAAATAAATAGATATGACTGATGAATGAATAGATATGACTGATCAGAAACCTTCACAAAAGATCATATAAAAATAATATAGACATTTGAACAAAATACTAGCAACTGGTTTGAAACCAGATGTAATACAATGCATAGCTAACATCATACAGGCCATTATGATAACCAACCCAAATTAAGAACTGTAGCTTCATAAGCCAGAGGTTAGGATAACTCATGATGAATCATAAAGTTGAGACACATGATAACTAGTCTTTCATAAAGACAAGGGGAGCAGATTTGCTGCCAGGGTTATATTTTCTTCGCTGCTATTTTTCTCAACCTCTCGAACAAATGGTATATCTTTATTTACTTCACCTTGGAATAACAGCTACCAGCTAGGGAGTGAAATTCCTTGTAATTAGTTTTCACACAGATCCTTCATTTTCATGACTTTTATTCAGAGCTGTATATCCACCAGGTGCTCTTTGATAACTTCTCATAGCTTGCAGAGAATATCTATTTGTTTTATGTGTCCTTGCTTGTAATTGAGTGGATATCTTTGACCAAGGAAAGCATTATCTCTATGAGGAGGGTGGTGGGAGTGGAGCTACCAATTCTGGTCTCAAGGTGTTACTTATCCATTTGTTCCATCACAGCCTATACGCTGTCAAGGCTCACATCCTTGGTATAAAATTGAGTGCATTGCAGTGCTTCAAATATTTCCAGTCTCACAATCAACTAGAAATGATTGCGTGGAAATCAAACTTTGTCAAATACATATTATGGCGAGTACTGCCTCCTCCCATTTCTCTGAATAGCAAGCTATGATTTCATCTATAATCCGTGTTCTGCAGTTTTCACATTAAATCTCTTTGTCTGTGGCTCAGATCCTTTGCCATTATCATCCACAGTTTCCATTACCTAAAGGACTAGCTACACATCACCAAAACTTGGAGGCTTGTAGCCGAGTCAAAGGATTTACAAAACTAGTAAGTAATCCTGGCAGAGAAAATATCAAATTTCTAGAAAGCTAAGAAGACAGCTAAATCATAAGGTTGTTCCAGATTGAAGGCAAAGAAGTCATGATGAAACCTTTCAAGTGCCCATACTCATTTCGGGGTAGTACATAATGGAATATGGTGCATCCTATGGACTACCACCCTTGTGTTATCTTATTACATATCTGTGTTTGTCAACTGGAATCTGTTTATATCAATGTTCCATGGAGTTTCCTGATGCGGTGACAGGTTGGGAGGAGGGGAGGGGGGGCAGGGGCGGCGCTGATATACATATAGTACTTGAAAAAATAGTTATAAAAAGATGTAAAAGAATTACAATGTTGAATTTACAAATGAAACTTTGGCAAATTACTAATTAAAATTTAAAATACTTAAATACAATTAATACTACTTAACAAAACCACCATAAAAATAAAAAAACATTAGGATGTCAATTAGTCAAATTCAAATATAAGCATCAAGGAAGATTGTCCAAATGGATGATCATGACGATATTATAGATGAAGACTTTTAGGCAAACTTGGAAACTTGGACATGGAGAGTACATGGCAAATCAAATGACAATGGGAATTTGGGGGCAATGCCCCAAGTGGGGTTGAGGGGTAGTGCCCCTTGTGGGGGTTTGGGGGCAATGCCCCCAACGGGGTTGAGGGGCAGCGTCCCTTGCGAGGTGTTGTGATACAAGGTGGGGTCGAGGGGCGGAGCCCCCGCCAAGAAGCTCAAATTAAACTTATGCTTCTCTTTAAACTTATGCACATGTAATAACTTGAAAGCTCAAATGCTGAAAGTAACTTTATCAGATAAGCAAGATAAAATGCTTGATCAACATAGAAACTCAAATGCTGAAAGATACACATGTCTGAATGTTTAAATATGAAGACCAAATAGACCACAAATAATGAGAAACCATAACACAGTGATTTTCATGAGTGGAAAACCTTCATAGGGATGAAAACCCACTCGTAAATGCCTCACTGGCTACAAAATGCCTCACTGGCAAAGCCTCATTGGCTACAGAATGCCTCACTAGCCAAAGATTAAATTTGTCTCACTGACATGATATTTTACAACATTTTCTGAATCATGAATAAACAAATTAAGAGGGTTGCTCTGTTTCACTGCATTGCAATACACCTTATATCTCCTTTGAAAATAAACAAGAGATTGATTACAACATTGTCCTTATATCACCATTACATCAATAGAACTGATACAAATAAACTTAATGACTCATCACTCCCAATCTTTCCTCTTCTTCAAAGTAACACATTATCATGATTTGGACTAACATAAACAGGACTTTCACCTTTACAAGATCTGCATTTAATGCACAATCACATCAGTACAACATAAATAAACAGATATTAACCATACTTTCTTTGCAAGATATGAATGTAGATACTTCAAACTGATGATGACAATTATAATCTCTGTCTCATCAAGTTGCTGCTAACAAACTAAACAAACTTTTTAAACTTCTACACCCGTAATAAACATTCCAAAACTGTGGTGAGCCAATATTCCTATATCTTTTGCATATAAGCTAATAATCTTCAGGCACCATCTCAATATGCTACTTCTGTGATCATTGAAACAATACCCTTAATGCAGTCACTGCATATAAGGCATCCTTATTACATTTTCACAGTGTATTAAATATGACTTTGCAAATGCTCAAAACATCACTGACTTTACCAAGTAAATCTCACCTGATTGCTAAACTTCACCAATCTTAATCATCTGCATATGGGCATGTAGATTTGTCTTTGTAGAACACAAATCCCCGATCCAACCTTTTTGAAACATCTCTGTAAGCCTTTAATAAATTTCCCTGGACTTGCAGGTTCGGTGCATAACTGAAACAAGGTTGTTTGCAGAGTAGTTATCAAATCTGCCCGTCAAATTAGATGGAGTGGAATGTTCGTTGGAGATTTGAACTCATTCAAATGAGCACCGTTCGATGCCCTTTTCGCACCTTCGATACATTAAACCATAACCTTTGATCTACTTTCGAGCGCCCATATAACCTGTTGAGCCAGTGACCTCAAAAGAGGGCCGGTTGAAATTCATGACTTGAAACCCTTTAGACGGTCATCTTTAAGTGACATGACCTATGATAAAAGGTCACCTTCAAAATACAAATAAAGTGTATACATTAGGTTACAGTGTAATACACTAGACACTCTTGATTTAGGGTTTAGAAGTCTTTACTAAAGTCTTGAATCCATGAAAGAAATGTAAGCATGTCATTTCCAAAGAACAAAACAACTTGAACATCTTGATCACAACATCATACATCCTGTTCTCATACATGATGCTCATGTCAGATGTATCCTGCATGAACATAAACCTTGCATCATGAAATACATGACAACTCTGTGAAGCACACATGAACAACTCAAATGAACATCACAACACCGTCATCTCCAAACCACTCAACATCATCATCTCTTGAACCTCACAAGAACATCAACATTATGAAGTTAAGACAAATCATCATGACAACCAACACTTATTTCTGAACCTCAACAACTTTTGACATCAATGACAAACTGTTCATCAACCTCTGCCCAGCAGGTAGCAAAATGCAGTCTAAGCTGCCAACACCAGACTCCGACCACCCTGAAACATCTAGACCATATTCTTCCAAATTGCTAACAGCCTCGGCCTAAGGCGCACCATTCTAAACCAATACTAACTATAGCTAGCTATAGCTAACCAGACCAGCCATGAGGTGAATACATCCATACTCAAACCGACTCCACCCAAAACGGAACATTTTAACTAACACCATTACCAGACATTTAAGACCTAGACTCACCAAGGAAGCCATTTGCCAGTGCAAAGGACTTGAAGTCCGACACCCATTTCTCCCCAAGTGAGAGCCTCAAATTAAACTTTTGTTGGAGAAAATCTGCACCCAATGCCACGATCTGCCTGTGCTCGACCATTGCCATGCTCTTCAGGTCCAAAATGAATGGGTAATATTTCACCACCTCCCTTGGCATGTAGAACTGTGGGAAGTCTTTCAGACGCGGGACCCCCATATTAGCCGAGGTAACGTAGAGAACCTCCTCCGACCCAACCAGGTAATCCATTGGAAAGAGCCTCTTTACCAACGCCACAGCGTCCTCCTTCGTCATTCGGATATTGAGCAACGTCGCAAGAAAACGGGATGTGATGGTCGTGTCCACCTTAAATGGCTCTTTATTCTTCAAAAACCCTTCCCGAAAATCATTTTGACCATGGCCAAAATGAGGGGATCATATTTTTTTTTCAACAGACATTTGAGCCGATGGTTAGTGATGACCCCTCTAAAGGCCATTTGCCTTACATTTGCATCCAACATTATCGAAGTATCGGTCCCAAATGTAGTCAATGTCTCAGCAGACATTTGCAGGACAAACTTAGAGCGTTTCCCCATCTCACGTCTCGAACCAAGAGAATGGCTAAATGCAGAAACAAGAAAACTGATCAAAGCTACACCCAACCACCAATATATTGTCTATTAACACACCAAAAACTGATCATGCAATTACTGCCCGGTATGAGTAACAAGCATGGGAGCAGTCGTCGGATGATGCCAACCTTCCAGCTCACCCCTAGTAATTTGTACTTGCAATCTTGGAAGGACATGTTGCAATCACAAATTGCGTCCTTTGTAATATGCTCGACATCTATTCATAAATATGATGTGATCGGGCTTTGAATCGTCGCCGCCATTCACCTTAAGCCGATCGACCAAAGTTTCCAAGCCACTGTGTGAGTTGGCATCCACTTGATCACCAGTTCCTATTGGGTTGACCTTGCCACCTAGGACGCCAATATCCACTTCAGAATACCCAACTGGCCTAATAGTTGCGTACTCACCACACTGCTTGGTGTGGTGGGTCGCCCTCCCAACCACCCACAACATTAAAAATAAAATTTTAAAATTTATAAAATAATGTTTAACATACAAAATAAATTTTAAAATTTATAAAATTGTGTATTTATTTTAAATCTTAACATAAAAAATTAAATTTTAATTTTTTTAAAATTGTGTATTTATTTTAAATTTTAACATAAAAAATAGATTTTAAAAGTTTATTAAATTTAAATAGTGTATTTATTTTAAATTTTAACATTAAATATATTAAATAATAAAACTTGCAATGTTATTTTATAAACTACAAAAATGTATTGTGATCAAAACATTTGAATTTTCAGTTTTAAATATTTGAAAGGCTAAATGTAAGTTTTTTTTTCACGTTTGGTCAGTTGAGGATACAAATAAACTTATTAAAGTGAAGTGTAATTTATATTTTGTAGTTTGTGATTGATTCTGCGGGTGTGAACTTTGAATTGGAACCATATAATAACACATTATGCAGTGTGCACATAAACAACAATTTCAAAATTAATAAGAAAAATCCATATTTCAAAATTAGTGTTACTTTCTCTCTAACTCTATGCAATTAAGATGACTTAAAATATTAAAAAATCAATTATTTCTCTCTTTTTTTTTGAGCTTTCTGCATTTTTTGGCTTCCTGATATTTTCACGATAGTATCCCAAGAAATTGAAAATATCTCTGTTTTAGTTTGCCGAGATATTTCCAAGAAAGATATCTGTTTCTATGACACAAACAAATCCTGAAAAGTCCCAGCAGGAATTATTCTGGGTCAGGTGATTCCAAAGGACCTTTCTTCTATAGGTCTTGCATGGTAGCCCTCATGGATTTACATCATTAACGGTGGTCTGTATAAAGTTTCCGTTTCCTTGAAAGCCGTTCTACATGGAAATTGGTATTGTTGAATTGCTGCTTTTAATTCATAAAGAGTTTAAACTTTTCTTTCTTTATTTGGATCCATTGCTCCTGCAGTTGAAGTATATTTGCCTGGGATCCATGGTATTTTCTCTCATTTTATATGAATCTTCTGTGTTTATATTTTATTTTGTCAATAGAAAGATTTTATGTTACATATAGAAAGTTGTTAATGAGTCTAATCAGAAACTTACTCTAGTGTAAACCCCAGGGCGAAAATTTTGAATCTGAAAGCCAGGTCTGGAGAAGTGGAATCCAAACTTGAGACTGTCAAGTATAAAGACTGAAAGTTGCAGAAGTTTTTGTTAGAGGATATGATTACATGAAATGTGAAAACAATAAAACGAGCTGCAATAGTATGGAAATATCAAATATATGTTCGAGCAGTTCAAAGGAGAAAAGAGCTTCACTAGGAGGCATGGATGGTATACTAGGTCAAGAAAGTCTCCATTTGCAGTATGGTGATGGCACTTAGTCAATAGAAAGTCTACATAGATCTGTAGAGGAAAGGACTTCCAAAAATCTATCTATCTGTTGCCAATTCATCATTTTAGTTTTTTCTTCCCTTGCATACAGGATAAGGAAAATATAAATGATTATAGAAACTCCTAATGGACCTACAAATTTCTCAATGGGTCTACAAATTTCTTAATGTACAGACAAGGAACCAATCATGGTGGTAAGAAACATGATCTGATGCTTGTGCTTTTGTTTCTTGATCTATGAAACAAGTTTCTTTGTTGTGAAAGGACTGTTTCTCGTTGCCAGTGATCTCAACATTTACATACTCTTCAGTCTGCTGTACTTCTCTAAGACTACCAAGTCTGTCTTGTAATTTTTATGATATTTGAACTATAAGTAATGTTCTGGATTGATGAATATCTAAATGTGTAACATATAAATAAGTTTGTTTATGTTAAAAATGTGTTTCTTGCGTGTAAACCTCCTCAGCACCGTCTCCCATCATGAAACTGTTTGTGACATTTCCTGTTTCTCATTTCTGGCTACATTAGTGCCAGTAACTTGTACTGAAACTCACTATCCTCAAGAATTGCAAGTCGTCTTGATTGCCGTGCATAAAAACCAACATTTACTGAGTGGGAACAACTTTAAGGATGGGGTCCACGGAGGGGGGCTTCCTAAAAAGTTCAGTGGGTGCTGCTGAGATTTTTTAGGATCATTTTAAAGTGGGTGCCATGAATTTGTAGTATAGCTTAAGGTCTTAAATTTATGGAAGCTGGTAGTCTAATGAATTTTATTATTTTACATATTCAATTTAACAGAGTAAATAAATTTAAAATAATAAAAAAATTAATTGGTGGAAATTTTAAAACTTCATATGATTGACAAGTAGCAGAAAAAAGCCTAAGCTGGTGAGGCAATTTCTAGCCCCACCCCAATTACACCCACTTAAATTTTGAACTAAAAAGTAGGGGCTGCTATTGTTGAGGAAAAGATTCTGATTAATCCTGTAGTTTTTTTTTTGTTTCATGGGACCCCCTGCTCCTTCAAAATAGATCCTGAAGCCCCCCATGGGACCCCAGCCTAAGTGATATACTAGGCCGGAACTACTAGTGTAAGTTAAGCTTGTGTCCCAAACTGCTGCTTTTGTGACACAATCTCTGTTGGGATTAGCTACAGCATCTTAAAGATTGCAATGAATCAAAAATTATTATAACATTGCTTTTGCCTTGTTTGCTTTGCCTTGAAGCAATAGGAGTGTTGGATGTTGAATTATTTTGTGGCCTTTCAGTAACTTTGTTGAACTTAATATATTTGAATGTGTCAAATATTCTTTGGGAAAAAGTATTAATAAGAACATATCTGGGATAGATTTTTTAGGATTTTCAGTATTCTCAGGCCATGTTATTTGACCATGTAAATGAGAGTAGTTTCTTTAACTTTCACCTCATAGGCAGAGTCCACTACATGATCACCAAAAGTTGCTGGGTCAGGTATGAGTATGGCTGCTTGCTAGATTTTTGTTAACTCAGGCTTGGTAAAGTATGATCATAAAAAAAAAAAACACATATACATAGAATAAACAAAGTTAATCTCAGAACACTACTAATGATTGATAAGTCAAAGCTAAATGTTAAATGATAACTCTATTAGGACTAGGGGATTAGGTGTGTTGTACACCTTGCAAGTTCTTGTTCTAATCTAATTATTTTATCTATGTTATATTGTAAATAATTGTGCCCACATTGAAAAGGGCATTCCACTTGGGTGGAATCCTGAGATTCCATAAATGACAACTTGACAATCCACACGTTGTTAGTCTTATGAAATTTGTAAGAGTCATTGATTTGGGGGGTTACTTAGTGGACAATGACTAGCATCTTTGATTGGCTAATAATGGGCATGTATAAGAGGTGTGTAAGTGTAATAATTCTCTTGTGGTGGAGTGCTTGGGAGTTATACTTGGACCCTGTGGTCATAGGTGTGAAATAGGTGAGAATGGGAGTTACATTCTATGTTGGAAGGAGTTATTCTTAAGAGTGGGGCATTGGATTTTGACCATGAAGACTTGGGCACCCATTTTGGGCCTATGGTTTTGGTAAGTGGTTTGATGAAACCATTGGTCTTTTTCCTGGGTTGGTCCATGGCTTTTATATTGAGGGCTTGGGATGGAGATTATATGTCATATTTTCTGCATTGTTATTGTCAGAATTCTTCCATGTTGGGAGTATTGATCTCATGTGAAACTTTGAGCTTGAGAGTATTTTTTTGGTGCTTTTGAGGTAGGATTTTTTTAGTGTATACCTGTGCTCCTCTCTTTTGTTGTTGGCTTATTCTCTTTTCTCCTTTTTTATTTTTTCCATTTGTAAGGGCTGTCTTATATGCTAAAACTTTGCTGAAATTTATGTAGATCAAATAATTTGTAACTGTCTCCTCGTAGGATTAAGTAGGAAGTTCTTGCATATTCCCTTTCAAAACCAAAATGTGTTCTTCTAGGTGCCATTGGGGACTTGGATATGACTATGGCATGGGGTGCCTTGCTTTGGACTTGACTGAATTAGGACCGAATATAGGAATGTGCATGCATATAGGAAAACCTCACTTTGTAGAATAGTGCCTATTGCAATATTATATCCTGGCACCTCTTCAATCGTATCCCCAAGAAATACACACCAAAGATGACATAATCTAGAAAGAACTTGAATTGCCCTTTCTTGAATTGGGTGAAGGCTCCTTGGCAAACTTGTGAGGTGCTACCACATGTTGTTTCCTTTGAAGACTGTTTATGGTTCTGACATGTTCTGCTAGGGTTTTAAGTTCCGTAGTTGCATGGAGATGTGTCTCTGACCCTTGGGATGCGTCTCAGGTATCGATGCCCGTTTCCCCGTACAGGAAACTTGTCGGAGACATCTCACCAACATTTTCTTAATTTTTCTTATAAAAAAACAAAAAAACCCTACTTTCGACAAGTTTCCATATGAAAAGGAAAAAAAATCATTGACATTTATGAATTTCAATATGTAGTTTGCTCTTTGACATTTGTGTGTTTAAACTTTAAATTCAATGTTAAACTTTACCAGTGTTCTTGTTTTGAAATTTCAATGCCATGATATTTTCAGTTTTAATGTAGTAAATTTATAAATTATTAAACTATATTAAAAAAAATGTTGTCTCCTATCTCCAATTTTTCAAAAATAGAAGTACTGGTACCAGTACCGTTCTCCTGGCAACTATGGACTTTTAACATGTTTAATTCTATTGTGATTAGCAAGGAATATTTTTTCAGTAAATTTGCTTGAAGCTAAAGATTTGACCGTTTGCCTTTGAGGAAAATTCTAGGTGCAGGTTCAAACCATATTGTTAAGACGTGGATATGGTGAAAACTCAAACCTGATATTTGACTTGAATCTAGATTCAATGAGAAAACTCAACCAAAACTCAACAAATTCAAAAATAGAATTTTTTTGGAAAAAAATATTATATTGCATTCCATATTAAATCAACTTTAAATATACACAAAACTAATCAACTATATCTACCCTACACATATGCACAAGGAAATGCATAAATATAATGATATAGAAAGTTGGATTTGAAACTTGAAAGCTGATATAGAAGAAAAGTTGTTTTTATATTCATAAATTGTTGATGTACAAAAAAATTGATCTTAGAAATCCATGTTGATGGTATCAATAGTAAGAACATAAAATGATCAAAAGGTTGAAAGGGGTCTCTCTTCCCAACATTGGATACATGACACTAGACCTTGTGATGCTTTGTGTATGTCAAGGAAGCAATAGTGGCTAATTATTTGCAAAAGAGATGGTATTTTTCTACAACTTCTTGGTCTCAAGCTATATGGATTGGCTTCACTCCTAGTGCTACTAGCTCCGCCTCACGAGCAATGTGATCAACCCATGCATGGGTCTCCTTTGTAAATATGGGGTTGTTGTCCTTGGTGATCCACTCAGAATTGGGATCATATATCTAGAGTTCAATGCAAGCTAATTCTTTGTAGCCGCTATAATTTTCTTGTAGCAGAAGTGCAATTTGCAATACACAAATTCTAATTCATTAAACCTTTTCATTGATAATCTATTTAGCTGTTTAACTAAATATATTCCAATTGCACTCATGCAGCGCTTCAAGTTGTGAGTGCTGCATGGGTCCCTAGCTTGGTAACAAACATTCATTTCGAAGAAGCTTTTGATTGTGGCAAATACTGCAAGGTGATGAATGAGGTTGCAAAACGGGTTGCACTAGGTTGTTCTGACTGTTATATATTCTTTGCAAAAACAGCACCTATGGTCCACAATCCAATATCTTCGATTATTAAATCAATTCCATAGGCTGAGCAAGGAGTTCAAATAGTTGTCTGGTGGTTATCCATTTCAAGTCTCTACCTGCAACAACATAATTTGCTCCAATGTTGATGGCTATTTGCAACACATTTTCTTCATGAAACAATAGCAAACCATTTTCTTCACCACCTCTACCAAATTGTCTTCTTAACAATTCATAAATAATCAAAGCTATTTGTCTTCACAATGCATCAATTGACTTCAAGAAAATAGTGTCAACCAAAGAAGAAATGAAATTTTTTAACATAAAACCATTTTTTCTCTGAGAACATCCATCAAGTACAATAATTTAACCCTTCTTCCTTCAAAAAGTTGGTTGCTTGGCGATGATTGAATGTATGTCTGCCACCGAGTCTGTCAAAAGTCATCAATAGAAGGGTCTTTGAAATCCCAACCTACCATAACATTTGCACCTATTAATGTTTGCCAGTAAGAGATTCTAAAGCACAAGAAAGATATATGATAGAGAAAAAACAAATTTTATGGTTAACATAAATATTAAAAAACAAAGTTGTGAAAGAAAAATCTTAATTGAAAAAATAATGCCACCAAAATTTATATTTAAATAAATTTAAAATTTAGAATAAACAATGAGACAAAACATAAAATTTTACCTACCTACATTAAAGGGAATGTTACAAAGGTACCAACGCCCATCAAACTCCTTGATGCTGTGTGTTTGTTTTTGTTCTAATGTGTGCATTGCAATGATGATACCATTTGCCACCAAATTATGAGCTATAGACCCAATGCTACTAGAACTCATGACTGAAGGAGTGGAAGAGGCAACTATCTTTTGGTTTTGCCTTATCATTTGCTAATCTTTTCCAGAAATCTCTCTATTTGAGTAGTCTCCTCCCTGACAATCTCTGACTCAACAGTTTTTGCACGATGGCATGTTATGTCTAGATATGTGAGCAAGGTGATATTTGAGGTGAAAACCACTTCCAAAAGCATATCATACTTGAACTCCTAAAAGCTTAGTTACAGCAGGGACCCATGCAACTGCTTCACCAATTTCTTTTTTCAGGCACTACTCAAAATTTTCATAATAATTTTTTGAGGATAGCGGTCCCGTGTTTTCTTTTTTCCTGCTTGTTTTAAATAATGAATCAAATTGTTACATATTTTAATTACCAAATTTTGGAGATATAGCTGAAGGAAATGTTAAAAAGGAGGGAAGACAAATTGCAGCTGTGTGGCAAGTTCCTTATGGTTACACATTATAAGTCAACTCAGGCTATACTCGTCTTGGGTTAAATTTTTATGCCTTGCCATTTATATGTAACTTCCTTGGTTCTTTCTTATTTTAAGGCAAATCTTAGATATTTGATGTGAATGTTAGGTTTACATGTGATCTTTCCTTGTGTTTTCTTTCAACTCCATGTGCTGTTTTTTGTCATTGCTAGGTGCCACATGAAGGGCCCATGTGTGATCTACTTTGGTCTGACCCAGATGATCGTTGTGGTTGGGGGATTTCGCCCAGAGGGGCTGGATACACATTTGGGCAGGATATAGCTGCACAGTTCAATCACACTAATGGTTTGAGTCTAGTATCCAGAGCACACCAGCTTGTTATGGAGGGTTTCAATTGGTGCCAGGTAATGCGTTCTACATTTCATTTGTACATTTAGATGCGCAACATAACAAGAATGGCCTTATTTTATTAGACATGATAATGCTTTTTGGTTATAGCATTTAATAATTTTGATTGCTAATAAACATGTTCTTATCAGTTATCATCATAGACGAATAAGCATTGAAACACTTGTGTCAAATGCAGGAAAAGAATGTGGTTACTGTCTTTAGTGCTCCAAACTACTGCTATCGTTGTGGGAACATGGCTGCCATCATGGAAGTTAGTGAGAGCATGGAGCAAAATTTTATTCAGTTTGAGCCAGCACCTCGTCAGTTTGAACCAGATGCTACACGCAAGACTCCAGATTACTTTTTGTAAATCTTTATTATGTGGGATTATTGGAATTTCCTTTTGATCTGTAAATTTTTCAGTCTCAAGAAACTTTTGTTTGAGAAATTGAGAGCATTCTTTATTTGGAGTTGGCAATTGTTTCCTTTTGCTAAGGAACATCGAGATTTTCACCCATCCATAATATATAGAATTTAGATAAAAAGGGATAAATGTATGAGCTGCAATATTTACTTTTTGTAAAGCCTAAGGGAGTGATTATAAAGAAAAAAAGGCATCCTTTTTATTGGAGTGTAAATAAGAGATTTTGGATGTATCAGGTGTTAGGAATTTTCATTGTTCTCAGAAGCCTTTGGTGGTCTTGGGAGTAAATGTAAGGAAGAGGAGAAAGGAGAACTATTTATAGTAGTACCCCTGAAAATTATGCGATACAACTTTTGGTAGTAAAATCTGATGAAAATCCATTGGCTTTTGGATGTTCTTTGAGCACATTTTTCTCGAGTTTGGGTTTCCTCCACAACTGCATCATTCCATCTACAAACAGCTTGGATTTTCTTTGATCCTGAAAGTCACTATTACTAGCCAAATTTTTTTTGTTTTAAGCAATTGAGATGATTTCTGCTTGACTGCATTGGTTTAAAACATGCTTAAAGTTGGGCACTGAACATATATTCCGTGAGCACAATCTTCAAAAGTGTGCTTAAAGGGACATAATTTGCTTTCTGGAGGTTCACAGTAGAATAGTATCTAGGCTCTTTTTATCAAGAATGCTCTGGAAATATTCGTTATTTTACATCATATGTGCTGGAAATTGCTCCTGATAAGATTATTAGTTATTTATGAAAGAGTAAATGTCGGAAAAAATGGAATGGTGTTTGTTGATGAGAGGTATTTACATCGGCCCTCTTCCTATTAAGTATTTATACTCTAAAAGTTGAAAGAAATGTGATACATGCTGAAATACATAAACTGTAGTTAATGACCATGATAAGCTTGGGGGTTAATGCATGTTCTTATAACTATTTCAGCGTACAGTCTACAAAATTTGTCACTGGAAGTTTTGCCTTCATGCTAGTGTATTCTTGCCGAGAAGAAATGGAAATGCATCAGTGACAAATGACATTTCTTCCAATTTTTAACCTTTTTGACATTTTTTATCAAGACTAAACCTGTAATTGTATAAATGTACCCTTAGCGGTCATTGTAATGGATCTTTTTGAGTCGGATTTCATGGGTCATGGATAGGGCGTTGTAGACTTGTAGGGAAGTGCATATTCGGGCAAAGTTGTGATAATAATGATTGGTGTCCTTGGAGATTAGGAGGTAGTAAGCGTGTAAACCTGACGAGAATACAAGGCCATGTTATTGCTGAGACATTTTTTCCACTGGGTTCTTCATGCCCATATCTTATGTTGAACTTTATTTTTGGTTATTTTCAACTCTTATTTTGCTTCTGTCCATGCATACAACGAGCCAGATCCTCTCCAACACCAAACAATTCATTTCTAGAACTATTGATTGTATTCTTAAACCAACATAAAGAAGAGTGTAACAGGAGGTGAATCAGTCAGTTTGTAGCAAGAGAGACCCACCAAGATGTGGAACACAAACGTAGCCAATGAAGAAGAGTGTTTCAAGATAAAGAATTATCAAATCTCATTTTGTTTATGGACTGTAATGGAGAAGCTAGGAATTTTAACGGGGAGTCTTAATGAAAATGAGTCTTAAGAAAAGTCCAAGGTACACCAACCTAATACTCCCACCTCAACTTCTATTCAAAGTGAAGGCTAAGATCGAAAATATGCCATATTAAAGCGAGGAAAATATTGTAAAAGTGGATGATTAGTTGGCTTTATGTAAGGAAAATATGTTTATATGTTTTTTATTAAATTAAGCAGGAAACACATGTTTATATGTGATCAAAGGAGCAATAATTTTATTTTTAGATAGATTTAAGATGGGAAGTAACGTACCCACTTTGAAACCACTGAGAAAAAATAATTGAGGTAGGAAAAACAACACTAAAAGTATTTTCATTATTCTCCTTTTTATTAAAAAAATTAAAAAAAAAAATCACATTTGCCAAGTGGTTCACTTGCCTTGTAATTATTTACTTAGATGAAAATTGAGGTTATATTGAGATGACAAAATTATGAGGACCAACTCACACAAACATTGAGTGTCTAGTAATTTATTTTTCTGGCTTTGAAGAAATTCATATTAGAAACTTAATGAGATAATTTGAAAAGCTGATTGAAAAACAATTTTACTTTAGTTGTCATGAAGAGGGAACACCTATTATTTGGCAACATGATAGTGTCGGGGGAAATACATAAGTCAATTATGTAAAAATGTCCAAAATGTCCAAATGAGTATAGATGTTAGAAATTATGATATGTTGATGTAATATGAATGACTTCATAAACATAAAAGAAGGCTTGTGCTCTTGTCCAAGCCTAAATATGGATGAGGCATGCTTCCAAGGTCACTATCTTGAGATGGACAAGAACATAGTCTTCTATTTTCTTGATTTGTCTCGAACCTACAAGGTGGTTGCAAGACATGAGGTAAAGTTGTTACGAAAGGTAAACCAAGTGCTACTACTATTTTGAAGAAGGATTATAAACATTTTGGTCTTGTGATGTTGACAAGTCATGCAATGAGATTGGGGGGTTATATCTGGTGTTGTATTATACAAGAATAAGAAAAATAAAGGAATTACTCCTTTCAAAGAAAAAGAGGTAAGGTGGATCTTTGATGTAGACAAGATAATTACTTGCACTTATATTTAGAGTAACATTAGAAACCAAGTCTATACTACAAACTTTATAGTAAACATATCAAAACAATGAAACAATATTACAAATGTAAAATGATAGGATATGAAGGCTAATCTTAGACCCTTTTAGGATTTTATTTCTTTTGAATTTAATTAGTAGCCCCAAAAAACAAAACCCAAAACTATAAAAAAAACTCTCATCCATCTTATGTATCCACATGCCAATAAGACGAGAAAGGTTGTTGCATGAATTACAAATCCTTGCACCACACAATAAAACACCACATGAACACAAAACTCTACCAAAACTACAAAATGTACAATATACTCCTAAAATCGTTAGGAAACACCTAAAAATGGTAGTTAAAGATAAGTAATGGTAACCATAAATACTACCTAGTACTCCCATGTAGGCTAGTAGTACTCTTGGCTTTTTGCAACAAGAGACATTTATTAGATTTAACCCTTTTATTAATTTTTTAATCCTCAATTTTGCTAAAATTACATTTCGAGGCACATTTCCCCTAAATTCATTCTTTATCAATGATGAGCGGGAAAGGGAGCAGCTGTAGCGTTGCAACGAGCGAGAAAGAGAGGGAAAGGGAGCGGTGCAATTTTTGAATCTGTTGAGGCAGAGGAGGATGGAGATGAAGATGGGAATGGAGATTTGAAGAGTGTGGAAGGCGTTTTTCTGCTCTGCAAAGGGAGAAAACTCTTTCTTCAGCTATTTGCTCCTCAGATAAAGTTAAAGGCGATGATGGAGAAGGTGAGGGCTTTGTTTCTGTTGGTGGGGGTTGCTGCTCTTTCTGAGGCTATGGGTGCTGAGTTTGCCTATGCTTCTGATCTAGATTGTGATGCGTCAGATGCTTGGTGGGAGTTGGAAGACCTTGTTTCCTCTCCTACAGTGCCTCTTGATGGGGATTCCCCGGATGAGGGGGAGGTGTTCCTCATGGATCTCTTTCTAGAGGCTCGTTAGAAGGAAAATAAGCTTGTTGAGATATTAGTGCCTGAGGCCACTAAGGGTGCAAAGTTTTTGGGTTTGAGGATAGGTTTCCTCTTTCCTTCTAAGGGGGCCTTGCCTCCTGCTCCGGATGAGTGCAGATCTCCGCCATTGGTTGATTCTTCTCCGGTTCCTGACCCTCTGTTGACTGTCATTACAGAGTCTGATGTTGTTTCCAGCTCTTTGATGGCTTTGAAGTCTCTTGCTTTGGAGGTGTGTAGTGCTCAAGCATTAGTTGACGAATTTGTTGCTTCTTCTCTAGTTGCTGCCTCGTTTTTTGAGTCTGCTGCTCCTTTGGCTGCTTCTCCTGTTCTTACCCCTAGAGAACGACCCTGTCATGGGCCGTTGGATGCTGTTACTCCTGTCCAGGCTGAGGTTCAGGGGACTCACGGGGTCTCTTGCCTCTCGCTTTGGGTTCTTGATGCTGTGGTGGAAAATTCTATTGCTATTGTGGGAAATGCTCTTATTGGGAGGTTCTCAAGCCCTCGTCTAAATATTGACACTGTTCATAGCTGGGCTTTGGTTAAGTGGAAGGCTTTTGGTCTACTCCAGGTGGTTACAATGAATAAATGTTTTTTCCTTTTTTCCTTCCAGTTCTTCGAGAAAAGTAAGGGTGCCTTACTTGGTGGGCCTTGGTTCTTTGACAAATCTATCCCCCTTTTGAAAAGTTGGCCTACTAGGTTTGTTGCTTCCAAGGATTGCTTTGGCTGGGCTCCTATTTGGGTAAGACTCCCAACACTTTCTTTGAAATTTTGGGGTCTTGGTTTTTTTTTAGCTGTTGATAGGATCACAAAAGATAAGAAATGTTTCATTTATGCAATATTTTGTGTATGTGTTGGATATGGCAAGCTTCTACCAAATAAAGCTAAGATTCGTTCCAAGTTGGGTGTTTGGGAGCAAAGTATCCTCTTTGATTCTTCCTCTTTGGTGTGCTCTCTTTTCCTTAGAGTTGGTCACTTTTCCCATTCTTGTTAGGTTTTCAATCCCTTGAAGACTTGTCTTGTTCGGAAGGCTTCAGGTTCCCTTGCTATTAATCCCACTGAAAAGATTGACTTGGTGAACCCCTTGGTTAAGGAGTTGGAGGTGGATGATCTTGTGGATGTCCTAAGGGGAAGCTTCAAGGATAATTTTTTTCCTATTCTTGCGAATGAGATTGATTCTTCTAAGAATCTTGGATTGAACCATTTAGATCAAGCTCTCCATATAAGCTCTTTGGTTAGACAACTTCAAACCTCCCTGATTAGTGAGACTCTTTCTTTTGGTGTGGTCTCTCTCGTCTTTTGGCTTGTTTTGCTCCTGGTTAATTTTTGACAAAGTGTTGGTTGACAATTTTCTGTTGTTTTGTGGTACCTCTATTGTTTCTATGCTTTTCGTGAGGGTTTCAGGTGCCCTTTAAAACATGTGTCTGCTACTCTGTTTCTTTGAAAAAGTTTGAAACTTCATGAAATGAATTCAAAAGATAGTATAATCATTGAAAAATTTAACAAAGTGATTTAGATCCTTTTCCTAATGTCAATTGAATCAAATTCCTTTCCCTAAGTCTTTGCTTTGAAATCTTGTGTGTTTAATCTATCTTTTCTATAGAATCCCAATTAGAGTTTATATATGGTGCAGTAATTCAAAAAATAGATATCTTTACAGTTTAATATTATTATAATCAAATCCATTCAATTGTTATTTTCCAAAATTCTTTAATTCCTAATTTCTTATTTTTTTACATAAATTTGATCAAATTCATAGATTTATCAAATATAAATTCAACACAATCTAAAATAGTTTTAATTCAATTGAAATAAGATCCTTAAAAGAATTGTGTAAGATTTTCGACCTTTCAATACTAGTTTGAAATCCTAGTTGATGCAATGGTAAAACCTATGATTCCATTCTTTAAAAATCACTTCAAAATCTTAGAATGATATTCAATTATCAAAACTCAAATTACAAGAATTCTTGTCTACATGGTTGTGTCTAATCTCTAAAATTTTCTAAGATTTTATAAAACTCCCTTCCAAAAGCTAAGTTAATTTAGAATTTTAATTATATAAAAAATATTGTTTTTATTTAAATTATACAAATGAAATAATCACATAACTAAAAATTATTTTAATTCTAATTTAATAATTTTCTCACAAGTCTAAATATAGTTCAAACTTTTATTTAAAATAATAGAGTATATGCTTCATCTAATTTATTTATTCAATAATTCTATTTTAAAAGTACACAATGAATCAAGTGAAATACTACAACTTGACTATTCTATTTATTTGAAAGTGAATGTAATTAATTTTAAATTAATACCTTTTCTAATTTATCAAGTAATTGCAATTTACTATTCATGATTAAATTAATAATATAATTAATTACTAATCTTAGTTTATTTAATTTATTCACTCAAGATTATTATTTCACAACCTTGTGTTATATGTATCACATTTCATAGAACAAATTTAGTTGCATCTTCTTTCATGTCATCAACACAAACTTGACATACCTTAGTAGCTTCATTAGCTAATAATAAACCAAATAATCCACGTAATTCAACATTAAATAAAATACTAATATTTATGAAAACACTTTGATGAATGGTCACCAACACAAGAATTATAAAAAAAATCAATGCAATCACAAATTTTATTTATAAAATTTTAAAATTCATTTAAGACAAAAAAACATCTTATAAAAATAATATTAATTCAACAAGTATTGATCCACACCTAAATTACAAAGGGACATAGAACAACGAAAATATGTTAAAAGGTTCAATAATGTGGGATATTACAATAAAACATAGATCTTAGGGAAATGCTTGCTAAAATGCTTGAATGATCAAAAGGATTTAAAAGGCTTGATAGCTACACTTACCCTTGTTGTAAGCGGTTGATTCCACAATAGTGGTTTACAATTTTTGGTCAAATTGGACACTGAAATTATTATTTTTAATTAAATCTTCACATTCAGGCACTTATAGTGGCTAAACCATGAGGAATTTGAAGATGATCCAAACTAGAGTCTCATCAAATTTTGTCTGTAGATTTTAAAAATATTTTTTTCAAAATTTTTGGAATTAGATTGCACTTTTTTTTCCATCTCTCACAAAAATTGGTTTTTTTCAGAAAACAACATTTTTAAAAAGTGATGCTCATCGTATACAACATAACTTTTTTTGTATGAAGAATAAAATTCTAATTTTTTCGAATTTAGATTTGTAACTACGATATCTAACACTTTCATTTGGTCTCATAGTTTTTTATTGAATATTTTTCCTTAATCAAATTTCAAAGTCAAATTAATTGCAATTCAGACATAGGCGGATTGTATACAACATAACTTTTTCTGTATGTATCAAAATTCAATTTTTTTTTAATGGATCAAGGACATCAATACCTAGCACAAACATATTTTTAAATTTTTTATTTTGATAATTTTCTATTTTTCCACATGTGCAAAACAAAGAGCTTAATTTTCGGTGAAAAACCCATGTTTAATAAAACTAAAAAAACACATATATAATAAAACCAAAACATATTTAAATTATATTCATTGGATAGCTCGTTCCGAGGATTACCATCTTCCAGTTGGGTTTGTGAAGTCTCCTCCATTTTCATCCTGAACCCACGCTTCGAAGGGCAAAAATCTGGAAGTTTTTTGTGAGAGAGGGTGGGAAGGTGGGAAAAGGGGGGTTCGTGCGAACCTAAAGGGTTCGATTGAACCCCCTTCCACAATGGAAAACACATGTTTCCACATTCAAAGGGGTTTGATCGAACCCTGGTTTGAATGAACCCCTTTTGGGTTCGCTCGAACCCCTCAAAACAATTTTTTTTGAGTGGGGGCATTTTTTGGAAGTTTTCCTTCCTCATTTGAATTGTAAACCACTTTTGTGGGTTCACCCAAGCCCACATGTGTTGTTACTTTTTGTTGTAGTTTTGGACTAGGGTTATCTATGATGTTGTGTAACTCTCTTTGATGACACAACACTTTCATGATTATACAAAATTTTGGATACTATATTTGTTGGAAGTAAAGGGAAGACTATTGGAAGTTGATGCTATTTGGCAACATGAGCATGAGGTGCATATATTGTATGATACAGTGTTTTCATTGATGTCAACATTGTTATGATCATTATAGCATGGCTTGGAAGCATTCTTGAAGATATATGGATAGAACAAGTTGATCCAAAAAGTATGGTTATACAGGAATTTGGCTAAGTATTCCTTCTGACAGTATTATGGTTCAATGCATCTGATTTTGGGTCTGCACTCCACCGAAAGTTGAGATGTCACTCTACAATTCTAATCGCATTTTGAGATCATCAAATGCATCTACTTTCAAGATTTTGTGACATTTTGTGAAATATTCCGAAAGATATGAATGACATAGTTAAGCTCTTTATATTACAATCATTCCTTGTACAGTGTGTCAGTGTGGGAGATTTCACATTTTTTCACGGATAATTATTTTGTTCTGTGATGATGAGGATACGCTATTAGATGTCGACTGAATGAGAATTCAAAGGAATATCGAGTTTTGAAGTCATATGTATGGCGAATTGTATGTACATATGGAGATTTTGTGTTTAGGTCTTATTTTGGTCGACCTAACATGTTTGATGTTTTGTGGAGGACAAATAACTTTATCTTGTGTGGGATTTATATTAGGTCTATCCTGACCTATCTTAAGGTAAATTGAATTTTGAATTATGGAATGAGATGTAGACAAAATGTTTTGAGGACGACATGTTCAAATTATGCATTACTTATAATTTAGGCCGACCTAATTGAAGTTACACTTGATATGGATTTATATAGGAGATTAAATTTGGAGTTTTGGATGATGACGGGAAAGGAAAAAGGGAGAGTAGATTGTATGCAAGAAATGAGAGACATATGAAATGTATGGTGCTTCACCTACATGTGTGTGATGCGAACATAATCAGAGTTGAGCATATTGTGAGCAAAGCAGAGTATTGTTTCAGATTTGTGTGAAGATTATTTTATACCTCATTGGAACTGTAATCCAACATATTATAGATGCTATATTGTATTAGTTCAAATAGGTTGTGTAGCCACCCCTTCTTTCTATCTTTCTTACTTTTTGTGAACAATGAGTTTACTAGACATTGAGTCCACTTGCAGTGAGCATTTATGTAATATACTATATTCAGATATAATATATTGTGAGCTAACCCTCACCGTGGTTTTTCCCTTTTTTGGTTTTCATGTAAAAATATTGGTGTTCATGTGATCTTGTGGATGTTTCATTTTTTCTTTCAAATTACTACTATTGGATGTATGTTGGTAATTGGATAGCTTATGTTTAATAGGTTTAAAGAAATATTGATTTACCCCCCTCTTAGTATTCTGGGTGTTTAACAATTGGTATTAGAGCTTGGATCCTTGGAAGGAGCTTGACTATTTTGGGAAGATCTTGGAGTTTGAATACATGGTCCTATTCCTCTGGAAGATATTTCTGCTATTGAATACATAAAAGAAGACTGCATGATTGACAAAGAACTCAAAGTTGCTTTTGAAGATCTTAACAAAGTTGAAGATGAAAACATAGATCTGAAGGAAAATCTTAAAGAGGTAAATGAATGTATAAGAAAACTGAGAGAGTAGATCAATAAATTCAGAGAAAGGAATAATGAAGTTAATGAACAATTGAAACAAGCAAATGAGAACATCACCGGATTGAAAGTGCAAGTGGAAGAAAATAAAAAGATTGAGGAATGTCTAAGTGCAATGGTAGAAAAAAAATCTAATGAATGAATGAGGCTTGAACAAGAAGTGGTAAATATGAGATCAAATTTGGAGAAGGCAAGAGGTTATGAGGATAAATTCAAGACAAGTTCTACAATGCTTGATGAATTAATTACAGGTTAGAAAGCATCTAAAGGAAAAGGTGGCTTGGGAATTGAATTTAAGGAGAAATATCAAAAGCAAAGAAGACTGAAGATAAGAAGAATAATGGCATGCTCCAAAATCAAGGAAACAATAATAGAAGACCTATCAGACAACCAAGTGCTCAAAGGTACTCATATTTTAATGGTATTTGCTATTTTTGCAATAAATTTGGACATAAAGCAAAGGAATGTAGAAGCAAAATAAATCATAATGTTTCATCTTTTATTGGTCAATACATTTACATGCAATAAATTTGGACAGAGAGGAAGTGAATGCAAAATTCAAATGATGAATGCATATAACAATGATAGAATGATTCAATATTTCAAAGGTTACTGCTATACATGCTATGGATTTGGACAAAAGGCCAACCGATGCAGATCTAGAATGAATGAAAGAAATAATTCTCAAAGGAATATCATATGCAACAATTGCATAAGGCTTTGACATGTTGCTAAATTTTGTAGAAACAAAAACACTAGGAAGGACAATCCGATAAATAAGAATAAACTAGTAAAAAATATTGACCCGGATGAATTGAAGAAGGAAATGGAAAAGATTTGGAGAAAGAAATAAGAGACCGAGGATAAGGTAGAATTTGTACCCCTCTCCGGTGTAGATGTTTCCTTCGATAACTAAGCCCAAAGATATGGCTTAGGGGGAGCTTTAATGAACATCCTATGACCCTCACCAGAAAATAGGTGCTTGAGATATATCATGAAGATATGTGATGAAATAAATTCTTAATTTGAGGAAGAAAATCGTAAAAGAAAATATACTAATGTGGCAATTTGCGGAGCTTGGAAAGTGGATTGTGCATACAAGCTTTGCGGTTATAAGCCTTTTTGTCTAAAGCGTTTATTGCTGAAATGGGTCAGATTGGAGAGTTAAAATAATACTTGACAAGACAAATTCATTTCATTGAATGTATTCAAAGAAGAGTAGAGGAGAAAAAAGTGAGTTTGAAGGGTCTGAAGCATCTCCAAGTTGTAGAATTTCAAAACCCTACTTCGTTGAGCAAGAGAAAAAGATATTTAACTTTCCTTGCACATTCTAATTTTATGGAATTATCAGTTGAAGGAAATTTGAATGTAATGGCGATATCAGAAATTGTAGATGTTTCTCAAAGACTGCAACCCAAATTTAAAAGACATTCTACCAAATTTTTAGAAGTTGATCCCCTAGGTGCATTTTTGCATATACCTCTCGGGGTTCTGCCTACAAAAGTTATTAGGGCTTATATTCATGGGAATATGGAAGAGCACCCTTATGGAAAATTGTTCAACATATGGGTAGATGAGTTAGTTGGAGAAGATTACACCTTGAAACCAGAATTCAATATCTTGATTGAGAAGAAATTAGATGTGTGGTGACAAGATGTCATTAGGCCCTAACACTTTAGTTAAAGATACATCAATTATGTCAACTAGACAATATTAAAAGGCTGTATGCAATAAGGGATATCTTGGCCATCTCTTCTAGATTTTTTGAATTTTTAAAATGGTGGAAACAAAAATTTAAACTAGAAAGCATGAAATTTTTAAAACTAGAAAGCGTGAAATTATTTAAACTAGAAAGCGTGAAATCGTTAAAATAGAAAGCATGAAATTACCTAAGAATTAACTCTTGCAGTTAAATTGTGAAATTTAAATGAAGACAACTAACAAATGACAACTAACTACTAACTGAAAGAAGAAACCACTTGTAATTGACAACAAGAGTGGGTGCTCCAAAATTTCAAAGTAAACAAAATTATAAGATTGTAAACAAAGCTACGACCTATAGGAACACATGACTCGACACAAAATAACATCCATCTAAATTTAACATGTAAGCAATAGAGATGACAATATCAACATGAAAAATACTTATCTATTCTACCCGATCCCCTTAGTGGCTAGCTCTCGGGTGTTCCTACAATTAATTCAAATCACCCGCACTTTCACATCTTCAAAATAAATTCATCCATGGTACTTTCGTTACTCAAAAAATCTGATTTGGAATAAGACTAGCAATATTTATTTATTCATATCATAAAAGTGCAACACAAAAGGCATAGCTGAACAATTTTCAAAGCATATCATAACAACATAACAATATGCATTGTTTTTGGCGGTTACATATATATATATATTATATTGCTAACAAAATCCTAAATTTCAGATGGTGGAAGATCACCATTGAAAAAGGGTTTTTAAAATAGAATTTCAACTAATCATCTGGTTGATGTCCATTACATAAAACATATTAAAGGCTTTGAGTAGAGCTGTAAAGTTTTAAACAAAAATTTAACATAAAGCATTAAAAGAAATCGTTCCACTATGCATGCCTAGATTTATGGTGCTTAGAATTCTGGAGCTTTTAACTTCAATTGCAAGTCCACTCCATGCATGGGTCATGCATAATGTCCTGTACAATGACTTAAAGTCTATACCATTATGTCAATATTAGTCAGCTAATTTCAACCAATTTAAGAAATAAGATTTATATCATTTTAAAAAAAGTAAAAAATTATTGCTCCTAAAAATAAACTCATTGGCAAGGCCGAGGTGGTTAACAAGAACACAAAAGGGTATTTATCTTGTCAAAATCATGAGGTTATTTATGCCTCATCACGTGGCACTGGTTTTCAGACTTAAGCTATGGAGAGAAGTGTATTAGAATGACATCGAGCAAAATTCATGATCAGTTTATGTGGATTGATGGTGCTCACATGATTACCAAGGAAGTGATTAGAGAAATCACTAGTTTATGGTCTACCAGACCGATTCCTGTCCAAAAATCCACCAAGAACAAAGACATAATGTTACAAATGGGTACTGCAATAAACCCTATAAAAAATCTAGCAATTCAATATGCAACTATGGTTATTAGACATATGATTTATGGAGACAGTTCAGTCTCTACCACTTCAATTCATGTGGCAATGGATCTGATTGAGAACAATGGTGAATATGACCTTTGTGAGCTGCTCCGATAACAACTAATGGAGAACCTGAAAGAAATTATGAAGAAAAAGCATGTATTTAGGTATGACACATTGATAATATGTTTGGTTGTCTTCTTTAAGAAGGAAGTTCCAATAGTTGGAAAGGTTAATTGGTCAAATGAAAAACTTGTTACTCATCAAATAAGAGACTACATAAGTAATCTTGGAGATATTGATGCTCAGAGTGATGCCCTTATAACATTCTTTGCAATGTTTTAAAGACATATGAACATGAGATAAATAATTCTGAGAGATGTAAGAAAGTAGATGAATGACATTACCATTTTGGTCTCTACTGATTATTGTATAATGGAAGCAGTTGAACCCAAAACTGTTTGGGTCCCAGAGCTTGGCTATGAAGTGACAAAAGATGAAGCTATTGACTATGATGGAGTATTGCTAAACAGTCCCAAAGATCCCAACGAACCAAGATTTGGAAACTATAGAGAAAAGACAATGAAAGTTTCTAAAAAATTCAAGAAATCATAGATGAAGAAATAGATTCATGCTAAGGTCGAATCATATGCCAAAGAGTTTGGCATCTCAAAAGATACATCTATGTCATCTATAGAGAGAGCTAGAGCTGACATGAGTATAGAATAAGCCTTCAATAGCTCTAGGAGATCAATTATTGCATCTTTGCTTGGAACTGGTAAGAAGAGGAAGTCCACAGGGGGTCCTTTGGTAAGGGAGAAATCCCCTTCGGTAGTCCATGCTGTTAGGGCAGAAGAAAAGAAAACTACAAGAAGAATCAAGCAGAAAGCCACGAGGAAAAAGGAAGCTGGTATCACTGTGACCTCTAAAGAAGATATGCATATAGATGATGATCAACATAAGCATGAGATTAATGAAGCTATGAAGACAACACAAGAGATAATGGAGAAATTCAAGGTATATGCCTCTGGACTAAGAGAACAAGTTGAAATATAAGTTGAAGCATGACTTGTAGAAAATAAGTTATTGGACATTACAGAAAAATGTGCATCTACACACAACAAAGTGGAAGAGAGTTTGAAGGATATTCATGTCTGTGAAGAGGAAGCAAGGAACCTATTTCTGTATCAAGCATGAAGTGGCCTGATGCCACACAAAGCATAAAAGATGCTATGAATACAATTGAGACACAAATAAGCTGTGCAAAAAATACTTATGACCTGGTGCAAGATAAAGATGATCAAATCTAGAGTACTCTAGTGACCTTACATAAATAATACTTTACCCTGCAAATCCAGAAGGAAGAAAAAATTAGAAAATTTGAGAAGCTAAGGGACTTGGTGAAAATGAAGCATATACCTATCTCAAGTGCCCTTGCCAATACATATAGGATTTCAGAGATAAATATTAACCTCTACACTCCAAAAGAAGGAAAGGAGATCTTGGTGAAACTTGAGTCACAATACATAATACTTGCAACAACAAATAAATAGTGGGAAGAAGGTAGATCCACTTGGCAAGGCATCCTGTAGAAACTTCAAGGGTCAACATCTTCAGGTTGAAAATTTCTACTCATGTATTTTTCAATATCTCAGATTCTTTTTGCATATATGTGGAAGGTATAGAAGATTTTTGGTTAACCTTCTGAGGGGGAGTATAAAAAGTCTTTTGATACTGATACACCCTTTGCCATTGATTTCAAAGAGGGAGAGATACAAGTGAAAAACATTTGGAGAGTTGGGGAGAGATACTTGAAAACACTTGGAGATATATTGAGAAAGATTTTTGGGGAGAGATATGTGTAAGGGTGAGAGACAAGTTTTTGGAAAATGTTTTTGATATGCATGTTTCCATCAATGAAAAAGGGGGAGATTGTTGGAAGTAAGGGGAAGACTATTGGAAGTTTGTCATTGTTGATTCTATTTGGAAACATGAGAATGAGGTGCATATACTAGGTATGATCCAATGTTGTCATTGACGTCAACATCAAGTTATGATCATTCTAGCATAGCTTGGAAGCATTCTTGAAGACATTTGGATAGAACAAATTGATTCAGAAAGTATGGTTATATAGGAATTTGGATAAGTATTCCTTCTGACAATTGATGAGGTATAAATAACCTCATGATTTTTACAAGCTAAATACCCTTCTATGTTCTTGTTAACCACCTTGGCCTTGCCAATGAGTTTATTTTTAGGAGCAATAATTGTTTACTTTTTATAAAATGATGTATAAATATTATTTCTTAAATTGGTTGAAATTAGCTAACTAACGCTGACGTAATGGTATAGAATTTAAGTCATTGTACAAGATATTATGCACAAACAACACAAGGAATGGACTTGCGGTCAAAGTTAAAAGATCTAGAAGTCTAGGCGCCATAAATCTAGGCGTGCATAGTGGAATGATTTCTTTCAATGCTTTATGTAATGGACATCAATCAATTGGTTAGTTGAAATTCTATTTTAAAATCTTTTTCAATGGTGATCTTCCACCATCTGAAATTTAGGATTTTGTTAGCAGTATAGTATATATGTAACCACCCGAAATAATGCATACTATTATGCTGTTATGATATGCTTTGAACACTGTTCAACTATTTATTTTGGGATAAAATTTTATGATATGTAAATAAATATTGCCAGTCTTATTCCAAATCATTTTCTTTGAGTAATGAAAGTACCATGGACAGATTTATTTTGAAGATGCGAAAGTGCGTGTGATTTGAATTAATCATAGGAACACCTAAGAGTTGGCCACTCGAGGGATCACATAGAATATATAAGTATTTTTCCTATTGATATTGTTATCTCCATTTTGTACATGTTAAATTTAGATGAATCTTATTCTGTGCTGAGTCATGTGTTCTTGCAGGTCATAGCTTTATTTACAATCTTAGAATTCTGTTTACTTTAAAATTTTGGAGCGTACACTCTCATTGTCAATTACAAGCTGTTTGTTCTTTCAGTTAGTAGTTAGTTGTATTCATTTAAATTTCACAGTTTAACTGCAAGATTTAATTCTTAGGTAATTTCATGCTTTCTAGTTTAACGATTCCATGCTTTCTAGTTTAAACAATTTCACGCTTTCTAGTTTAAATAATTTCATGCTTTCTAGTTTAAATTCCTATTTCCATCATTTTAAAAATTCAAAAAATCTAGGAGAGATGGCCAAGATATCCCCTATTGCATACAACCTTTGAACACTACCCGATTGACATAATTGATGTATCTTTAACTAAAGTGTTAGGGCGTAATGACATCTTGTCACTTTTTGGCGTCATTGCCGGGGACTTCCTTTTCTAGTGTTAATAGGAGATTGCTTGAATACCTCTTTTAGGAAAAATATATAGTTACCAGGCTTCTTTTTTTGTGTGGTTAGGAAACAAGGTCCGCATAGAAGATTCATACCAAAACCTCCCCAAAAGATGTTCCAACCACAAGTAGGGAGGTAGAAGTCTCAACTGAAGAACTTATTGAAGAATTGATTGAGTAGGATGAACTTGAGACCTCCCAGTATACCCCAAAGCCTCAACCATTAGAGAAAATATTTGTCGAGGAAAACATTCCTTTGCACATTCTTGAACCTCAACCATTAGAGAGAACCTTTGAAGAGGAACACATTCCTTTCGACATCATGGGTGATATCTGTAGAAATGGTGCTAACCAAAGAGTGAGAGCGCAAATATTTACCTATCCTATTGCTCTCGAACAGGATGATGATACACCTATGAATTTGTTTTCACCATCCCAATTACCAACCTTCAACAGTTTATCCTTTGAAGACCCTAACCAATTCCTTTCCGAGTTTACAGTTTTGTGTCAGGTGTCTGACTACAAAAATGATAATAAAAAATTGAAGCTCTTCCCCTCCACTCTGAAAGATGCTGCAATGCGTTGGTTTATGGGATTAGCTTCAAGGTCGATATCCACCTAGGATGATATGGAGACTACCTTTTTGGAAAAATACTAAAATTACTATAGAGTCAATGATAGGAAATATGAGTTGTTCAAACTGAGACAAAATGAAGATGAAAGTTTAGAAGATTACCTGGATAGGTTCATCTTCTTATCTAAAAGTTGTGGTGAAGAAGCCATAAGTTTTGAAATTCTAAAGATTGTATTTCTCAAAGGACTTGATGAAGATGATAGGAGGAGTCTAGATTTAATGGGAAAAGGAGATGTGTCCCAACTTGGACTTGATGATATCACTAACTTATGCTGGAACTTCTCCCACACTCGAGGAGGTATTTGTAAAACTACACTTTTTAGAGGTTCTAATGAAATAGGTAAACTACATGAGGAAATATAAAACCTCAAAACTAACATTCTTATTCCAGTTAAAAACCACACTAGATGGAATACAAGCCAAAACACACAATCCTGAGACCTTTTCCATCTATTGTCTTAGGTGTTGAAATAAACATCTCTGAAGAGAATGTCCTTTGGACAAAACTAACGTTTGCCAATTTTGTAAGAAGAGTCATGCCACTGATCAATGTGAGATCCTAAATGCAATCAAGAATTCCAAGGAAAGGACATCTCATGTTGAGGAAGAGGTCAATTTTGTGAATCAAAGACCTGGAGGGAATTTCTCTTACAGTCAGAATTCAAATCCCACCTGGCAACCTCCAAACAATTGGAATAATAATCAATGGGTAGAACCTTGGCCTCAAGCACCACCTAATTGGGGATCTTACACTTGGGGACCACCTGAATGGGCAAACCAGTCCTGAGAAAACCCCCAATGGTAGAATTAGACTGAACAATAATGGTATCCTTAAAATTCTATGTCTCAATAGAATCAACCTCAAAATCAATTTTATAATGGGCCAAGGAGGATGCCTGATCTGCAACATAACCTTTTACTAGCTCCTTAGAACCCTCAAAAAAATGAGTAGGACAACCAACCATAACTCCCAGCACGAACTATTCCTAATCCAAAGAATGACCATCAAAACACCCTAGTGTATTCGATTGAACAAGAAAACGTGACTAGACTTAATGCTATCCATTGTAGAAACCTACAACTGAGGTTAGGAAAAACACTTCAACAACCTACCATAGTTGAGATCCTGGATGAACCACATGAAGAACCTACTAAAAATAATGAGTCACCTTCCATACCTTCAGAGCAAAAACCAACGAATAATCAAGACAAGCCTCTTCCACAATTCTCATCCAGAACTTCCAAGTTACCTCAAGAAGAGGGTGGCCAACGTTCAACAAACCTTTTAAAGAAGGATTCCACCTTGAAAGAGAAAACTCAAGTGCCTTTTCCCGAGCGTCTCAAAGCAACTACCTTTTCTCGAGCGTCTCAAAGCAACCGCCTTGACTAACCCTCCAAAAATGAGCTTATCCACTGAAACTATGTCGCTGATACAAGAAATTAAACAACTTGAAATCAAGGTTCCTTTGTTACAAGCAATTAAAGAAATTATTGAACTAAACTAGCCAATTAAACAATTATGCATCAAAAAATTAGGAAGGAAGCCAAAATGAGTTAACACTATTCACATCAACGGATATCTAGCTGAACTTTTGGTTGGAAGAACCACAACTCCAAAATATGATGACCTAGGTAGTCCACTTATAATAGTGACAATCAACGAGCTAGCAATACCTAATGCACTTGTGGACTTAGGAGGAACAATTAATGTCATGATGGTGGATGTTATGGAAAAATTAAGACTCACTGATTTATATCCCACAACTATTGTATTGAAAATGGAGAATCAATCCGTATTTATTCCTAAAGGTGTCCTAGAAAATTTTCTTGTTAAGGTCGATGGTTGGGAATATCCATTAGACTTCCAAGTAATCCAATCCCTTACACCAAAGGACAATTATCTGATAATATTGGGTAGACCAAGGTTAGCTACAGTTGTAGCCAAGATTGACTGCAAAGTAGGAGGAATGACCATTTCACATGGTCCTAATAGCAAACACCTATTCCTATATCCTCCTACTCAACCTATTGAACATAACCAATTTTGGATTGATGAACCAAATGGTGCCCAAAAATAGGAGAATCTAGCTTCACTTGCTATGGTAGTCATTAAACAACATGGTGAAGAGTTGGAAGATGAATTGGAAAATAACATGCAAAATCTTACCGCAGGCTCAAGTGATGAAGAAATGTTAGAAGTGGAAGAGATTTTAGGGCATCCAATCAACATTGATCACATCGAATTTGATCATACCAACTTCATAGGGTTACCTTTTCCTCTTGCTAATATCATTCCAAAAACGGATCATTTCTTCAAAGATATTACCAGACTCCATAGAAATATACCACATAGTTTCCCTCTCAACACCTTAACTAGATAAGTGCATACTGCCACCTCCAACCACCCAGGAGTCAAAGCCATCATGTTACTTCCAGGAAAAACTTTAAATATCAACAACTGGCTGACAAAATGTGAAGAGCTCAAATTGTTTTATGTTTTGGTAAATAGATCTAAAGCTTTTTCTTGGGATTATAAAGATATGAGAGGAATACACCCAAGTGTTTGTACCCATCACATCTATACTAAGGATGTTATACTTGTTCGTTTACCACAACGAAGACTCAATCCTGGTTTGAAAGACATCGTTAAAACAAAAAATTGAGAAAATACTACAAGTAGGATTCATTTATCCCATTTTTGACTTCTCCGTGTATGGTTCCACTTTTGATGAAGGAATTCAAAATTTGGACAAGATATTGAAACAATGTGAAGACCATCGTCTATCCCTTAGCCATGAGAAATGTCTAATAATGGTAGAACAAGGGATATTGTTGGGACACCATATTTTTGCTGAGGGGATAAAAGTGGATCCTAAGAAAATTGAGGTAATACAACAACTAGAGACTTCAAAGACTCAAATTGATGTCAGAAGTTTCTTAGGACATGCTGGATACTACCAGATCTATTCATAGAAAATTTCAGCAAGATTGCAACCCCCATTTCTTCCCTCCTCCAAAAGGATGTAGATTTTGTCTAAACAACCAAATGCCAAACATCATTTGAGACCATTACTTGGAGGAAATAATCTCTGATGCTGTCCTACATGGGCCCAATTGAAACCTTCCATTCCATATTTATGTAGATGCCTTCAGTGATGCTATTGGAGTAGTATTAGGTCAAGAAGATGAAAGTGGAGGGAAATATGCCATCTATTTCATTAGTAATAATTTGACTCCCACTGAAGGAAACTACACTACTACGGAGAAAGAATTATTAGCTGTGGTGCATGCAATCAATAAATTTTGACATTACATCATAGGTTACAAAGTGACTATGTTCATAGACCATTCAACTATCAAGTATCTAATGAACAAACTTGGAGTAAATGGAAGAATAATTAGGTGGTTATTGCTTCTACAAGAATTCAATGTAATCATCATTGACAAACCTAGGAAGTTCAATGTAGTTGCATATTTCTTATCACAAATTAAACAAGATAATGGAGATTGTGCTCATGTTCAAGATGAATTCCCAAATAAAAATTTGTTTTCCATCTCCATTAAAACCCCTTGGTTCGCTGATATTGCCAACTATCTGGCTACTTCAGATTTCCCACTAGACTTTACCTCCAAATAGAAGAAACACCTAGCTCGAGAAAGTGCTCGATTTAAATGGATTGATGGAATGATATTTCACTGTAGTTCTGATATGGTTTTATGACGTTGTTTTAGGTTAGATGAAACATACAACATACTTAGAGATTTACATGATGATCCCTCCGATGACCATTACTCTGCCAAGAGAATGTCCCATAAAATTTTGGGTACTAGATATTACTGGCCCTCTATGCGTAAAGATGTGAAGAGCTATGTTCGCTGCTATGATGAATGCCATCGAGTAGGAAGACCCACTACATCCAATGAAATGCCTCCAACCACAAGTAGTCCTTGAACCATTTGAAAAGTAGGGATTGGATTTTATCGGTCCTCTAGACCCTTCTTCACAAGGTAAAGAATACATTTTGGTTTGTACCGACTATTTGACTAAGTGGGAAGAAGTCCAAGCCCTAAGAGTAGCTAGGGAAGAACAAGTAGCTGAATTCTTGTATAACATGATTTTTCTTAGATTTGGAGCACCTAAAACAATTGACACAGATCAAGAACCCTAGTTTATGTTCAAAGTTTTGCTAACTTTTACTGATCATTTCTAGGTAAATCGTAAAAAGTTGTCACCCTATCACCCGCAAGAAAATGGTCAAGTAGAAGTCACCAAAAGGGAACTTGAGAACACTCTAACAAAAATAGTTTCATTAGGGAGAAAATAATGGGCCATAAAATTATCTGAAGCCTTTTGGGCCTACAATACAACTTGGAAATCAACTATTGGCTTCACTCCTTATGAGTTAGTTTTTGGAAAGAAACCCCTTCTACCCATTAAATTTGAACTTAAAACTCTTAGAACAACAATGGAGTTAGGCTTAGACCTCAAATGAGCTCAGGTTGAAAGAGTCCTACAAATTAGTGAATTGGATAAACTTTGTTTAGAAGCTATCCACCAAACTGAGCTAGTTTAACAACAATGAAAGACCTGGCATGATAAACACATAAAAGAAAGAGAGTTCCACAGTGGGGATTGGGTACTATTATTCAATTCCCGATATAATGATCACCAAGGGAAACTGAGGAATCATTGGCTAGGTTCATATGAAATTTTGAAGTATTTTCAAATGGAGCAGTGCAACTCAAACCCATTGATGGTGACACTCGAAATCTCTTAGTCAACGATCATTGATTACGAATCTACCAAAAACCTGTTAACAAGGAGGAATTTACGAAGATGGTAAAATTGTAAGGATAAATACAACGCATTGAATCTGCTACAACAGAGCCAATGCAATTTTACTATTGAGTCAATCTAAAGTCTAAAAAAAAATAAATTTTTTTACATGTGTATCTATTTGTAATCACTTCAGGGAATTTCTTTTGAATTTTTGATCTTTTGGACTTGGCTAAATTTAATTTTTGTCTTGCAGGACTTTATTTTCAATCAAATAATTTTTTTGGCGCATCTTGCTATGATGCTCTGAAACTTGTTGGTTCAATTGCTACAATGCTCTGGAACTTGTTGGTTTAGTTGCTACAATGCTCTGGAACTTGTTGGTTCAATTGGTATGATGCTCTAATTTTTTTTGGTTTGGTTGCTACGATGCTCTAGAACTTGTTCACTTGATTGCTATGATGCTCTAGAACTTGCATGGTCGACTAGTTCCATTCCCTGGTTTATTCCTGCAGTCCGACGCATCTTTCAACGATTCTCTTGAGAATTTTAAGTCCAAAGTGCTTCATTTTGCTTCCTTCTTTCAATGACATATTTCAATGATGCTCCATAATTTTTCTTCTTACTTCCGGTGGCATCTCTTGATGATGCTCTGGAAATTTTCTTATTGCATTCCAACTGCATCTTTCAACTATGCTCCAGAATTTTGTTGCTTCTTCATTCCGACTGCATCTTTCGGCGATGCTCCAAAAAATTTGTTCCTATGTCTGGTGACATCTTCCATTGATGCTCCAAATTTTTTTGTTTTCCTTCTGGCTGCATCTTTCAACGATGCTTAAAAATTTTTCCACTTCACTCTGGCTACATCTTTTAGTGATGCTTCAAAACTTCATTTCTTCTTCCCAGTCATATCTTCCAGTGATGCTCCATAATTTTTGTTCTTCATCCTTGTCGCATCTTCCAATGATGCTCTAGAATTTTTGTTCTTCATGCCGACTGCATCTTCCAACGATGCTCCAAAATTTTGAAAATTCACTTCTTCTCCATAAATGCTTTGACAATTTCGATAACATACCCATGCTCATCATTAAATTTTTCCATCACCTTCAAAATCCACGCCCTACACTGCCATCTTTTAGAATAATAAATCAAAATTATTATGGCTACTTTCCATCATAATAACTACAACATTAATTAGCCGTCCCATATTCATTCATAACACATTCATTAACATCCCTCGCCATCTCATCCATTGATACTGTTATGTTAGATAGGTAAGAAATTTTCAAATCGATAATGGGACGTAAGGTATGTACAACTTTTATTTTAACTAGGAAATTATTGTGAATAAAGATAAATAAATTGGCAAATCCCTTTCCAAACTTAGTAAATTGTGTGGATTGTATGTTCGCTTGAGGTGCGATAGTTCATGCGCTCTTTCCCATGCAAAGTAATAATGAAAGTACAACACAACTAAATGTAACAACTAATTCATGTCCCATTGGCTGTGTCAAAGTACAATTCATTGAAAAGCTTGCATTTTCTTTAATCTACATCACAGTTTTGTTTAAATAATTTTTCACCTTCTGAGTACCACAACATTCAACAAATTTTGAGCAGAGTTGAGCGTAATAGACAACATGGGAGGAGCTAAGCAAAAATATGAGCCAACTTCCACAGATAAATTATTGGCACTGAGTAATATTTTAGAACTTTTTTAGAGGGTTGGGTGGCTTGAGTTTATCAATAAATTTGAGGGGCACAACGAGCAACTGGTAAAAGAGTTTACAAAAATATTCTCAGATGGATAGTCAATAATGCGTGGAAATAAATTCAAGGTAATCCCTCAAGTCATTTATCGTTTATTTGGTATTAAAAATGAGGGTGTAAACTTATATGAAACTACAAATATTTCCTATCAAAGAATGGTAGAACTTTTCAGTAGGGAAGGGGAACCTCAACCTTTGCTTGTTGTTAATACTTGGGGGCAGAACAAGGGATCTCAAATAATTTCAATGCTAGAGCCATGGAGAACGAAAATTTCCTAGATTATTAAATATTTTACATGTGAGGGACAATGTGCTATTGTAGTTGGTCCACCTTTTCGTCTACTCACTCATTTACGCCATGGTGCTGGAAACCTTGAATTTAGGGTTAACCTTCCTGTATTTCTTAGAGATTCTGTTGTCAACCTGATAGAAATATTTAAAATTGGTTTGGGGCCACTAAAACATCATGGCCTCATTCATTTAATCTGTAAACATCATTTCTAAAGAAAAACGAAAGGGAAATGACAAAAAATCTTTAAAAATTTGAAAACCCCGAGCTTACAAAAAATTTAGAAGAAGGTGAGTTGTCTGAACGGGTGACTCAAAATTTGAAAGAGCCTTCCCTTGTGCACCATGATGCTTTTGAACCCCAACATGCCAAAATAGCTCCTAACGACGAAGCACCTGAAAATTCACCCAATATTTCAGAGATCCCTGGGAATCAAGAAAATGTAAACATAGTAAATTCTGGAGATGAGGATACTCATCCTCGCAAGAAGGAAAAGAGGTCTAAAATAAAATTGAAAACACCTCCTCCTTTAAGGAGAAGTAAGCAATTGTCTACTAAAATTAGTTGTGCAAAAATTTGTGATCAATTTCATGTCCCTAAAAAGAAGATACATGATTGAAAAACACATAATATTTTAGCCCAATCATTAGAAAATAAGGTTCAACCATGCAAAGAAACAACCCAAGAAAGTGAAAAACCCTAGTTCACAGTAACTCCCCTGAGTCTGAGAGGGAGGATGTGCCACTTGAATCAGAACAAGTAGAGATAGGGGAAAAATCACCAAACTATATGATTGTTGAGGATGAATTTGTAGAACAGTTGTCTCCCCTGGTTGCCAATGATTCAAATCAAGGTTCATTAGGGGTACATGATTAAGAAAATATAACCAGTAATGATGTAGAGATTCCTAATTTTACCTTTTATACCAATGTAGAGGTTGAAATATTTGATCATGGTGAAACAAAATTAGAAGAACTAAAAATAGAAATTGTTCAGTTAGGATTTAGCCTACAGAAAAATGAAGAAAAAAAAAATAGCAACATGAGGAAATAGAGGTACAAATTACAATTTTGAAGAAAAGAGATAAGGAAATCGAAGATTTGAAGGTTCAATTGGAGAAAAAAGATAAAATTACTGGAGAGTTGCAAATTCAAGTGCAATAAAGTAATGAGAAAGGTAAACAATATTTGGAAAGTTTGTTTGAAAAAGACAAACAGATTAAAGGTTTAACTGATAACCTAGTGCAATATCTTCAAGCATTTGTAGAAAAACAAGAAAAATAGAAATATGAGCTCAATGCATCCTTGAGAAAAATTGTTGAGTTAGAACAAGATTTATAAGAAATCAATGTTAAACCAACAATGGAATCAAAAGAAGTACATTCCGAACCAACCAAAATGGAATGGTTTCAAGTCCATATTCCCTAATGTTGACTAAATGGATGGAGAGATGCTATTTCTTGAAACAAGTAGGACTGTAAAATTCTAGAGTTAAGAAAGAAATAGTATTAGTGAAAGAATCATATGATAGAATTTACCAGACGAAAATCGATGTATGTAAAATTGGGGAGTTATTAGCCTGTAGGAAACCATCCAGGTTGTATTCTATGTTTTTAAATGAACAATTGTTAAGATGGAAGCTGTTGAGAATTTCTTGCAATCTGCCTCATGATCCATATGATGAATAGTTTTTAAAGGCATTTCAAGAGGCAACCCCTATTCAACAAAACTTGCTGTGTGAATTCTTTGTACATAATCCTTTAAAAAAAACACACTGATTTATTTTTCAATCTTTTTGTGGGAGAAGTACAACTTAGAGCATTCATGTCCACTATGCAGAATCAGATTTAGTGCCAGGAGAGAACTAAAGAATATTTATAGGCAAAAAGAACCGTGGGACTTCAAATGCGATACCCCAATAGAAAACCCTTTGCCTTTAAAGTACAATTCAAAGGAATTAAGACCTATGAAGCTGTTAAAAGCAAATATGATGACAATCTTCAGATTTGTTTTGAGGATTTCAAAGCTCATGGGCCACAGTTAATAGACATGGCATGGAGTGCCTGTGAAGAGTGATATAATCCTCTACCTATGTATCTTAAAAGAAGGGAGGCGATCTCACCCACTAATATTATGTGGTCCTATGGAAGGGCTCATGCATTGGCATTAATACTATAACAACTTAAGACTAAGTGGATTGGGATGCGGTATAGACCCCCATTACTCCTTCAACCACCTCATGTAGTTTTTGTTATAATAGAGCAAGATCTTAGAAAATTACATGCATGGAAGATGAGGGTTAAGTTCCACAAGGGTTTTCTTAAAAATCCTGATCGTTGGGATGAGGAAGTAGGGGATATGTATGATCTCAGTTCTAAATATGATGAGCTAAACATGAAAAGAGATGTGGAGAGGCCAAGAACTCATTAGAGAGTAGAAGGACCTACTCAGGCTCAGGAAGGGGAGAGAGTGATGAGGTATAAATAACCTCATGATTTTGACAAGCTAAATACCCTTCTGTGTTCTTTCTAACCACCTCGGCCTTGCCAATGAGTTTATTTTTAGGAGCAATAATTATATTTTTTTATAAAATGATGTATAAATCTTCTTTCTTAAATTGGTTGAAATTAGATAACACTGACATAATGGTAGAGACTTAGTCATTGTACATGACATTATGCATGACCAACACATGGAGCGGACTTGAGGTTGAAGTTAAAAGCTTTGGAAGTCTAGGAGCCTAAAATCTAGGCGTGCATAGTGGAATGATTTCTTTTAATGCTTTCTGTTAAAATTCTGTTTAATACTTTACGAATCTACTCAAAGCCTTTAATATGTTTTATGTAATGGACAACAATTAGTTGTTTAGTTGAAATTTTGTTTTAAAATATTTTTTCAATGGTGATCTTCCACCATTTGAAGTTTAGGATTTTGTTAGCAGTATAGTATATATATGTAACCGCCAAAAACAATGCATACTGTTATGCTGTTATGATATGCTTTGAATATTGTTCAACTATGTCTTATGTGTTAGATTTTTATGATATGAATAAATAAATATTTCTAGTCTTATTCCAAATAAGTTTTTTTGAGTAATGAAAGTACCATGGATGGATTTATTTTGAAGATGCAAAAGTGCGTGTGATCTGAGTTAATCTTAGGAACACCCGAGAGCTGGCCACTCAAGGGATAACATAGAATAGATAAGTATTTTTCCTGTTGATATTTTTATCTCCATTTTGTACATGTTAAATTTATATGAATTTTATTTCATGTCGAGTCATGTGTTCTTGCAGGTCATAACTTTGTTTACAATCTTAGAATTCTATTTACTTTGAAATTTCAGAGCACCCACTCTTGTTGTCAATTACAGATATGTTTGTTCTTTTAGTTAGTAGTTAGTTTTCAACCGTTAGTTGTCTTCATTTAAATTTTAGCTTAATTGCAAGAGTTAATTCTTAGGTAATTTCATGCTTTCTAGTTTAAATTTCTGTTTCCACCATTTTAAAAATTCAGAAAATTTAGGAAAGATGGCCAAGATATCCCCTATTGCATACAACCTTTTAACATTGCTTGGTCAACATAATTGATGTATCTTTAACTAAAGTGTTAGGGCCTAATGATAGCCTATCAACAATATTATGGTTTAGTGCGTCCATTTTTGGGTCCGCACTCCACTAAAAATTGAGATGTTACTCTACAAATTTAACCATAGTTTTGAGATCATCAAACACATCTACATTCAAGATTTTGTGATATTTTGTGAAATATTCTAAAAGATATGAATGGCAGAGTTCAACTCTTTATATTGCAATCATTCCTTGTACAGTGTATCAGCGTGGGAGATTTCACATTTCTTCACAAATAATTATTTTGTTTTGCGATGATGAGGATAAGCTATTAGATGTCAGATGAATGAGAATTCAAAGGAAGATCAAGTTTTGAAGTCACATGTATGGCGAATTGTATGTACATATGAAGGTTTTATCTTTAGGTCTTATTTTGGGCCGACCTAACATATTTGATGTTTTGTGGAGGACAAGCAAGTAACTTTATCTTATGTGAGATCTATATTAGGTCCATCCCAACCTATCTTAAGATAAATTGAATTTTAAATTATGGTGCGAGATGTGGACAAAATGTTTTGAGGATGAATTGTTCAAATTTTGTGTGTTACTTCTAATTAGGTCAACCTAATAGAAGTTACATGATAGGGATATATATAGGAGATTAAATTTAAAGTTTTGGATGATGATGAAGAAAAAAAAAAGGGAGAGCAGATTGTATGCGAGTAATGAGAGACATATGACATGTATGATGCAAACATAATCAGAGTTGAGCAGATTGTTACGCCCCCACCAAGGAACCCTAGAGGACAACACTAAGCTAGGTCAACTAATGGGATTTTTTATAAAGAAACTAATAATAGAATGCATAACATAATAATCTAAACCTTGGTCCTCTAAGGTTCCTCGACCGCGCTACTCACAAAACTAATAATCAAGATAACTAGAATCATTACATCAACTACTAAGATAACATGATTTATCTAACATGAAAGGTTCATTTTAAAGCACCTCATTAAATATTTCTACATTACTTACTTCCATAACATGTCAACTGATAATCAACATTAAAGATCATTTCTAGCTAACTAACATATGCAAGATGCATTAATTTACAATATTCATTACAAGAAGAATTCATCAATAATTGTTACATCGTTACAATAATTACATCAATTCTTCCCCTAGTACATGTGGGAAGATTGCATCAGATTATAGTAAATGATACAGCGAAAGCACTATCCAATATACAAGTACATGAAAGGTTGCCTTCTCGAATTGGAATATGAACTCGAGTCCACAAAATAATGAGCAATCTCCATGCACACAAATATGCAGCAAGAAAACCCAGTGGAGGAAAAAAAACCAACCTCCCGACCATGTGGAACCCTGAGTTCCACCCTTCGTGCTAGGAGATAACACAAGGTATCACATCTGATAGACAATCAGGAAATCAACAAGCTAACATAAAAAAGGGCTATACATGACTCCGACACAACACTGCTAACAACACCAACATCACTAACAATTCTTACATCACTTCCAGAGGCACTCACACAACAAGGAGTAAATGCAACTAGGGAATGACAAACTGCAATAGGGAGGATTTTCATCACATAGATCGATATGGGTTATCCTGGTAGATCTTCCTAGGCCCCAACCCCCATCCTGGGTTATCCTGATAGCCTCTCTCGATCCTCGGCCCCCATACAAATTCATGTGCAACCAACATACCTTTCATGAGGACAAGGAAATTGATCTTGCCATTCTAGGCCTTCCCATCTCATCTCAAGCCTACATGAGCACTTGAGCCAGAGTGAGGCATACATTATCTTGATTAATGTGAATTCTACCCACCCCCTAGTTTATTATTAAGGTTATCACTAGATTAAGAAACCCTCCAATGGGTTATCCTGGACACCACTTTGGGTTTTGTTGTGTGGTATCACAACACACCCCAAGACTGTAAGGCTTGGGGATCCGATGCATTTTTTTTACTCTTATGGTATGAGCTAGCTATTTGGAAGATCACTGAAAAAGGAAAAGTAAAAGAAATCTTTAATTTAAAAGAATACTTCGTAGTGAAGTGTTTCAGGTGTTAAATATCGAAAATCAAGGATGTTTGAAAGGTGAAAAGGTTATAAAGAAGGTAAGTCATGCATTCCGGTCTGATGATGGAAGCTTTGGATAGATGGAAGTCTGGTGAAACCAAAGTTTGGAGAAATTTTGTGGGTAAAGCTAAATACCAGGTACCAGGTATCAGGTTTCGGTTGAATAAGGTTTTAGAATTTTGTGATTATCTAATGAGTCCGATAGTCCGATAATCCAATATATATGTAGAAGATAATCATATAAGAATTTATGATGCGCTTCGAAAAGCATGTTATTTATGGAAATTAATATTATAACATTTGAATAATGGTTTTATTTCCATGAGATGTTTATAAATATATTTTTTAAGGGATTTAATATGTGAATATTGTGATTGCAGGAAATACAAATTGTTATGAAAAGTTCGGGTATGGACCTTTAGGAAAACCAAGTTTGAAAATGGATCCAATGATATTACCAGGTTCAGTGATACTCTTTAGAGGATCATGCTCGAATAAAACACATTGCGAAGAAATACCGGATATCGGAATCCTGAGACTTTGGAGTTTAAGCATGTAGTAGAGGAGTATGTGCATTCCGGGAGTTACCTATTCTTGGAATGTTCAAACTAAGATTGAAAAAAAGGTGTAGGAATTGAATTTACACTAGATCAACTTCAATATATATGGGAATTTCCTACACTCAAATGAAAGGATTGGTTTGGTTCAATAAAAGAAACCTGACAATAAAGAAAGAACCCAGAGAGCTTCGATGAACAATTGAAGTCAATCTTCAAGGACTTCAATTGTAATTTCTTGGTCAATCACCTTTCTTCCACGTGCCTTGATGTGATTCATCCCTTAGATTTCCTCTCATGTATTTGTTTTATCTTGTTTGTGCCTTGTGTTCTATAAAAGGCCAATGGATATCTTTTTTTATTTTAAGTTCAAAATTTGTGGATGTCGGAAGAGCCAAAACTTCTTTAAGTTTTGTTCTTTTTTCCTATTTTCTAAATCATTCCAAAGTAAAAACTTGTATGCACGTAGATGTTAATTAATATTAGAGCCAATTTGATAGCTACCTATCTCATGAATCTTTTTTAGCTGGTTTTGTTAGTTCCGCTGAACAAGCCTGTATACTGTGCTGTTTAAGGGTGTATATAGAAACTACTTGGTGTCCAAACGAAACCCTCTCTTTAAAAGCTCACATTGTTTTGTATGTAGCTATAAAGCAATATGGTGAAGTATAAAGCGGTTTTCTTTGATTTAATTAATTCTTTGGGGCATGCGTGGAGAATAACCAGGAGAACCTTTTAATTTTAGTATTTTTTATGCTTTATTTTAGAGCAGATGTTTAAATTCTTTGAAAATGTCTCAAAAAAAAGATGAATGGATGGAAATTTATTGAAAATATTTCGTTTTACATAAAAATTGTTGAATGCTTAAAGCTAAATCTACTTAAGTGATACCAAATGAAATTATTGATGTTCATGAAATATTATTTCAAATCTTTTGATTTCATGATAATTGCTCTTAAAATCCAAATTGAAAACTCAGTGTCTAGTATAAAATTAGAATTTATGAACATATTCCCTTTGAGATTAACAAAAAATTCACATCAAACCCTGAAGCGAACCTAGTATGATCATGACCTGATTACCAGAGACTTGGGATTGAATTGAGTTAATCTTGAAATTTCTGTTTAGGCAAATTTTCCCCTCTGAGAATTTCTTGTTCCATATATTTCTAGAAGAATAGGCTTCTTCACAGTCTGTCTGTGGAGTTTTTTATTCGACACTGCTAATGCGAGTGAAATCGTTGTCAACAGGTTTCAACCCCCATTGAGAGCCAATCCCCCTACCAGCAACTAGAAAACCCTACATAGTGCAAGGTATTGGTCATCTTGCACACCAATCAAATCACATGAATACATAAAAAGAGAAAGGCACTGACCATCTTGAACATTTATCATAATCACATGAATCCATACAAAAACAAGGGGCAACACCCTTAGGGTTTACATTTCACACAATACACATGACCCACAACATAACACAACCACCTCCAAGTTCATCAATCATAAGGACCATACATATAATTATACTCCCTCCTAGGCCTTTGGAAACCAACCTTAAATGACTTGACACCAGTGACACCCACTTTTTAAATAATTAAAAAATCACCCACTCCCAATAATCAAACACATTGTTTAATACTACAATCAATCAAGCATTATAACCATTAAAATACTCCTTTTATTAAAACATTATTCCCACATTCTTATTCATTTAACTTAACCACTCAATTCACTTAATAGGTTATTTACTACAATAATCTTGAAAATAACTATAATAACAATTATTCTAATTAACTACTTACATAATAATTTAACAATTTAAAATTTTGATCACACATATATACATTGTTATGATCTAATCATTCAATTTTCTACATTTACATAAATCAATTCACTTAATTTTATACACGATTAAATATTCATTTTAATATTAACTTATCCGATTAAAATCCTTTATTTAAATAACATTTTATTTCTTCATATAAGAAAGTCACTCTTCACTATTAACCATAATATAATATAATATATATATCCATATATAAACATATACATGCATATATATATATATATATATATTTATATATATTATATTATTGATAAAATTAAATCATATTATTTTTAATTCTCATCAATATATATACATATTATTGATTAAAAAACTCATAACATATTTATTTTCATACGATATACATATTATTCTATCGACAAAATAAAATTTAAGATACATTTAATTTAAATTGAATAATAATATACTATTGATCCAGGAAATCGTAATATATTTAATTTCAAACTGTTGATACCATACTATCGATAAAAAGAATTATACTATTTCCAAACTCCAAACACACGAGCACCAATCATGGCTAGGGCACGTGGAAGGAAAATCATGAAACAGTTTGCAAAGGCTAGAGAATGTAATACATATAATAAAATTGTCACAATGAAATCGGAATATACAACAGCAACTTAAATCACATAACATATCTGGAACAACACAATAAGGAGTAGGGCACATGACCCAGGTAATGAACCGGTTGGCAAACAACCTCAAGGGATCCCATCTCATGGGGCGAAATAACAACAGGTTGCGCACAACTTGGATTTGGTGAAAATCCCTTAGAAACTTTCTAGAAAATGTAATTAGCAGGTGCAAAGCTATATACGTATATTCATGTATGTGAGTGTATACATGAGACAACTATATATCATGTTGTAGTTGCAATTATCCTAGTAAACATGCATGTAAATACCAAAAGCACAAAGAAGGCATTTGAACTGTTTGACAAATGACCTCAAAGAGATCTCATCGCATGGAATGAAATGATAGAAGGATGCGTGCAAATTAGATTTTTTGAAAAAGGCTTAGAAACTTTCAGGTAAAGCAAATGGGTAGGCGTAATTGGACACGAAAACATAAAATGCAATGACTGCAGGGGATGCACAAAAACATTTGTTAAAAGGCTCAATAAACTTTCAAGGAATTGTAATCGGCTGGGGAAGAAACAAGGCGCGACTGGCTGATAAGCTACCTCACAGAGATGTGATCTCATGGGATGCCTGACTGCAGGATATGCACAAAAATGAATTTGCTAGAAAAGGCTTAAGATACTATCAAGAAATGCAGTCGACAAGTGTATATAGTCATCATCACATGGAATGCAATGATTGCAAAATATGCACCGAATGGGATTGAAAAGAAAGGTTTTAGAAATTTGTTTGCAAATGCAATTGATAGAGGAGACAAGATAGTATACAACGAAAACCTAAAATAAAATGCACCAGTAATGGAAAATATAATATTGCATATACAGAAGAAAAGAACTTGGATCCAACACTTGGTAGGAGGAAATATGATACTGAGCTCAAGCTTCCACTTGTAAATCCAATTTCTCCAAATCCTCAATCAGATTTCCAAAAACCCCCAATTCCTAGCAAGATCGACATAATGTGAAAATTTACAGGCCAATTCTTTCTCCCTTCATTTCCCCCAAAAAACCAAAACCGCAAGAAATTTCTAAAACCCAAAATATTTACAAGAAGACAAAACAATATTTGTTGCACAAGAATTTACAACTATCCCAATTGATTATATTTAGTTTCAATTTAATTTATTAGCTCAATAGTCCGTTAAAAGTATTTCATTTAAACTTTGTAATTATGATAGATGCCCAATTTCACTCAAACGGGTAAAACCCATTTACCCACATATGCATACATAAAAATTAATTAAATAGCTCAAACCTTATTACCTTTTTATTTATTTATCATACTATTTTTACTATTTATTAATTACAACATTCCACTATAATTATACATATCCATATAAACACACACTGTGAAAGGGAATTACAATGTCGCAGGGTACTCACAAACTTGAGTGATGCGACACTATCCTTTTCACCCAAACACATCAAAAGAACATGACCAAGTAGTCAAATCAACTCAAATAACAATCAACTACATAACAATCAAGATAAGACCTGTCACATGATAATCACATAATGTTGATTAATCCTCATAATCAAATCAAATCTCCATAGTCACTTGAATAAAACCACATACTAATCATAACCTGTGCATAAAATTTCAAGTAACATAAGTTTCATCAAGGTATCATCATAACAATAAGTCTAACATCATATAGTGTATCATAATGTATCAACCCAAAAAAGATCAACTATTAGTCTATCAAGAAAATAGTATGAGAGACACTACATAGATTGTGAGCAGAGTAGAGTAATGTTTCAGATCTGTGTGAAGATTATTTTGTACCTCATTGGAACTGTAATCCAACATATAATAGATGCTATTGTATCAGTTCAAATAGGCTGTGTAGCCACCCCTTCTTTCTATCTTTCTTACTTTCTATGAACAGTGAGTTCACTGGACAGTGAGTCCACTTGTAGTGAGCATTTTTGTAATATACTATATTCGGATATAATATATTGTGAGGTAACCCTCACTGTGGTTTTTCCCTTTTTTGGGTTTTGCATGTAAAAAATACTGGTGTTCATGTGTCATGTGACTTTGTGGATGTTTCATGTTTTCTTTCATTAGTGCTGTTGGATGCATTTTGGTAATTGGATGGCTTATGTTTAATAGGTTTAAAAGAATATTGATTCACCCCCCCTCTCAGTATTTTAGGTGTTCAACAATATTATGACTATATTATGGATTATCTTTTTAAGTTAATTATTTTATATAAATTCTATATGATCCTCAATATAGATATGTTGTATATTATTATTGGTCCTCATAATTTATATGATGATGTTTATATGAGTATTATTTTTATGACTAGAGAATTATTGATATTATGTGATTGATTGGATGAATATTATTGAGATTAGTTCTATACATGATGTTAGATCACTAGAGATGTGATGTGTCTCGAGTGTGAGTACATACTTCTTGGTTCACCATACTATTGCTTCAACTATTTATTACATTATATGTTTGTTGTATGCATCAAGTGTATAGAAAGTGTATAATCCAATGATGGTTAATTTGGGAGTGCAATAACATGGACATGTGTTTGCACCATCTTATTCCCTATTGTGGGGTAATTAGACATGACTATGATTTAAATTAGTGTTTCCTTTATTATATAAAGTGAGTGAAATTTATAACCTCTTATGTGTAGCTCATATTTGATGTCTAAGTGATTTATTTCTTAGGATATGATCTATTGGATTTCCCTAGTGTCTTGAAATGTTAATATTAATTTTTAGATATTTCAATTTGATTTGAAAATGCATGAGATATATTTTCTTGAAAAATAAAAAATAATGACTTCATAAAATATTATTTTCTCTTTCTTTTTAAAAAGTGGCTACGGGGTATTAGTATGAATGATAGGGATAATCTAGTTGCTTCTAGAAGGGCCTAGTTGGCATTGTGGGGAAGATATTTTCCATGTATTAATGAAAATACATTAATATTTTAGTTGATAAGTCTTTCAATTCATGTTATGATCATATGACCCATATGTGTGCAATAACTATTTATGTAAGTGTATTTATTATTTTGGAAGGGTTTTTCTTCTAAATTATATTTGCATTTATTGAGTTTGGGTGAGGGATAGCTACCTCTTATTTTTATTTTATCTTGATTGATCTCCTCAAAGATGTCATTTGACCATTTGATTCACTTAGGTGGGAGTAGACATATGTAAATTAATGATTGATGAGTATTTGGGGTGGATTAGGGCTGACTCATTAACCTTGGAACAATGTTAAGAATAGGGGGTTGACATCCTTTGGATTTATTCTTCGCTTTGCATTTCGAGAGTTAGAGAGCTTAGGAAAGAAGAAAGAGAGCACAAGAGTGTTTTGGAGTCCATGGAGAGGATTTTGGGCGGATCAAGGTTGAATCATTAGCATTGGAAAGATGCTAAGAATAGGGAGTTGGCATCTTTTGGATTCATTCTTCACTTTGAATTTTGAGAGTTAGAGAGCTAAAGAAATAAGAAAGAGATCACAAGAGTGTTTTGGAGTCCATGGTGAGGATTTTTATGCTTAAGTTTAAGGAAATATTAGCTTGTGAGTGCTTGCTTAATCTAGGAGGAGGAAAGAAGAGTTCTTAAAGAAGAAAAAAACTCTAAAATTTTATTTAGAAGGGCCTGAGAGTGCAAAGTTATTTTTCTTTTGGCTTATCGTTATCCTCAATGTATGTATTGTAGGATTGAATAAATAAATTTCTTACCATTTCAAGTGCACAAATGTGTTTAAAGAATTATCTTTCTTTTCCTTCTATGGTTGAAATAATTCTTGAAGGTTCTTTAATAGATGTTTCTATGAATTCTTTGTAAAGAATTTGAGTGTATTTTACATGTAGGAAAAATATGAATGTTATATGATTTTATATTTATGTCAAAATGAGAAGACGAAGTTGTAACATTAGTATTTTTGTTATCACTTGTATGTTTATGTGTTTCCATTACCTTTTCTAAGTCACCCATGTGTAATTGATATTCTTATCATGTTTACAAATTGATAAAATTTTAGGAGACTTAGAGTGTGATTTCAATATCATGAGTGAGCTATCTTGATATGCAATGGGGAATAAGAAGGGTACTTTTTGGAATCTTGAAAGAGGGATATTTGGTGTTCTTGACATCTATTAAAGGGGGTTTTTCATTCTTGATATTCTTTATGTTTCTCCCTTAAAAGTCATAATCAAATATATAGATCCATGGTGAAATATACTCTAATGTATTGAATATACTTATCCTCCTTTATTGAGAGTCTTTAGAGATTATATTTATGTATGAGAACACTCTTGATTGATTGTGTATTTTAATGTTTCCCAAGATGTGTATTCTTATGTGTTTACATGCATACATGTTGTAACTCTCCTTATCAAGATGGGGTGGGTATTTGGGAACCACTTGGCCAAGAAATTGACTTGCCTACCATAGGCTTAAAGCTTGAAAGAGTGGTTATATTCATTCTTATGTTGTCATGAAATAAATTGTGAAAGATGGATAATTTTTTCTCATCATTCAAAATACCTAAATATTCTATGTGCTACAAGTTAGAAAAATCTCTCATAGTCTTTCCTTTGTGTAAGTATACGGTAGAATTTTTTTATGAACAAACTATGAACTTTGTTGTACAATGAAGAAAATTTTAAGTATAATTTCCACCTTCTCATTTTAGGATTTCAATTTTGGATCTCATGTTAGATAAAATTTATGATTCAATGGGCTATAAGGTAGGTCCCTAACAAATTTCATTAAAAATAAAGCTTCATTGTCAGTTTTGTATCACTCATAGAAAATGTAGAAGCCATTGTTAATTATTTTGAAACATAGAGAACAAGTATAATAGTAAATTTTCAATTTGGAAGGCTAGAAAAACATATCCCACAACCTATGTATAAATTTCATTTCTAGATTCCATGTTTCTCTCAAGAAAATAGAATTTTGTAGTTGTGTCTTGGGAATTATAGTAGTGCCTTGAAAATTGTGATAGTGTTGGCTATTGTGATCATGTCTTAGATAGAGAACTTTATATAACCCTTTTTAAAATTCTATTAGATCTTATTTTTTACCTTCGTATTTTATTTATTTATGAGAATTTTTCTCTATTTACCAACTATGATCAATTTGTTCCAAAACATTGTTGATCATTTATTTATTTGGTAGAAAGTTGTAATCAAATTCTTTCCTTAGGATTAATATATAGTTCTTTAGTATTATTTATGGTTTTGTGAATATTTTGAGAACCCATTCATCGAGATTGAAGTGTTTCTTTGAAACTCATCATTCTTTCATTCTAAAGGTTAAAATAGTGATTATAGAATGGTTCTTGTGAATCAACTAGTAGAAATATAACATTTTAATTTATTGTTAAATGATGTTAGGAAAAAAAATCATTATCTGGTATATTATTTTCTTTTCATGTATTTTTTTATGCTAGAAAAGACATCTCTATATGAATGCATGAACTAGAGGATTCTCCTTATTTTTATTACTTTGGTAGTTAAATGTACCATGTTATAGTAAACAAAAATAATTATCTTTCTTTATTTATAGCTATGCTTGTGATTTAGAGAAATGAATTGATGTTATTGGATTAGTTTATATGATTTCATTATTATTCTTATGCATTAGAATTAAGAAATTAGCTAAACAGATCTAGAGAGATCATGACAAGTGTCTTAATATTATGTCATGAGAACTAATATTAAATAGCCTAAGATACAAGCATTACATAAAATCCAACTAGATAATTAGATAACTAAGACTTCTAGAAAATGAAACTAGGACCTAAGTAACTTAACATGTAAATAGGACCCACTAATAAACTAGTTAGGTAAAACACCTATTTACACCAAAACCCCCCTTAAGCACAACTTAGGGAGTATATTATTATGTAAATGATGCAAAGATGCAAGGATGGGTCTTGGCAACGAGTCCATCCTAGGTACCCATGCATAAATTAAATCTCTCATAAACAAAGGAGAGGAGAACACCTAGTAGGAAAAGAATCCTCTCCAAAAGAGATGAAAAAATTCTCTCAATGATGAATGAGAAGGACAAAACCCCATGCAAGGAAAAAGACCCCCCATAAGAGAGAAGAAGAGAGACTATGCAACCCCTCTCAATATTGAGTCTCTTGCAATGATGGTAGATGCTCAACATTGAATATTGAAGATAATACAAAATTGTCAAACATTCCTCCTCTTAGAAAGAAACAAAAGGGTATGTGCAGGATCATGATGGACCAAAAAGTGGCAATAAGAAAAAATCTCGTTTTGAATCGGTTCAAAAATGCGGAAATGGCCTAGTTGACTTTTCTAGGTTCGGGTGTCAGTACTTCTACCCAAACCAAAAACCAAAGGTATTTTCCACAGATCGGATATTTGATTTGTGGAAGCTATATTAAAAAAAAATAGCCAACTCTTCAATTTCATTTCTCACAGTTTGACACGGGGGCAAGAGGTGAAATCCAAATCCGATATCCATTCTAATCCGATATCTGATTTGAAAGGTATGTATTTTGTTTTTTCGATCTTCTAATCGATTTTTCAATAGATTTTGTTAAGTTTAAGTAGGTTTTATGAAAAAAATTTCAAAAATACGATTTTGTATTGATTTTTTTTTAAAACTAGAGTTTACATTGATTTTTTTATTAAAACTTAATGTTTTGAAATGGATCTTGATTAAAAATTAGTGTTGTTGATGTATTTTTATCAAAAATAAGAGTTTGTTATTGATTTTTGTGAAAAAGTATGGTTTTTTTTGGATTTTTATTAAAAACTAGGGTTTTTTTACAATAATTTCATTTATATTGTGTAATTTCAATTAGTTTAATTAGTTTTTAACTTTAATCTGGTATTATGGCTGCGAATGTAAATCCACAAATGCCAAATGCTCCACCACCTTCACAGCCAAATGCTTCACCACCTCCGCAGCCACCAATTGAAAACTTAATTGGTGAAAAATTGGGGCAATTGAGGGACATTTGTGAAATTTATCAGACAATGCATCGATCGAGAGATATGACAAACACATTGAAATAAATAATTAAAAATATAGAAACCCTCTCCACCCAACATAATTCCTTTTATTCATGGTGAGAAGACATGAGGGAGTATTATCGATGTGGATTGTCTTACGATGATGTGAAAGATCTCCAAATAACCAAAGCCCAAATAGCCTCTTTATTCATTGACCCCCGCACCAGTTTGCCAGTGAATGTTAATAGAACAAAACTTTCCATAAATTGGTGCATACATAAGGACGTTGTAGCTAACTTTTGGGATCGTTGGTGTATGATTTTTGATAAACCACCGAACAATAATTCCGACATACCATTTTACTTTATTAAAAAATTATATGCTGAGTTTGTGTTAGGGAATCATGTCAATTACTTTGACATTAAACCCTTCTAGGGCATCGGTGGAGGTATGCCCCAGGATAGACCAGGAGTAGTTAGAGTAGTCTCATGCCCAAATGTTCCCCTTCTTCCCCTTCCTCCGCCACCTCTAATATATCACCCAAAGATTATCGAGGATGCATCCACATAGACTATTTAGGCTATTCACTCTTTGAGTGGTCATTTGGTTTCGCATGCTTCTACAGTAGCTCAACCACATTTTGGTTATGTTGGCGAAAGCTCGAGTGCTACTGCATCATCCTCCTCAGGTCCACATATTTGTGTGCCACATGCTTGCACTATGTGTCACCAGATATGCTTGGGTCCTTCTATACAGCCCGCCGAGCATCCCTTGGACACTTCTGATTATGACCTCCATGATGTAGACATTATAGATCAGTCACAGGGGAGTGGAGCGCACCCTACAGAGTCCTCTCCTGCTAGAGAGGGAGATGCTAGAATAGTGACACAAGTAAGATTTAAGTTGTAATTTCATAACTTGCATTTGTTTTTAAATGAATATTAATAAGAGATAGTATCAAGTACTAATATTTGTTTACATGGTCTATTTAACAGTTGATGTCTGAGGAGGAGCTCGCACAGGTGACTGATAGCACCCTTAGGGCCATTTCATTTGGCTTGGACACGCACGCAGTATATATTTTCACACTCACTCGTTTACATTTTATATTATAGACTTTCTTGTCATTAATGAAATTATATAATAGCTTATATGTTTATCTTGTTTTCCTCCTATAGGAAATACCTAGTGTGAGTGAGGTGCAACCTCGTCCAGATTATGGAGGCGCAAATCTAGATAAGGGGAAGGTAATTGAACTCAAATTGGATTGAATTAATATTTTTAAGATCTTATATTGATTATACATACGTCGACATAGATTGGTAGTTTCATATGTACTTGTCAATTTTTTTTACTGGCAATTATGAGCTTTACAGATATGTTGACAAGGGACACACCGCCTAAAGGTGTAGTTATTGGAACACCTCAAAGAGTAGGTGTTGAAACCCATCAAAGAGGAGGTGTCGAAACACCTGAAAAAGATAAAGAAAAAGATCAAGCTAAAGAGGTACATGTGGTTATTTTATTTTGTGTTTGGTAAATAAGTTCTTATTACCAATAATCATATGCTAACTTATATCAATTTTATGTTTTTGTTCACATATATAGATTGGAATTTCAAAAGTTGATTTGGTATATTCTAGGACTCCTGACCCTTTGAAGAGATGTATATTTCAGGTAATCAAGATTTCAATTTTAGAGTTCAATTAAAATTCAATGTATATTGATTTTGATGTTAATTATTCGATTTTAAATTACATAGTATAACTAATCTCAATTGTGGTTTGAATTTTTCTTGTGTAGCTACCTTCAGAGCCAATGAGTGCTTCAAAGAGGCTCCATTTTGATGATCCACCAGTAGTTTAGGATGAGATAGAAATTTTGGCATGTAAATTTTGAATACATATTGAGATGGCATATGCCACATTTTATAGAACTTTGTTTGAGTTGGCGTCGATGCCATTTTTGTATATGGACATACACTTAATTATTGGATAATTTGATATATAGAAGTTGACAATCGAAATTTATTTTGTTCCTCATGTGCATGATTAAACTCTTTAAAATTTTTATCTTGAGCAATGGTTAAATATCAATGTAAAATAGCTTAAAACTGAATGGTTATATTATGTAGTTTATATTTATATTGCTGATTACATTGCATTACACATCTTTCAAACTCAAATCATTAATTCACATTGCATAACTAACAACTAGATGTTCATAGATGAAAAAATTTCAATTACAATATAGTTCTAACAAAGTCAACCTAAGCAGTTATGCAATTACTTCACATTGCATAACTAAAAACTATGAGCAGTTGTCAATTGCATTTGTTTGTCATTGAATTCTATGAGACCACATTTCTTTGAAGTTTTTTTTCTAATAGTCCATTGCCTTGTCTATGCTACCACATTTTTCATACATGATAGTGATCACATTAATTTGTAATAAATTAAATGATAGCTTATGGCTATTTAATTTATACTAATTTTATTTAAATGGATGAGGCTGATTGATAGGGTAGATGGTGCAGGAGCACCTAGGAAGCACTAGGAAGCACTAGGCAGTTTGAGGGCCTAGAATGAAGTTTTGTGTTTTTGATACTTTAAAGGTCATGTTGACCATTGGAATTGAGTGAGAATCTTAATAAAATGCCTTGGTCAGGAGCTATCAGTAGTGGAAAAGTTTATGAGTTTAGACACTCACTTTTGTTAGTTTCTAGGAAATTGGCAAAAGTGGCAAAATGGGACATTTTTCACCTTTTGCCACTTGGTAACTGACTTGTCCAACCAAAGGGAGGCATAACTACTTTGGGGAACCTATATAGGGAAGGCTTCGACCTGTGAGTAGGGTTGGAAGGCATTGAGAACTTTTGTAATTTGAAATTTGATGAATGCTAAGAGTGAACAGTGAGAACAATAAGGAAAATTATGTGTTTGCTTGAATTTTATGTGATCAGGAGCAATCATGGCTCTGTAGTAGTTGTAGTTTGAAGTATTTGTTATGTTCTAAGCTTTGGTGGTAGTATTTAGAGTGTGTGTTCATTTTGCAGGTGTGTGTGTCCACTGCCTTGTCTATGCTACCACATTTTTCATACATGATAGCGATCACATTAATTTGTAATAAATTAAATGATAGCCTATGGCTATTTAATTTATACTCATTTTATTTAAATGGATGAGGCCGACTGATAGGGTAGATGGTGCAGGAGCACCTAGGAAGCACTAGGAAGTTTGAGGACCTAGAATGAAGTTTTGTCTTTTTGATACTTTAAAGGTCATGTTGACCATTGGAATTGAGTGAGAGACTTAATAAAATGCCTTGGTCAGGAGCTATCAGTAGTGGAAAAGTTTATGAGTTTAGACACTCACTTTTGTTAGTTTCTAGGAAATTGGCAAAAGTGGCAAAATGGGACATTTTGTACCTTTTGCCACTTGGTAACTGACTTGTCCGACCAAAGGGAGGAATAACTACTTTGGGGAACCTATATAGGGAAGGTTTTGACCTGTGAGCAGGGTTGGAAGGCATTGAGAACTTTTGTAATTTGTAATTTGATGAATGCTAAGAGTGAACAGTGAGAACAACAAGGAAAATTATGTGTTTGCTTGAATTTTATGTGATCAGGAGCAATCATGGCTCTGTAGTATGGGGAACTATCAAGAACCCCAGGGAGATGAGTATAAGCCCTTGGAAACATATCATCACCCCTGCAAAGTTGAATTGAGTTAATGGAGAGAATTAGTCTTTAGGGAAGATTGAAGGCTAAGGGAAGAATAAGAGGTAGTGCACCAAGTAAGCTGATTTGACATGATAACAAGGTTGGCCAGAAGAACCAGGGGCACCTAGAAATGATGAAGGTCCTATAGGTTCAGATGGTGAAGAAAGACACCAAGGAGATCTTGCAAACAAGGATCCAGAGCATAGAACAGTGAGTGTTCCATCCAACCCTACCCTATCAGTTGGATGGAACAATCACTGTTCCATGCTCTGGGTCTTGCTCACTATTCCATAATCTACCCTAAAGACTAACATTCTCCAATAACTAAAGGCCTTAATCTACCCTTAATCAGTAAAATGAGTTCCAAAACTCATTAAGCCTTTCCACTCCTTATCCTCTTGATCACTCCTGATCAAGACATGTTCCTAAGCCTCTAACTCTATCTCAATGGTCAAAAGAAATGAACTAACTACAAAAGAATGCTTGACCCGAAGAAACTAGCTACCTACTGTTCCACACAATGCTTGGAAGACAATTTGGAAGACAATTGCACTATATTCTACACAATTCACAGTGTTAGGATCACTCCATTAACACACAATTCAAAGCAAAAACCAAAAAAATTACACAAATTTATCACTGTCTTCTCTTGTAATCATAAATTTCCAATAATGCAAAAGCTTCCAACCTTCCTCTCAGGTCAAGGCAATCAAGTTCATTCAACATAATTTGCAATCCAAGCAAACATTTGCACTTGAGCAACAACGCTTCATCTTGCAGCAGCAGGCCGATTTCAAGGTGAAGCATATTCGATTATATCTTTGCATCTATGAGAGGTTCTATTATTCATTGTATCAAATTCAGCCATGAGCTGGACCTGAGTTGTAAGCAAATTTCTTGTTGTGTTTATTGTCTTATGTGTTTCATTTTTTGAGTGCTTTTAGTTGTATTATCTGATCTTTAAGTTGAAATGGTCATATTGTTGATGACAAAGATTTGACCATGTTGGCTCTTAATGGTCTTCCTTCATCTTGGGAGTCTTACATTCAAGGAATCGACGTGAGATCGAAACTTCCCAAGTTTGATCAGTTGAGGGCTTACTGTATTCAAGGGGAGTCAAGGTTGGTTGCGATAGGTATTCTGCTCAATCCTCGAAGAAGGAAGGAAAAGGAGGAAAGAAAATATGCTTCAAGAGGAATGGAGATAAATGGTCAGATGGTGCTCCTGCATTCAAAAAAAAGTGGGACCTCTATCGTGTTTACTGGGATACGATTTGGTCAAAGTCAGTCAACTTTCATTCTCAAACTTGTACGACCCAACAGACTATTCCAACACATCTGGATGGGTACGTTTATGCTAGGGATGGTTCTCTCTTGCACCCAAATACATTGAATCGCTCCGAGCTGCATCGGAGCGACGTTTTCCCTTAAGAGTCCAAAGTGCTAAAAGGCAGCAAACTTTGACGGACTATTTCTCAGAAACTGTGATGCTTACAGACTCTTCGTATGAGGATACGGGATCGTGTTGAGACCATCTACAATAACCTCTCTCGGTTTTCTCTATCTCGAAGGCGTTTTCCCGTGGTGATGAGTTTTCAGTTGAGGGAAAAGTTGCCAAATGCAAGCAGTGTAAAGTTGCAAAGTGGTGCAACTTTCATTCTCGAACTCGTACGACCCAATAGACTATTCCAACATGTCTGAATGGGTATGATTACACTAGGTATGGTTCTCTCTTGCACCCAAATACGTCGAATCGCTCCGAGCTAAATCGGAGCGGCGTTTTCCCTTAAGAGTCCAAAGTGCTAAAAGGCAGCAAACTTTGACGGACTATTTCTCAAAAACCGTGATTCTTATAGAATCTTCATATGAGGATACGGGATTGTATTGAGACCATCTACAATAACCTCTCTTGATTTTTTCTATTTCGAAGGTGTTTTCCTATGGTGATGAGTTTTCAGTTGAGGGAAAAGTTGCCAAATGCAAGTAGTGTAAAGTTGCAAAGTGGTGAAATTTTCATTCTCAAACTCGTACGACCCAATGAACTATTCAAAAACATCCGGATGGGTACATTTACACTAGGTATGGTTCTCTCTTGCACCCAAATACGTCGAATCGCTCCGAGCTGCATCGGAGCGGCGTTTTCCCTTAAGAGTCCAAAGTGTTGAAAGGCAGCAAACTTTGACGAACTATTTCTCAGAAACCGTAATGCTTATAGAATCTTCATCTGAGGATACAGGATCGTGTTGAGACCATCTACAATAACCTCTCTCGGTTTTTGCTATCTCGAAGGTGTTTTCCCATGGTGATGAGTTTTCAGTTGAGGGAAAAGTTGCCAAATGCAAGCAGTGTAAAGTTGCAAAGTGGTGCAACTTTCATTCTCGAACTCGTACGACCCAATGGACTATTCCAACACATCCGAATGGGTACATTTACACTAGGTATGGTTCTCTCTTGCACACAAATACATCGAATCACTCCGAGTTGCATCGGAGCGGCGTTTTCCCTTAAGAGTCCAAAGTGCTAAAAGACAAAAAACTTTGATGAACTATTTCTCAAAAATCGTGATGCTTATAGACTCTTCATTTGAGGATATGGGATTGTGTTGAGACCATCTACAATAACCTCTCTCGGTTTTTGCTATCTCGAAGGCATTTTCCCGTGGTGATGAGTTTTCAGTTGAGGGAAAAGTTGCCAAATGCAAGCAGTGTAAAGTTGCAAAGTGGTGCAACTTTCATTCTCAAACTCGTACGACCCAACGAACTGTTCCAATACATCCGGATACGCTAGGTATGGTTCTCTCTTGCACCCAAATACGTCGAATTGCTCCGAGCTGCATCGGAGTGACGTTTTCCCTTAAGAGTCCAAAGTGCTAATGTCAATGAAATGTGGGGGAAAAAATATTTAAGGTTGGATCAAGATTCTGCAAGTCCTAGCTCTTTCCCAATCAACTCGAATCAATTACATGGAAAATGAAATTCATAATGAACTTTTTACTTTTTTGTTTTTCGAAAAAGTGGCAAGCCACTGTAATTTTTTATATATAAATAGGAGATATTACAAAACCTGGTTCAAATGAGCATACTGATAGGAAAGAACCAGGAAGAAAACCTTCGGTTGTAGCTCGATTAAGTACAATGGCAGACATTTGAATTGTATTTCAAAAAACATCACAATATATAGATTATGTCTATACACAGTTATGACCTTTTTACATTGTTTCACATTTCAAAATTATTTTTTTACAAAATTTTCCTATTTGAGGCATTGAAGGCACAGTCTTCCACAAGAGTAGTATGTTGTCATTTTCGAGTGACAAGCACCTGTACAAACCATCAAGGTAGCAGTTAAACTACATATAATAGAAAATATGCTTGGAATAACCAATTGATATTATTGTAATTTGTCACATACCTCTCTGAAAGGATCAGAGTTGCCTATTGTTGCAGCAGGTCCATGAGCAATCGTGCCAGGAATATCACAAAATTTTTCAAATGATAAATCTATATTGTAACAACAAAAAATATGCTTAGACTAACAAATCCATATTAATCTAAACATACTGAATGATGATGAATTGGTAATGCAAACTATAAAATATGCTTTGAATAACCAATCTATATTAAGGTAATATGTCGCATACCTCTTTGAAAGGATTAGAGTTGGCTATTGCTGCAGCAGGTCCATGATCAATTGTGCCAAGAATATCACAAAATTTTTCAAATGATATATCTATATTGTCACAACAAAAAAGAGGCTTAAGCATTGTACTTTCCATTCTTGAATATGCTATTCAAGTGTGCCTGAAGGGTCATCTCTTTGCTTAAGAGTATCTAATATTGCGTCATGATCAACATTACTAACTGTCCATAGTTGTTTTGTCTTTGTTTTGGCATGATGCTTCAACAACTTAACATTTGTTGCTATAACAAGGTGTGAATACATGAGAATGGTTTTGTCTTTCTCGTAGTCTTCAAATGTAGGTATGCCATTCTTTCTAATCATGTATGTTCGCAACCAAGTTCCTACAACCACAACTGAACCTGTAGGATACACGAACCCATCATCATCTTCCATCGATTGTGTTAGCTTGTGCTTTACCCGCACACATCGAGCCAACCAATATTCTGATCTCTCTTCATTCCCCTGCAGTGCAACAACTACAAAAACATGTCCTGGATGTAGTAGATCTAAAAGCCGGTCGTAATCAAGTGAATTTTCCATTGTGTATTTTGTCATGGATATAGTTTGAGATAAAGGAGTTAGATACTGTGGAACCCATGTATCCACCCACTCACTTGAATCGCATTGATCCCACTTACATTGAATACAACTCTAACAAAAACAAGCCAACTGTCGTGTCCAAATGGTCCATGTGCTTGCATTTGAGCTTCAAAACGAATGCATCTTTGAAGAATATTTGATTGTATGACAATCCAATCTGCCTCCCATTGTACCCTCCTCAACCAACCAAAAGAATCTATGCACTGTTGAATCAAGTGTCCCTCCCTATGACAATGCTGAACTACACCAATCAACAATAGAATGTGCATCACTGAATTTTGCTCCTGAAATCTTCAATTGCTCCTTAACTAGAGCTCTTTTTACACATGCACTTGCTCCATCATGCTCCCCTTTCCCATGCCCAGCTTCAAAAAAACTCCAAATATTAGGTACACCCCTCTCTACATGCATTCTACTCAACCAATAAAACATACGAGCATTCTTGAATTGACCTGTACAGTTATTTGACCAAATGAGATGTCGGCCTGGTGCTATATCATGCTCCTGCAAGAACTCAAAAAAAATATCGAAACAATGTTGGACATACTCGGACAAGTGAGATCTGTGATCACTCATATAAAAATGATACTCTCTGATTATCTTTTGATCCTCCTCTGTACTATCAGGTGCATGTCTAAACGTTATGTGGACAAAAATAGCAATCTGAATGGAATTGTAATACTGAGATTGTACCTCATTTTGTGGTTGCAATGTGTAGTTTTCAGCAAAATCAACCATTGATATAATAGTGCCAATCGGAAAAGAGTCCTTACATATCTTGAATTGTTGATCCAACCACTGAGACCTATGACTATGCCTTGCATATTTGTAGAAAAGATTGTCCTTAAAATCTGAAATAAAATCAGCAACACTGCATTCTTTTGTAACCAACTCGCATCTAGAACCTTTACCTCCACTCTGCAAAGTATATTTGACTATCTCATATCTCTTTTTCTCAACAAGATTCTTTCCAAATTCATGTTCCGAACCCTCATGAAAACATTAAACAAACTTTGACAAGCCACCACATTGTGAGCACTTCGCATTTAAACAATCATTTCTATAGAAAAAGGAACCATCATCCCTAGAACATAAAAATAGATCTAGCAAGTCCCTTGATGATTTCAGAAGATGCATTGCACCACACTCCTGCAACATTTCATTAGTATGCAAAGTAGAACGGATATAGCATAATAGTTCATGGTACATTGAAAACTCCACATGGTATTTGCAACAACAAGTATTACGAATCTTAAGAGGCACACAATAGAATGGCTTCAAACCTTCAAAAGTTCTTTGCGAGATTTCCATATTTGGATGTGTTTGATTAAATTTGTTGAACAACATTGTTTGGCTTGATTCCAAGAAATGTTTAGGATGCGGTGTACGGTCTCGACTGCCAATTCTTAACTTTAAAACATCCTTTGCATTGGGTGATACTCTAGAGTTATCATGCCAAAATTGTTGAATTGCCTGCTTTACATTGTCGGTTAGCTTCTTATCAACACGTGTAAGCCTTCCAAAAAAAGCCCATGTATCATTTTAAGAGGATCATCTATTCTTTCTCTTCTTGCAAGTGCTCTATCCAAAGTTTTACGATTTAAGTCAAAATCAATACAAGTTTGTCTCATAAAGCGAGCCTTTTTCAATTGATGGCTTACTAGGGCGGTGGTAATGACTCTCCGAGTAGCTCTCTTATCTTTTTCCTTGTTATTTTTTCCAATAGACTTGAGAGCTTTAAATAGATTTTTGACAATAATAGAATTTTTTTCGGCCCTCTTGTTAAGACGAATCTTCAATTTGGCTAGCAAAGGTCTCATCTTTTGCATCTTTAGCAATTGTACAAAAAGTTGGCATTGCTCGGTCAATGTCTTATCGCTAAAATATTGGTTGAAAATTATTCTAGCCCACAACCGAATAGTTTGTGTTGACCTCTTGCCTTCAAAACTGTTTATAATGTTATCATCAATTTCAACTAACAATTTAGGGGTCCTTGAAGGTCTTGAATTTGGAATACCTCTTTCTTCCACACAAGGTTCTTCATTTCTCGTGTAATCTGGTGAAACATAATTTACACTTGCTTCAATCTTATGTTCAACATCTTCATTTCGAACATTTTCACCTTGAACATTTTCAATATCAATTTGAACAATTTCATTCCCAATTTCAATGTCATGTTCAACATCTTCAATTCCAACATTTTAATTATCAATTTCAAAATTTTCATTCCCAATTTCAATATCATGTTCAACATCTTCAATTCCAACATTTTCATTATCAATTTCAAAATTTTCATTCCCAATTTCAGTATAATGTTCAACATCTTCAATTCCAACGTTTTCACCTTGAAAATTTTGAATATCAATTTGAACATTTTCATTCCCAATTTCAATATCATGTTCTACATTTTCACCATGAACATATTCAATTTCCTCTTCACTTGAAAGACCATAGGGCTCAGGTTCACCAATATTTAACATACCTTGTCTTTTCTTTCTATGACCTTCTCTATCTCTTTGTCTATATCCTTCAATTTGTTCTTTTGTCAGCTTTCTCTTACGTTTTTGCTTCCGACGACTGTTGCTCCCCATTATACCAAATAAAAGATGCTAAAAAATCATTATGTATGACAAATTTGAGTACAAGAATCTCCTAAAAGTTTATCTTTGTCTCTTCCTGTCTGAAACCGCGCGCGTTTTTCGCATGCAAAGTGCTGCAAATAGAATGCAGGGTCCGTTGGAATGCACAAAAACGACCCACATGGGGTTTTTCTATAGCCCACAAATCGGATATCCGATTTGTAGACACATAGACCAAAGGGAGAGGGAGAGGGAGAGGGAGAGAGGGAGAGTGAGATGGAGAGGGAAAAGGGGTGAGTGGGAGAGTGAGAGAGTGAGATTGAGAGTGGGAGAGATAGAAGGAGAGGTAGTGCAAGGGAGAGGGTGAGGGAGAGTGGGATGGAGATAAGGATAGGTAGAGGGAGAGGGAGAAAGGGAGAGGGAGAGGGAGAGTGAGATGGAGAGGGAGAAAGGGTGAGTGGGAGAGTGAGAGAGTGAGTGAGAGTGGGAGAGATAGAAGGAGAGGGAGTGAGAGGG